>MU001670.1:1580002-1897981 GCA_010093515.1 Lineolata rhizophorae | reverse complement strand
CCCCCAAACACACACAAAAAAAAAAGCTCAGATATGGCTATCCTACACCAGTGGTTTAATGGGGTGAGGTTGACCACATAAAGTTCTGGGGTAGGTTCCCTATCTAGGTAACTATTAGACTCTTAGGAAACCCACCCCAAGGAAACTCGAAATTTGAAAGCCCCGAGGGGGTGGGATTTTGAGATTATGTAATAGGGGTCCCAAACCTTAGCAAAAAAAGACTCAAATATAGCTATACTACTATCAAATTGACTACCAAAAAAAAGTTGGTAGTAGTAACTTTGATCACTAGTTAGCTCCCAAACCTCAACAAAACTCTAGAATCTAAACTTCAACCGGACAAGTTCTACCCCAACCCCACCACACCTAGTTGTGGACTATAGGCGTAGGAGCGCAGTAATATCTATAGCGACCTGTATAAAAAATCACTAATTACAAACGAGTGGTTTTTATTTTACAGGGAAATTTGAGGTATTTTGTGGCCTTGACCGCTAGGAAGCGGATTATCACGGTGATCCTTATGGGCAAGGGTTGCCCTGTAAAATCCAAATCCCGATTCAATACAAAGTGCACGTCAAAAGCGCTTGCGCGACAGGGCCTAAGGCAGGGGTTGGCAACATTTCCAGATTATGAAGATATCTATCTACTTCTGCCTACTATTTTCACCTTCTAGATATTTACTACCACCTTTAAATTTAATGATCTTCGAGATATAAACTAGAATTCTCCTAATCTATACTTGAATCTACTCTTGAAGTAGTACATATTATAGTCTACCTTCTAGTAGGCGGACTGAATAGTAGATAGTTAATATTAGATTAAAGTCTAGTCGATAGGGTAACTAGGGTTAGATTAAAGGTTGATTATGATAGATTACTATCTAGAGTTTAGATTAAAGTTGGATCCTTTATACAATCCAACTTCGATTACGTACCTCTTCCTATTTTAAATAGAGTCTCCTAATTGTATTAGCGAGTTACAATATCAAGACCAGCTATTGAAGTAAATATTATTATTATTATTATCTCGTCCCCCCTTGCAGGCTGAAGCCTATAGGGTGCTTTTATAGGTACATGATGCAAGGAAAAATCCCTCTGGGGAATAAAAACCTTGCGAAAGCTTGCCAACATTGGTATCCATTGCAACTCGCAGCCAATATTAGGTACCTCAACCGCGTACTACAAGTATAAGCTGCTTTCTACTACTGCTCGCCCTGCTATAGTTACAGACCCTCTTTCCCTATACTATCCCGCAGCGCTCCGCTCCCTGCGCTGCCTGCGTGCGTATATGTCGATAAGAGCCTATAGGCTAGAGTGCCAGGTACCACTCTTTCTATTTCTGTAGGCAAGTAGCCTGCTAGGCCAGGCTGTATAGCAGGGAGTTCGTATTAGCCTCCTCGCAGTTGTTAGGTCTAGCGTACCCTAGCCTGCAACTAGCCAACTTGACCAAAAGACTGGCACAGTATCGCACTTCAAATGCAATGCTGCTGGCTAGGAACTATATGCTAACAGCAGCCTAGATCTTAATTGGAAGAAGCCAATATAGGAGTATTTAAAGGACTAAACCTATAAGGAGGATGTTTACGATTGTCGTAGTAAATGAACTAGTACTAAAAAAAAGTTACAATTTAAGGCTATTTATTAGTCGCTAGTTATCGATTGCTTGTTTGAGAGCTTTAAAAAGAAGCTAGAATATATAACCAACCTTACAATACTTATAAAATACGTAATTTATATAGGCTTCTATTGTAGTAGGGTAGAATACTTAACCTGGAAATAGCACAAAAAACATCAAATAGTCACGCCGCCACTTTCTCACAGCATCGTGTCTCGGTTTCGGGAAGCAGAAACTGATTTCTAACTTTGAAAAAAAAAAAAAAAAGGGTAAAACCGAGGGTGTGTCAGATATCTGGTCGGCAGGGCAACTCGATTATATGAAGCGAAATGGTATGTTGGCGCGTGTAAGTATAAGGTGAAGAGTGGACCAAGGAGATAGTTGAATACATTCAAGGGAAGTGATAGAAGTCATGTGTCCAACTTTTGAAAAAAGAACAGGGCGGCCTTCTGCTCTACTACACTATATGCTGCTTTGGCTCCATTTTAGGCCTGGTTACTAGATTCTAGCTTCTGTTACAGTGCTAGGAATACTGCTACACTTCACGTGAGTTGTGAATTTGTTACCCTAGGATTAGGGTCAACCCCGTCCCATTGTAAACCATGATCTTATCCCCTCGTTTGCGAAGTCCCTCTTCTGCGCGTTCTCCCGCTATTGTGCGTTGCTGCACAACGGTGAGCGACTTGGATATAGGTGCTTGCAGATCCTCATAGTAGCCTTTGTCTATATCCTGCCGCCTTTTGACGCTTGCTGACGCTTTTTTTTTTTTTTTTGAAGATTAATTGAATCTCAGTCCGAGACGCCCTATCAGCCGCTTATTGAAGCTTCCGACGGCTGTCCTATACAGCTATGCATTACATGTATTTGCAGCTCTCTTTAAGGGGTTCCTCCCGTGTTTTTAGCTCTATACGCCAACCACCTCCTCGGTTCTAGGCCATTTTGAACAACTAAGCCCAGTTTCTCTGAATGTCCGTTCGTACGCATCCATTGAGCAAGGTTAGTCCGGCAACGGTAGTACAGCGGATCTATTAACAAGTATTTTGGCCACGCGGATCTTAGCCGTCTCCCTGGGATTCTGCATAAACCTGTAGCGGAGCCCGTATAGCCTCAATCTGCTGCTCCGGTACGTCCGAAAGCGGTGTCGGATATACCCGCAAGGGAGTTAGGACGGTACTATCGGCCTAACTAGGGCTAGGATGATTTTCTATACTTACTATCGGCGGCGGAAGGCACGGGCGTAGGCTGCTACTACTGGTTTATTACAGGGTTTTTATAGTGCCAAGGTGCGAAAACTACGGTTGTGACTTACAGTCGTACGACGGGTATGCATTTCCGTCGAAAATAACGCGAGAGACGAGAGGAAATTATATCGAATTGTGATCGGAGCTTATTTACCCGAGAGGAGGCTTAAATCCAGCGTAAAGCTGCTGTAGCGTGTAGAAGTGAGAGTATATAATGGTATTTTCATTCGCTTATATTGTACGTGCGAAAATATTGTTAATATCCCGCTAAGCGGAAGTGCTCACGCTAAACCAAATCTAGATACGCCAAGCGAAACTTTCGTATATTCCCATTTTATATACCCGCATTGAGCATTGATTATATCCTCTCATCGCTGCTATCGCATAGTGTGGTATAGAGTTGTAAGAAGGAGAAAGTTGAAAATGTCTGTGTAAAGAATATATAATCACGTATGTATTATATAATTTAGCTTAGTGTAAGCATCACTGCTTAGCGTGGAATTGGCGATATTTACGCATGTAATGTATTATAGAAGCTTACGTAAAGTGTTTGACTAATTAGATCAATTATACGGAGTAGATCCTACCCCACTGTGGACCATAGGTAAGTATATGTGTATTCTACCGTAAATCGGGAAATCCGCGATTCTAGCTATGGTCCACAATACGGTGGGGTCAACACCATAGGTTCTTGGGGCGGGGTTTTCAGAAGAGTCTAGTAGTTGCCTAGATAAAAAAGCCCAACCAAAAATCCGTAAAGGTTGGGGTTTTAGAGTTCCAAATTCAACCCCATAATTCTGACTATTAGATAATAAAGTAGGAGTATCTTATAGGCGTCTAGTAGACAACGTATACGTTGCAGAACCTACAGCCTATAGTCTATGATAGGTTGGGGGTAACCCTATTAGGGTTTCGATCGTGTTTTCTATTTATGTTTAGCGTAATTCTATCGGCGTACGGGGTAGGAGGAACTTTAAGGTCAACCCTAATGGGGTAGGGTTTTAATAGAGTAGGAAGTTTTAGGACACTAATACCAATGGAGTTGAACCCCTTCTAAAACATATAATAAAACCAAATAAAGGTGAAATAGTGTAGCAGGGTAGAGCACTTTACCTAGGAATAGCACCGAAAGAACCAAGGAGGAGTCATGCCTTCGCTGCTTCACGGTATCGTGTCTTCTAGATCGGAGAAACAACTGTTGTATACTGACTAACTTTTGAATAAAGAGAAATAGAGGGAAAGAAATAAGGAAAAGCTTTAGTTGTGTATGTGTGGGCAAGGGCAACTTGAGTTAAAAAGTGAAGCATGAATGTTGAGTATAAAAGAAGGAAAAGAGAAGAAAAACCCAACATACATAAAAAGGGCAATGAAGTCACGTGCAGATAAAAAGAAGGGTGTTGGGGGTGGCGCCGCTTTACTCCACTACAATAGAGCTACTAAACCTTTAAGAGAATTAGGATTTAGACATATTCGCGTACAAATAATAGCAGTTCTACACACAAATAATATCACTACCTCTCTGTACCTTGATTCGCTATACGGAGTCTACGCGAGCCTATTAAAGCTCCACTACGCCTACGCCGACTCTACGCCGGCCCCACAGTATCTTAATTACGGCTAAGCTGACGCTACGCTAGTGTACTACGCTCTACTATGAATTTTGCTTTACATGTTGGAGCGTTAATTTGTAATATACTACAGAGATGCACGTCAAAAGTGCTAACACCACTTTTTGGTAGTTTCTTTCCCCAGTTGCACGTGACTTCTTTCCTTTTAAGTATGTTAGGTTTTTCTCCCCCACGCCGCCCTACACACAACATTTTTCATTCACTCAACACCAACACACACACTATCCAAATACTACGTTAGACCGGCCTCTTCTACTACCAACGCTACCGGTAGCTAATAAGGTAACTTAGCAAAGGTCCTTAGGAGGAACTTCGCGCTTCTATCTGCCGAGTCCGCTTTTTTTCGACGCGCACGAGTAATAGCTAAGCTAAGTCCTAGGGCTCTATAGAGTTTTTACCTTACGATACTAATAAGATCCGCGAACGAGCACCGATATCGAGCAGCTTCTCTATTACTTATACACCCTTCTACAAGAGTAGACGGCCTTCTTCCGCTCTATTCCTTTTTTCCCTTCTTCCCGCCGCGGGCGGTTGAAACTATAGAATGCGGCAGCAGATTGGGTTCGAACCTATTGCGAAGTTGTACATATACTGTTCGGAGCAGTCTGGCCAATATAGCTAATTTAGTTCACCCTATACTATTGTAGCAAAATAAGAGAAAGCTCGAAAGATTAGAGGTACAAGATTTATTATAGAAGGCACATACAATTTCGTGTATTTGTTGATGGTTGAGGCCTAAGGTATTCCAGGGGGCTTAGCTCGCCTAGCTAAAAAGGCCGAGCTCCTTGGTTCTTACACGTGACCTTGGTAGTTGTTAGACCCACTACAGTACACGGTAGTATTAGGGTTTAGGTCGGGTCCCTATTGGAAGGGTAGGGTAGGAGAATTCTTGAAAGCCCGGTAGGGTGGAATTCTGGGATTACAAAATAGAGCTAGACCCCCCTTTTTTTTTAAAAAAAAACTAAATATGGCAATACTACTACTATATATACTACCAAAGGAGTTGGTAGTGTAGTGCAGTAGAGTAGGGCGGCGCCGACCCTAATACCCCTTTTTGGAAGTTGCTTCCTCTTTCTTTCACGTGATTTCTTTCCCTTTTAAGTAGGTTGGGTTTTCTCCTTCAACACTCACTCATTCACTCATTCAAAAAAAAAAAAAAACACACACAAGTCAAGTTGCCCTTTGCCAATCATACATACATCACAAAAGCTTTCTTTGCCCCTTTTCCCTATCTTCCCCTCTCTCTCATTGCCAAAAGTTAGTTAGGAAGCAGCAGTGCCCCTCTATATATGAATGCATGATGCCGTAAAGCAGTGACGACGTGGCCCTCCTCTCCTGTTCTTTAGGTGTTGGTCCTAGGTGAAGTGCTCTACCCTGCTACAGTAGCAGGGTAGAGCACTTTACCTGAAAGTAGCACGGAAGAACAAAGGGGTAGCCACGTCTCTAGGTTGTAAAGCAACCACTGTATGCGAACTAGCGTTTGAGGAAAACAAAGGAGAACAAGAAGGAAAAGAGCAAAGAGAGCTTGTGTGCAGGCAAGAGAACTTGAATAGAAAGTGAAGTGTGTGTTTCTGTGTTTTAAGAGAGAGAGAGGGGGGGGGAGACTAACATACATAAAAAGGGGCAATGAAGTCACGTGCGGTTACTAAAAAGAGGTTTTAGGCGTGGTGGCGCCTTACTCTCCTATAGCAGTAATTTTGATGACTAATGAGACTACGGTACATAATATGGTAGGGTTGGGTTTATTGGGTCGGGTTTTAGATCTCTATTAGGGCGAAATTTTTGTTAGGTTTTAGTATTGGGGTTCAATTAGGTATCAGCGTTACTACTACCAACTTTTTTAGTAGTACATTTGACACTAGTACAGCCATGTTTAGAGGAGGCTTACCTCTATTATATAATCCTAAAATCCTACCCCACCATACCCCAATATGGTTACGCTAAACCTAAAGGGGGACTCGACCTAAACCCTAATGGGATCAACCCTACCCTATTGTTGCAGAATTAACCATCGAACAAAGGGAGGCTGCGTGCTGTGAAGTAGAGCGAATAGGATCACCGCACGTTGGAAAAGCTCTACATTGGGAGGAAGTGCCTAGCTATCTAAATGTTACACAGTGAAAGGTTACATAGTGATCAGGGGTGCCAATACTAACTCCGATTATGCTAACCGATAGGCGTCCGACATGGACCTGCCTGTTGAAAGTTTGACTATTTGGTATTGTGCAAAGCCTGTTATTCAATGGAGTATTAACATTTCTTAAAGAAATCGCCGAGTTCATGCATGCAGTAGCCTTTTCAATTCGAGGTAAATGAGTGCCTTTGCCGCCTCAATGGTGACCATCTTTCCGGAGACGCACTGAAAACTGCTACGATGGATTTCAAGCACGTTGAACGTGGCATACTTTTTGCCTCTCGTTTGTCCCACGGCCTCAAGCCAAGGAAAGCAATCGCGATGAATTCTCTGTGCTAACCTTTCGGCCAGCTCCTTAGGTTCCGTTTGTAAGGAGAGAGTTGCAAGGAGCAAGAATATTCTCGGGCAAGCGAAGCCGCTCTAGGTTTGTAGTTAAGGAGAGTAAAGTCATGGCTGGGAAGTTGATCGCAGTGGGCGAGCTATTAAGTGCACCAGCAGTAGAGGCTGATCTCCTTCAACATAGAACAGTGTTGGAGACCGATATGAGCCAGAAAAGTGTGTAGGGCGTAAGTGTTCTTGAAATTCATGTGTCGGCCGTAGAGAACGCACGCAGCTTCGGCGTAAGTTGCTTTCGACGTGAGAAGAAGATTGGGCGCGAAGCTGACTTTAGAATTACGCTAATCGCTCAGCTCTTCTGGAAGGCGCTAGATGCCACCGTTCTCGTTTCCGCGGACGGGACAACGTTGCACTGTGCGTCGGTAGGTCTAGGTCCCTTCGAGACACACTCTAGCCGGATCGGTAAGAGCAAGGGAATATACCACGTTACGAAGTTCGGCTGGGAGATCCCTGACTTGAAGTTAACCCTGCTCGGTCTGGACAAAATGGAAGTGTGGCTTACATAAAAGGGAAGGCTTTGGCCTTCTCCATAGGCCCGGAGGGCCTGGAAGTTCGGATTTTCAGTACCGACGCGAGCACTCGTTCATGGCGTGATTGCGCTCTCGATCGAACCTTTTTCCGCCTGACTTGATATACCCTAATTAGTTCGTGTTTGTAGAACACAAAGTCGTATGAAATCTTGAGCTCGAGCTCGAGAGAGGCGCGACAGGCTGATTGAGCGGTAGCTGGAGCCATGGCTAGAGAGAACCGCACAAAGCCATTGTGTTGAGGTGGTGAGGCTCGAAGAGTGCCGGGGGATTGCTAAGAAAATTGTAACGTTGACCGTCGGTGGTTTGGTAGAGAAAAGAAAAAAGATACAGGCACGAGTAGTGCTTAAGCGTAGGCGAAATATGATTTGAGCTCGTCTGGCTTGGGGGGTGGAGGGGTCACGCGTCCGGAGTTGAAGCCGGACGCGTCCTGTCGCGCGCGACATCAGGTGCGCAGTGTCGGGCAGGGCCGCACCGATCGCCCCAAAGCACGTGACAACGATGCGGCGATTACGTACCGCTGGACGGAAAAATTCCGCCCGGCAAATCTCATTGGCTTTCGTCAGCGGCCGCAGGGTCCTATCTGGCGGCCCCCCCCCCCCCCCCCCTTTCCAAAACCCAGCCACACTACCGCATGACAATCTAGGGCAACTACGTGCTAGCCGCGTACTACGTACTACGTAGTATGTACTACGTACACTGCAACGGCTTGCGATTGCCACGGCCCGCCGCTTACCTACAACTGTAGTTGAAACCCGAACGTGGCGCGAGGGGGTTGCGTGCCCCGCCCTCTGTCGTCGATCGGCGCCCGCAAGAGAGTCGAGGCAGGGTTCTGGGGTTTGCGTTGGCCCCTGCACCGGCCCTGAAACCTGCTACGGGTATTTAGCTTCGTCATGCGCCGGCGCCATATGAATGAAAGAACCCAAGACGCGCTCGTCCTCTTTGCCCGGATTCGCGATGCTTCCGCTCCGCGCGCCTTTGTGCCCTTGACATACCCGCATTCCCGATCCTCCTTCTCTTCCATATCTCGAGTCACGCCAAGCACAAGCAGCTGGTTCTGCGCCCGTCTTCCCTTCGCAAGGTTGTCGGTCTCACCCGTTGGCGCCTCCTTGTTGATCAAGTTGGATAATTACCATGGCCTTCAACTTCATCCTGCCGTTGCGCATAGCGCAAGCTGTCTTTGCCGTCGTCATTCTTGGACTCTCCGCATTCGGTATGTCGGCTAGCACCAATCCTGCAACTCTTCCCTGGTGCTAATTTGTTTCTCGTCAGTTTCCGACTGGTGGAACTTCCAATGGCGTAGCATATCGCCCACTGAAGTGAACTTCCTCATCTTCAGCAGCGTCTGGACGATCCTCGCCTTGGCATATCTCGTCGTCGCGCCATGGCGTTTCCCCGTCGCCGCTCATAAGTTCGCAATTCTTGGTGTTGAATGCCTTACAATGCTCTTCTGGTTCGCCGGGTTCATCGCCATCGCTGTCTTCCTCACCGATCGCGACTGCTTCGGCAGCGTATGCTCTGCTGCCAAAGCTGGGATCGTATTCGCTGCATTTGAATGGTGAGTTGGTAGCTTCGAATAAGTCGAGTTTTATTTCCGTCTGTGGATGGAGTTGTATTTTAAGGAAGGGTGGCAAAGCCCTTTGACGATCCCGGTGGCTGATCTATGGCGCTGTCATTTAGGCTTGTCTTCGCCGCAACGTCCATCATGGCGATTGTGCATGTATGGCGCACCCGGAAGTCTGGTGGTGAGAAAGGACCAAGTCCCGAAATGAGAGTCTCGCCACATTCCGGCACATAAGTTCTAGGGTCGAGGAGGCTTTGCTGCAGTAGAGCTTCTACTGGTCCTCTTGAGTCGGCGATATTAGCGATCCTTCTCGAAATTTTGCCTGGCATGCTTTTGAGAGTCTGAATTTGGAATGCTGTCTATACCAACAGCTCAAGCACGTATTTAAGCACGTATTTGAACTAGTCGAAATGAACTTTTGTTGGACCTGTCGTTATCAGTCTCTCAAATCGAGACTGGCGAGGGACAGTCAATGAATGTTACATACTAATACGCTAAAATGGATTTCGAGGTACTAATTTCACATCTAAACCAACTTTTAGTTTTGCTTGTTGAAAGATTATGCATCGATACCTTGCCGAAGACGCAAAGTGAAACAACCGATGGTGGACAATTCGGACCGATGGAAGAATTGTAGGTTATTCCGCTAGATGGGACCGCCTCATTTGACAGCGCTAGTGTTTGAACCTGAAAGCAGCAGCTGACTTAGCTGCAACTGCGTCCTTTGAGCAGTGAACGAGGCGCGAGCACTGGGACGAAGTATTATTGAGTTCCGTTAAGATCTAGCGCTTCCGTAAGACATGTAGCCTTGCCCCTCGATATAAGAATTCAGGAAGATCCTACTTCTTATGATCTCGCATCATTCCCGTCGTCGGAAGTTGACCGAGTCTCCCTGTCCATGTGGCTGTTCACGTCCTTTGCTTTGCGGGCCCTTTCTTCAGCCGCACGTGCGAGGATATCGCGTCTTGACAGCTCTATTCCAGTATTTCCAGTAGAGCCCTCCGCCCGCCCCAACACAAACTCGCCCCCGGTCCAGCCACCACCGTCTACGTGGTCCCCGATTTCATCGTTTGGATTGTAAAACTCCTCGTCGCCGACGGCGTGACCACCTGATCGCCAATCATCCCTTGCCACTTCCTTCTCTAGCCGTTTACACAAATCCCAGAAGTTCCGGTCGTGCTCGCCCCAAACGTTGTGTGCTAGCTCATGGCAGAGCGTTAGCCTGATCACTCGATAGTCCCTGTAACCGTCGTACGCGTCCGTCCGCAACCGTAGCTCAATAACCTCTCCGCGATTTCGATTCAACCCGAGCGTGCGGGACTCCTGCGTTGTGTGCTCTGCAGGATTCATCTCTGTCAGCAGCCCTACGCTGAACTTGTGCCTGCGCATAGCAGCTCGTACGCCGGGATCATCGCGGAGACGCTCGAGGAATCGGAGCGAGCGTTCAGGGTTCGGAAGGTGCAGAAGTGGTCGGAGGGTGTGAAATGTATACTGCGCTTCCTCGGATGCGCGCCGCCAGTTGCGGGTGGGAGCGGGCTGGGCGGGCTTGGTGGGTCCGGGCTGTCGCGGTCGTGCGGCTTTGCTTATGGAGTCGGACAGCGAAGAAATTTCCGAAGTCGTAGAACCCAGCAGGGTAATCTTCTTAGCAGAGAGGAGGGAAGATATTGGAAGAGACCCGTCCTTGAAAGGGGGTCGTAGCAGCCCCGGCTTGGGAGAAACGAGGAATTTTTGGGTTGATTGAGGAACGGAGAGCCGTGAAAATACCGCATCGGACAGATCGGTGATAGTGGCGTTCGCAGGTAAGCTCAGCGTCACTGGAGCTCCGTGGTAGATGATTGTCAAGGCAAGGTCGTCGCTAGTCGTGCGCTTAATATCCGATGGCATGCTATCACTACCATGTTTATCCTGGCCCGATATTTCAAGAGCTTTCTCCGGTGTAGACTGCATGTTTAAACGTTTCCAGACAGTGCTGGGAGGACCGGCGCAATGTACAGAACTGGTGGCGATGCTGGAAGGTAAAAGAAGCAGATATTCGTAGAGTAGGGTAGCTAGCTGGGAGACGTATCGACGAGGTGTAGCATATGGAAGATAAAGCTTATGAAATTGTGCATGATAGGAAAGACGACACGACGTGGCGCGTTGGAAGCTCAATAATCCGGCTTACAAAAGTCTAGGTAGTTTCGTCGTGATTCGGAGCGCTTCTAGGTCCTCCACGAAGGACTGACTAAGAAGTACGAAGTAGGTAGCCGGCCGGCGCTGCATGGACGGGAACCCGCCGCGCCCTAGCGAGCTACTCTACTACCAGTAGCCAGCGAATACCGTATTACGGTAGAAGGACTTCGGTATAAATTCTCCCGCGCCATCATGATGTGCTGCACATGGCTAGATAATATTTTGGGTTTGTTCCAGGTTTCCGGTTCCCAAAGGCAAGGCTATAGAGCATCATGAAGCAAGAGGGCACCCTCATGAAAAAGGTTATCTTCAGTATCTTCATACGCATGACCTACATACATACAGCACAACATACTAGTAGCATATTGCAACTGGCTTCTCCAAGTAGCAGGAGGCTACGAACTCTCCACGCTGATATTTCAAAGTTGAAAGTGTAACCCTCCCTTAGCTAATTAAAACAACGCCTAAATAAGCTGCCACGCTAGTCGCAAAAAGTGATGGTACATCTGCGTTTGAGAGCAGCAGCCAGTTGTTAGTCCGATACCGCTTGAAGTTTAGCTTCCTCGCTGTCTTGTATCTCTTCTGGATTCTGGATCCATTCCTTAATATCCGCGTCCCAGTTGTGGCTATCTCATCTTATTAGCTCATACCTCATGCCGGCCCGTACTTGGAAAGACTGACCCCTCGAAATGCGTCTCGGTCAACGCTTTATCGGTGTATTCGTCCGCTAGTATGCTCTCGTACGCATACGGAACCAACATTTGTACGCCTTCGTAAGAGCTCAGTCGCAAGGGATACAGCTCGTCGACTCGATAGTGATGATTGTTCTTGCAGCTCAAGATCCCGGGGCGCTCTAGTTCGACGTCGCTCAGCCCGGTGATGTCGATGTAAAGACCATTGCTAACATCGATCCAACGGGCATCGATTATGTTCTTTCCATTGCCTCTTACACGCTCCACCGAGTATGGGTTGACATCTAGGAGGTATCGCCGCCGCGTGTGTTTATCGTCGGAATTGTAGACATAGGTCGTGTGGTTAAGATGAGCGCCCATATATTTAAGTGTAGCGTCCGAAACTTGGGTGTCGATGTCCCAGTCCCATGGAAGGATCTGAGCACCGATGTTGGTTAGATAACTCTCTGGCACTAGCTAACTAAGGTCGACACAAGCGGACGTACAACGGTGGCCTAAGAGAGTTGATGATCGATTATTACCTTTGCATTCCACCACCAGCCTAAAAGGGTCCCATGGGCGATCCATGTTTGCAATCTCTTCTCGGTGAAGAATTGGGCATACGCGGTGATCATATCGTGGAGTATTTGTTTGCGCTCCCTGTATACCACCACCCCTTTGAAAAATCGGCGATCATAGTGATTGAGGACATCACCACCGCTAGAACGTGCCTGCCAGTGAGCGCGAGTTGCTTTGTCGACTCTGCATTTTTTAGGCAGGACTTCTTACCCCTGCTCGTCTGCATTCCATGATGCGCCTCGGTCAGCCTTTGAGCCCGAAAACCGCAAATCGCTTCAAAAGGGGCGAGGTCGAGCAGCTTACGGAAATACTTCCCATCGTTCTGCTCGGGCGCCTCCTCCGGTGTACGCCGCTCCGCCTGATGGCGGTCACCTCGGGTTGGTGTTGGGCTGCCGAGCGCAAACGCAAGCAGCTGTAGGAGAAGGAGAGCGAGGGCACTGTGGCGGCATCTCATTGCGGCAATGAAGGAGGACGACCATAGGTGGCGCACAAGAGTCGGAGCAGCAATAGAAGAGAGGGTTGCTTAGGTGGCTGAGTGCGGAGGGACATATGTATGTATGACGGGAAATCGGGTTCAAGAGGATGCTACACGCGGCGACGCACCGCCGGGATTAGCGCGTGGTTGGTAGGAAGAAGACTTGCGGTGCCAGCAGGGACGAGGCACACGGGTACGGAGTACCAGGGGGGCCAGAGGAAGTGTCGCGTGCCTTCTTACTCGGTATGCGAATGAGCGGGCGGCATCTGGTAGCCGAGCCGCTAGGCCAGCGCTGCGCCACAATCACCGGCGCCTTGGCCGCTTCTCGGCGAGACGTTGGCATTTCGTCCACTTCTTCCGCGCCTATATACCCCCGCTAAATGTAGGTGATAAGAGCAGTACATACATAGCAGATGCCTACGTCGATAAGGGCGGGCAGGCGGGCAGGCAGGCAGGCAGGCAGGCAGGCAGGTAGGTGGTTACTAATGGTTGACCTACTACTCATGTACCTAGTATTAGTAGATAAAGAGCCGAGGCGAGGGAGGGCCGCCAAGAGCCAACTTGCAATGAATACCGAGGTACAGGTGCCATGCAGAACTTCGACAGTAGCAATGGACGATCGAAACAGCTATTTGGTTCTCGGGAACTACAAGCCATGTACGACTCGATTCAACTAACGTCACGTTTGCCGGCCACGACCTACGGTCTGACGTACCTGGCAGTGCGTCAACCGAAGGCCCATACGTACATTGTTATCTCCGACCCCATCTTCTCCAGAATTTCCATCCAGACCCCTCGGTCTCTTTGCTGGTATTCCTGCCAGCAACTCGCCATTTATACACTGGCACACCGGCAATCATGAACGCAATAACAATCACCGTCTGCAGCGGCTCCGCAAATACCGCTCGAGAGAGCAAAAACAAACTGACGCAGCAGAATATGATGGGTGTCGTAATCCATGTCTTGTACGGCCGTTCAAGTTGCGGCTCCTTAACGCGTAGGACGATGAGCCCGAGCACGGCGAAGAAGTAAAAGGTGTATCCAGCAACCCCATAGAACGTGAGGAGCGTCTTGAACTCCCCGACGACAACGTACGCGGCCGTGAGGAGAGCGTTGAGGACCATGGCATTGATGGGAGTATAAAAGACGCCTGCGTCGTCGGCGATGCACCGCGTAAGCCACCGGCGCCCGGACCCGGGCCGAGACGATCGGCTATGGATCTTGGTTGAGCCCAGGCCGGCGACACCGATCCTTCCGAAAAACTCTGGTAGATAACCCTCCTTGCCTGCAGCATAGACGAGACGCCCAGAAGTGAAAGTAGTAGCATTGAGGGCGCCGAAGCATGAGCCTGAAACTATAAGCGCAAGCACGAGAGACCCAACGGGCCCGAAGACGGTAGCTCCAAATGCAACTGCCACGGTATTGCTCGACTCGATAGTTGCCAGTGGAAGGACCAAGAAATAAGATACGTTGGCCGAAAGGTACGCAACAATCACAATCGGAAGTGAAGTGTGAATAACCCTCGGAAGATCTCGAGAAGGATTTATGAACTCTCCCGTAACATAGTTGACCTTGATGCGTAGGTCAGCCGAATGCCAAGCATGGTTAGGAGTGGAGATGAAGTAACATGTCACATACATTATCCCATCCGTCGAACGCCCACAGGCCTGCATACAATGCGACAGCCCAATTAGATATGTTCGTGTTCGTGTCGTCAAACCATCCGTGTGACTTCCACTCCTCACTAGCATCCCCTTTCCATGAGAAGCCAGTCACAGCTACGACGATTCCAGTCACCGTGACTCCAATCAGGGCAACAAATTTCAAAAACATGAAGAAATCTGCAGAGCGGGTGCCTAATTTGGTCGAAACACAATTCAGAAAAGTTACCGTAACCAGTCCCGCCATTGCGACACCTTTGCTAAGCCACGGGTTGACTTCAATAGCGTCCGGCCCAACCACGGCTCTCATAACATATTCGCCAAATATTATGGCAATGATTGCGGCGGAACCTGGCTTTAGGACGCATACAGCGCACCAGGTAAAGAGAAAGCCCGCCCATTCGCCAAATATCTTAGAGAGGTAAACCTGGGCACCACCATTTAGAGGAATGGCTCCTCCAAGCTCTGCATAGCTCGCCGCGCCTGTCCAGGCGAGGATGCCTGCAACGGCCCACACGATCAATGATGCCCCCGGTGATCCGGCATTCTTGTTAACCTGGCTTGGGGAAGAAAAGATGCCAGATCCGATGATTAGACCGACGACAAGGGAGAGACCATTCAGGTACGTCAGAGACTTGTGCTTCTCGAGAGAACCTCCATTAAGAGCATGCGTAGGATCAAGGGAGACAGAAGCAGGGGCACCCAGAGCCGTGTAGCCTGCAGCTGAGGACGAGAGAGGGAAGAGATTGGACGCGAAGTCAAAGGCGGAGGAGACGGAGTAAGAGCGTGTGCGTCTGTCCGGGCGACTGGCGGGGTTCGAGTCGGATAACGGGTCATGGTTGTCGAAGGAAAACTTGCGCGACGAAGGAGTGCCCGAGTCTGAACTAGAGACCGAACTGCGCCGCGATGGATGAGAGGACGAGGCAAGGGATGCGAGTTCGAGTGAGTCTCGGGGAAGGGCGGGTGGGAGGCCTGAATATGCCACCTGGTGCGACATGGTGAGGAGTCAGGAATCGCGCTCGTGAACTATCGGTTGTCAAAACGACATGATACAGCCATGATGAGCGGCGAGCAGACGCCTTTGCGAGTCGGGGGGGAGAGGGCGACGATGGGGATGCGGCAGGAAGATGGGGCTTCACGTCGCCAGTGGTCGATCCTGCAGAACGCTTGGGGCAGCAAGAACACTGCCATGAGTACGCCTTTGGCTTAGTGCGCCTCGTCAAAGCTACTTGTTCGGGAGACTTGGGGACCAAAGCCGAGGCCGACCGGTCTCTCACGTGTCGACGCGGAAGCTCGGGCCCATCGGCAACGTTGTAGTCTGCCCACGTCCGACTGCATACATACCTCCCTAGTGAAGAGTATGAACGTCTTTACTTCTTAGCCTTCGCAACACCCCCTCTGTGTGGCGAGTCGCTTCTGCTGCACTATAGCGGGCGATGATAGCCGCCCGCCTCGGCGCGGTGCGGCAATGGCCTCGCCTTCAGCGGCCGCGGCCTTTGAGCCGGCAGGCCTCATCTGCGCCGACTCGACTTGACTTCCAGCGCATCGACGCTAAATGGCAAAAACGCTGGGCCGATGCCGATGCAGCCTCGCGCGCAGCGAACCCGAACCCGGTTGAAATCGATCCGACCTTACCGAAGCGTTTCATCTTGCCAATGTTCCCTTACCCGTCGGGTTCACTACATCTCGGACACCTCCGCGTCTATGCCATTGCCGATGTGCTCGCCAGATATGCTCGATTGCAAGGCTACCAAGTGATCCACCCCATGGCCTGGGATGCTTTCGGTCTGCCCGCGGAGAACGCGGCCATTGAGCATGGCGTTGACCCTGCCGAGTGGACTCGCGAGAACATAGACAAGATGCGCAAACAGCTAAAGTTGATGGGAGGCAGTTGGGATTGGTCTCGGGTAAGCTGATGATTCCACATCGGCCGTTTGCGTTGCTCCGAGTCGCACATAGCCGACGCAGAATACAGTATTTGCGGAATCGCCAGACTAATCCGTGGCTACATGAAGGAATTCATGACTTGTGACTCTTCTTTTTACAGGCATACGCAAAACATCTTCTCCGCTCTATTTCGAGCTGGCCTCGCCTATCAAGGGACCGCAGTTGTAAACTTCGACCCTGTAGATAACACCGTCCTCGCTAATGAGCAGGTAATCTATCCATTTTGAAAATCGCAATAGGATAAACATTGACGCCAAACAGGTCGATGCTGAAGGCCGGTCTTGGAGATCTGGCGCTGTAGTGGAAAAGAGGCGTCTCAAGCAATGGTTTCTCAAAATAACCCACGACCAGGAGTCGCTTTTACAGGGTTTGGGTCAACTTGCGAAGAATGGTCGCTGGCCTGAGCGGGTCACCTCCATGCAGCGGAACTGGCTCGGAAAGTCCAAAGGTCACGAGATAACTTTCCAAATTGTTTCAAGCATACGTCATGGACACCTACAAGAATCACGTAGTACAGTCCAAGTGTTCACAACTAGGCTGGATACTCTGTTTGCAGCGCAGTTCTTGGCTCTCTCTCTTAAGCACCCATTGGTCCAGAATCTAGCAAAGGCAAATGTGGAGCTAAGGAGCTTCATCAACGACAACTCTCACTCTCCCCCAGAGTCAACGGCCGGATTCTGCCTCCCTGGTGTCTGGGCCGAAGCTCCTCTCAAGGACATGGACGCAACTAAAACGGACCCGTCAGTCCGGAATGCTATTCCAGTTTATGCGGCGCCTTATGTGTTATCCGATTACGCCGAAGGCGCTGTGATGGGAGTTCCGGCTCACAACAGCCGCGATTATGCCTTTTGGCGTAGGCATATGGGCGAAGGGGCTCCAGTTTTGAACACAATAGCCCCTACACTAGAGGCTGCTGCAAGCGCACCTGTATACTACCGGTGCGACCAGACTACACCATTTCTATTCAAAGGCTACTTGACTGGCGCTGTGCCAAGAAGATTCAGAGGGCTCCAATCCGATAAGGCAGCTGAGGAGATATGCCATGCATTGTCAAAGAGCGATTACCCTGCGAAACCGAAGGATCAATTTCGATTGCGCGATTGGCTTATAAGCAGGCAGAGATACTGGGGTACACCAATCCCCATCATTCACTGCAATTCGTGCGGGCCAGTTCTAGTTCCTTCGGACCAACTCCCAGTCAAGCTACCTGAACTGAAGCCGGACCAGCTGCGGGAAAAAAAAGGTAATCCACTTGGCGAAATTTCGGACTGGGTGAACGTCCCATGTCCCCAATGCCATAATCCGGCGAAACGTGAGACCGACACTATGGACACTTTTATGTGTTCATCATGGTATATGTTCAGGTTTGCGGACCCACACAACACCCTTGAACCGGTTTCCCCAGACAGGGCGGACTCGACTATGCCCGTAGACGTCTATATTGGTGGTGTAGAGCACGCCATCCTGCACTTGCTCTACGCTCGTTTCATATCAAGGTTTATGGCGACGTCCAACATTTGGCCGGCTGGACGCGACATTAAGCCTGTCGGTGAACCCTTTGTGAAACTCATCTCACAAGGTATGGTTCACGGGCGGACCTTTTCCGATCCTTCTACCGGCCGTTTCTTCCGGCCTGACGAGGTCGATTTGACGGACCCTAACAACCCGCGAATCAAGTCCACAGGCGAGACCCCAAACGTCAGCTTTGAAAAGATGAGCAAGAGCAAGTACAATGGCGTTGATCCAACTAAATGTATCGAAAAATATGGTGCGGATGCCACGCGTGCTCATATTTTATTCCAGGCACCCGTCACTGAAATACTTGAATGGGACGAAGGCCGTATTGTCGGAATGCACAGATGGTTTGGCAAGGTCTGGAAGATTGTCGACAATGCTCGCAACTCCATGTGGAACGACGAACTTGAACCTGCTCCTGAGCAGGTATTAGACATTGAACACTCAATTTCCAAATACGAAGTCGATGGCTTCACGGATGCAGAGGCGGATTTATGGCTTAGTGCACAAAGCACAATCAAGGCGGTCACCGACGCGCTAGAAAACACGTATTCCTTAAATACTCTCGTTTCGGATCTCATAAAGCTCACGAACGCCATATCCGCGGCTAAGATATCCAGTCTATCCCCGGGCAAGACTAGGGATGCACTCGGCGAGAAGGCGGTACGCACTCACATATACTTTGCATCAACAACAATACTGCTCCGCCTAATGGGGCCTACGGTGCCCGCATTAGCAGAGGAATGTTGGGAGTACCTTTTTTTGCCAAAACCTACTGGCAACCCACAACAATCTCAACCCGTTTTCAGTGTTTCCAGAACGCGGAATCTTGACGACCCAATGCCAAGGACAACCGGGATTTTCAGCTTACCGACGTCACGCATCAAGCCTTCCTTCCCTCGGGAAGACGAACGTGTTATATCGAAATTGTCCTCTCGAACCCACATCTGCGCTGTTCAGCAAAACGGAAAGCTTCGATTTGTTGCTCGAATTCCATTCCCACCAAGTCATCTGAACCAAAATGAATCCACCGTAGACTTAATTCAATGGGCAACACAGCAGATCATGGAAACAGACGAAGCAAAGGAGTATTTTGGGCCTAAGGGACTTCAAAAGTTTGGCTTAGTGAAGAAAGTTGTCGTAGCCAAGGGCGGCAAAACTGTAAATTTTGTCACTGCGAAGCCTACTGTACGTTAGCGACGCGGGAGCAGCATAGGGAATGTGGTGAGCATGTACATTATCGATGTCGTGGCGAACCCGGTACACATTGTATATGTGAGCCCGAGGGGCATGAGAGAGTTGCGTAGAGGATAGTTGATGGGGTATAGGGAGATGTATATAAACCTGTATTTTAGCGGCTTAAATTCGATCCCACTAGATTTATGCATCTATCAGAGAGAAATAAATATGATGGACGTTATTAAACTCTAGAAGGTCTTGTCGAGCACTAATTTCATCTCATTACTGGCCAATTAAGAGTCCAGCTTAAATGAATGCTACAGAAGGCTGCCTCATCTCCAGCACACCACAGATCGTCCGCAACCTCTGCCAAGCACCCTAAATGACCCTTTGGGTTCCTGTCCATCACCATCTGGTGGTAATGTTGGCTCATCCCGCCACATTTCCACACTCTTCCACTTTTCTCGACTTCGTATTAGAAGCGACACCCTTGACGCCTGGGAGAGATCAGCCACTTCAAAAAGGCAAACTTTGACCGACATTTCATCAGCTAGATCTAGTAGTCTAGGGTAGAAAAGATCTCCCTCTTCTAGCTTTGCCACGCCTTGGTTCACGTGATGGAGATACTCTCGCAGTTCTGGTTTAGAGCGAAAACAAGTATTCGTAGTGGACGGAACAAGAGCAACTCGTGGTTCAAACTTTCTAACGGAACGTGAAGTTGTGGTCGCAAAAGCTCGAGAAGATATATAGGGTGGGTTCGAAATCAACACATCCCAAGACGGCTCCCCCAAGTGTCGAAGAGCAGGTAGCAGTTGCGGGATCGTGGATCGTTGCGATTGGACAGAAGATGGAAGGACATCTGCTTGGATGAACGACATCGATAGCAGCGAGGAGATAATTCCATCCAAGCGCAAAGGGGCCATTGTCCTCGATTCGTCCAGCAAGGAATCTAGCAGTAGCTGTCGATTAAGAGTAGCATAGTGCAACGCTATTGGCGATACGTCCACCCCTAACAGCCGAAGGCTGGAAGAGTCATGGCAACACCGCGAGAGTAGACGGTGAAGTAGCAATGGAATACAACCAGTTCCGGTGCACACGTCGATGACTCGTAGTCTATTTAGATTTAGGTCACCAAAATCGCCTTGGCGTAGGCGACTGGCTAAATACGATACCGACGAAGCGGTTTCTTGCCTGGTATAGCGTGCGTTAGTTCCCCTTTGCTCTTTTCTTTCTTTTATTGAAGCAAACAATCGTATTGGAAGGGCCTTTGCCTTGGAATAAGCACCCCTGGGCCGCAACGAATCTCCAGTTCTCCAAAATACTCCGAACCCAGCAGGTACTGTAGTGGAACACCTTGCGATCGATGCTTGCACAGATCTAAGAGGAGGGGCTTCCATCGCGGATGAGCACCTGAATTACATCCACGGGCGTATTCGGTCAGCCATCTAAGCTCGTTTTGAGCCGATCGAAGGTCTCTACATGCGCGAAGCAGTAGTGGCAAAAGCGGGTTGATTTTTTCAGCCCGGCGAAGAAAGGAAGGAGTAAGACGCGGCATGCGCAGGCGTGGACGATCACCAGAAGATAACTTGGCGAGGAGAGAGCAGAGTAGGTATATACTTCGTAGCTATGCGATAGGACGAAGCCGCGGCTTAGGACCCCGAGTTCGGCTTCCGGATGCGCCGAACTCCGCGATCCGCGCCTTACCAGTCCGAGTCCCTTCAGTAAGACCCTATTTACAGTTTCCTCCTGTGCCCGTGATTGACTTCACAGAGGTTTACAAACCCCTCGTGTACTCCCTTCGCACTGTCTGACTCCCGGTCCCCTGATTTCGCTGTTGCGGCTAGCCCCGCGTCTTGTGGGCACAACTTTTATTTAATCCACCATCTTCATGTCAAGGCTCGCATCTCTGTGGAGATCCCCGGTCCGCCGGGTTACTTTTCTTCGCGCCTTTTCGCGTAGCCTTTCGGATGGAGTTTGTTTCGGGTCTTGCCCTGCGCCATGTTCCGAATACCAGAGCATACCCGAAGGGCTTGATATCGACTATAAGAGTCCATTGGCAGGCACCATGGCCGCATATGACCGCCATGTCGTAATCGCCACCGGGAAGAAAGACTGGACCAGCAGAATAGAAGATGAGGAAAATCTTGCATTCGTGAGGGCACTTAAAAGATTGATCAGCCGAGGAGGAAAATTTCATAACGTTCGTACATCCTCAGACTTAGCCTCTACACCCACCGGAGCACTTGCCTGCCACACGCATCCAAACCTGCTAACCATTTGTTTGAGACTTGTTTAGCCTTACCATCAAATTATCGTGTCGGCATCGTCATTCATCCCAGAAACATCGCAGGAAGTGAATAGTTCCATTTCAGCCTTCGTTTTCCCCAACTTCAAGTATATACCCGCAATTTCTACGGATTTAGTCTCTGCGGAGGAATTTGCGAAGGACTATCTCCTGCCTGGTTCGCCAATCAATTCTGGTTCTTCTAGCGACAGATATTCCTTGGAGATGGATGTTGGCCGGCACGTGCCTAGTCCTAACGGTGCCGTCCTTGTGGATGAGGTCGTAATACTCATTTGCAGTCACGGTGGACGTGACATGCGTTGTGGTATCCTTGGTCCAATTCTTGCTGAGGCGTTTCAACGCAATCTAGTAAAGTCACAGTTCGACCTGCAGAGCGCCAAGCAACAGCCGTCTCTTGCAGCGTCTCATAGCCGCGCCAAGGCAAGGGTAGGTATGATCAGTCACATTGGCGGCCACAAATTTGCGGGGAATGTCATCATCTACGTTCCACGCACTTGGAAATGGAATCCTCTAGCCGGCTGGTCGATATGGTACGGCCGAGTTTGTCCTGAGCATGTTGAAGGATTAATACATTCCTTCAGGTCTGGTATAATTGTCAAGGAACATTTCCGAGGAGCGCTGGACGGCTCTGGTCGTATTGTAAAGGATGTTCCGTAAGGCAATTGTTCACCTAGGCCCTGAAGTTCTTGGAGTGTAGATAGAATGTAGAGCAATGCTTGTTGTGATCTAGACGTATATCGTCTAAATCCCCTCGTGTAGATTCACCTCGGTGAATGCTAAACCCTTCGTGGCCGCCGTCATGCATGTGCGCATAATATTTGTAGTTAGAAGTCTACCGAAGTGTTCGAATTTCCTATATTAAACTAAAGCTGAATCTAAGCAATAATATCTGGTCTGTTAGTTTGTGTTGATCCCAACTTCTAAGCGAATACTACGCTATGCCGTAGAACGTCACGACCTAGAACGTAAGCCATTGATGTGATACGTTACAGCTAACTAGATGTTTATTACCAATAAATTACGACGCTACTTCCGAAGTTTTGGATGGACACCATCCCTCGGTTTTACACATCCTGCTTCAAATTGGGCCTGCATTTGCTTCAATGGCCGTGAGATCCGTTATCTAGGCACCCTACTTTAGAAATGCCTTGTCTTATGAAGTATTTGTTCGCACATATATGGTGACGCCGCGGGCCGTTGGACTTTCGATCCAATGTCCAAACTGCGACCAGTTCTGCGCCGCTCACGAGGTCCGCTTTTGGTCTTCTGCGCCAGCGTAGCAATTGGCGCCGCTTTTCGCTACGGCGAGCCAGTCGAGACTTCGTATCCGAATCCGCACACCTTCACCGCGTATACTCTTCAATCGAGAGAGCCCGTATCGGCCACGAGTAGCATCCTTACATTGCGGGCTCCAGACGGTTCCTTCGGACGAGAATCATTACAAGCTCGAATCAAAGATGCGGTTTGGAGCGTGCAGATAAGGCAACCTCAGCTTCAGGTTGCACGCTCTTACACGCCTTTACCGACCGCCTCTACCGCCAATGGGTCTAATGAAGTCAATCTAACAACGTGTTCCACACCCGAAGTTCCTATTGCGAAGGCTGAATTAGACAAGAACGCCGATGCTCAATTTATCAGGCTCCTCCTACGCCATTATCCGTCCGGAGAGCTCTCGCATTATCTCCATATGCTGCCACTTTGTTCCCCTGTCGACGTTCGCGGTCCTTTCGTGGAATTTTACCTTCCACAAGAAGTTGATTCTGTTATATTCTTAGCTGCAGGCACCGGCATTTCCCCAGCGCTCCAAGTTGCTGATATGCTCCGCCGACGACAAGTTGAAGGAAAGACAAGATCGAATGTGCGTATTCTTTGGGCAAATAGAAGGAGAGAGGATTGTGCCGGCGGAGTCAGCGATAGCATTTTACAAACCCCCGGCAGAAGAGGATGGTGGCCTTGGAGCCGGCGGAATTGTGGGCAGGGTGCCGGGGTTGAGCAAAGGGAGACTAGAAATGGCTCGCCGCGGGGCACGATTGTCGCTGAGTTGGAGGCATTGAAAACAGGCTGGAATCGCGGTGGCGATGAAGGTGCGTTGCTGGTGGACTATTTTGTTGACGAGGAGGGTAGTTACATAACCCCTTCGGTGGTGAGACAATGCCTGAATGCTTCTACCAAATGTACGACAGAAAGAAGTCAGGGTAAAAAGCTGTTGTTGGTTTCAGGTCCAGAAGGATTCATTGCTTATTGGGCTGGACGTAAGTTATGGGCCCACGGTGGGGAGCAACAAGGCCCGATAGAAGGTGTCTTGTCTGAACTGAACATAAACGAGTGGCAAGTTTGGAAGCTGTAATAAATATTTTTACGTCTATCGGGTGTAGACTATGTACAATTAGATGCGTAGATACTTGAAAGCGAACCTTGGAGTGGTATCGCAGGTCTAATTTTAGCAGACCATGGACATGAAACGCCTAGTGTGCACGTCAAAGTTCCCTTGAAAAATTGAGATATATCCTTATGTGTTTTGAAGTATCTTTTGAAAACATACAAAAACACTAAGGCCTGGGAGTATTTGCTTTTAAAGGCACAAGACATTGTTACATTGAGCCACCCGGCTCTTATCTAGTAATTTCTTTCTTGACCCAATTCTCAAGACCCCCATTGGCAACGATCTCTTGGACGTTAGGTGGCATTTCTGCTGTTTTTTGACTCCATGTCTTCCCACTTGAGCCCTCGATAATATTGACCAGACTCCGCTTCACGTCCCACTCAAGCGTCCAGCCCGTCCGAATAGTTAAAGGCTTTATATGAGGAGGATCGACTGAAGTTGGCGGTGGTGAATCAAGCGATTGGTTGTTCTCCTCTGGTTCTGCAATAGACGAACCGGACCGCTGCGGCGGAGTTGAAGAGAATGAGTCCCGAAGCCTCTGGATCAACTGCGGCACTTCTAGCCCTAGAAGTGCATTATTGATGCTATTCCGGCTGAAGATGTTTCCAAAGCTTCCCGCTACGACGAGAGGAATGCCCTTCGCGAGAATAGCTGTAGCGGCCTGCTCTCGAGAACTTCCGCACCCAAAGTTAAAGCCCGAAACCAAAACATCCCCTGCTTTCGAGATAGCAGGGAATTTTGGATCATAGTTCTCCATCACCACTTCTGACATCTTGTCACGGGTCACATCGTCCTGATATGTGTATTTCCCGGGGTATATACCATCAGTGTTGATGTTGTCAGCATCGCAAAAAACGATCTCCCCAGTTATTTTCTCAGGGAATCCAGGAAGGATCTCCGTAATGGACCCTGAAATCCGTTGGTCAGGGTTGACTGGTATGATAGAAACGGATTGCGTGTCCCCAAATTCTTTTTCTCCTTGCTCAACTAGGTTGTCAGCATCCGATACGATCTGCTCCAGAAGATCTTCAACGAAGACAAGCCGTCGAGATTCAGGAACGCCGTCGCCAGTGCCCCTAGAGACTTCCGCGACGTCGTCATTTTTCTTAAACCAGCCAGGTCCGGTAATCTTTCCTCGTAGTGCACTTGCTGCCACAACCTCCGGACTTGCGAGGTAGGCTTTTGCGTTTGTTGAGCCCATTCGGCCTTTGAAATTCCTGTTGCTTGCACTTATTCCGACTTCTCCAGGTTCAAGCAAGCCTGTCCCGAGTCCGATGCAGGGTCCGCATCCTGAAGGAAGGGGCTGCGCGCCAGCTGCAAGAAGTGCTTGCCAATCTCCTTGCGCCTCAGCCGCGATTTGCTCACTAGACGAAGCAGCTGCGATATAAAATTTTACGTGATCAGGAACACTGGGAATTTTGCCACCGTTCGTCTCAGCAGCCTTCTTGAAGACTCTCGCCGCTGCTGCAATATCGGATGAGCGTGAATTGGTACAAGACACCAAGTACGCTTTATCGAGCTTTATATTCTTTATGTCGAGCTCGCGAAGCGGATTGGCTATCTTGACCGAGTTTGGACCTGAGACATACGGTTCTAGAGTTGATAGGTCCAAATATAACTCCTTAGAATACCTAGCACGGAGATCTGCTTCGAGCGGCTGGGTAAACAACTCATCAATTCTTGCATGGGAGAAGCGGCTTGCAGTTTGCGCTGAGCCGAGCTCCGATGACTGCGTCATGGCTGCCTCGGTGGCCCTGGCGCGGAGCCATCCCTGGAGAACCGAGTCAATAGGGAAAAGGCCAGAAAGAGCGCCCCATTCGGTCGTCATGTTCGCAATAGCCAACCGGTCGTCGACCGAAAGGGACTGAAGAGTCTGCGGTGCCCCTACGAACTCGATTGCGTGGTTGAGGACCTCGTCGTTGTTGAAAAGGCCACACAAGGCGACTATTACGTCCTTGCCAGTCACTCCGGGAGGAAGCGTACCCAAAAGGTTCACTCTCGCAGTCGGAGGCACCTGCCACCACGTGCGGCCGGTGGCCCAAATGCTCGCAGCATCAGTTCGGACGACGGGGGTCCCAAGGCACCCTACGCCACCGTACATGTTGCTATGGCTGTCAGATGCTACGGCAAGCGTACCCGGCCAAGCATAACCTTCTTCCACCATGATTTGGTGCCCAATGCCACGCCCTGCAGGATAGAAGTCCACATTCTGCTTCTTCGCAAATTCTTCGATCTGCCGGTACTTCTTGAGATTTGACTCGCTCTTGTTCTGAACGTCATGATCGAGTGTCATTACGATTTGCTGGGGGTCGTGGATCTTGGAGGCGCCAATGGACATGAACTTCAGGGCGACAGGCCATGAGTTGTCGTGAGTCATGCACCTATGAGGCGCAAGGGTGACATAGTTGCCCGAATTGACGAACTTGCCTGCGGGAAGGCCTACAGAATACTTCTGCACAATCTTCTCCGTCAGGGTCTGCGGGGCGGGAGGCGTCGGCTTTGCGGCCAAGTTGGCGGCGTGGCTAGCATCGTAGAAAGGGCGCGTAGGCTCGGAGTCTATCGTAGCGGCGGCGCGGAAGCGGCTGCTAGAAAAGGCGCGGTGCAGGGGAAGAGGGACGAGCCGGGGCGACGATTGCCGTGCAACGGCCGGGCGCGCCCTGGACTGGCGGCGAGGTCAGTTAGCATCGCGTCTGCCAACGGGGGAGCACGTGCTAGATCGCGCGCGCTCTGTGTCGACGCACCACTGGCAGAGCTAATCCGCCGCAAAGGAGCGCATTGCCACGCGGGGCCGGGGCCATGGGCATTGCAACAACGGGCCGCGGACGGGGGACGAGCTGGAGGAGGAAAAATAGGTAGGCCCTTGGCCAGCCCGACGAGGCGATGGGAGCTGAGCGCAGGTGACTAAGCAAAATCGTCATGCTGTGGTTGGCTGGTGGTCTGCGCCGATGTCGGGAAGCTTCGCAATGACCCGCGCGGTGACACCATTGGCTCGCTCTCTAACCATGCCGCAATGGGGCGTGAGAATCTGCCCAGTTTCTAGTCACTCGTTCGTTGTCCTTGTCCTTCCCTTGACTCCTCGAACCTGCCTCTTTCCCCATGTAATGCGTGCATCCTCCCGAGCCTGTCTCGTGTACTCTACGTCCCACCACAGTCGATTGGAGCTCACTGCGAAATGCCTTCGAGAGGGGACGTCCACTACTTCGGGGCTGGGCCCGCTCCTTTGCCTACGAGCGTCCTAGAGTCCGCCTCGAAGGCGCTTTTGAACTACAAGGATAAGGGCATCGGTCTCTGCGAAATATCTCACAGATCGGCCGAAGCGAACGAGATCCTTGCACGAACCAGGGCCTGCCTTTCGACGCTTCTAGACGTTCCCGACAATTACGAGATTCTCTTTCTGCAGAGCGGCGGTAGTGGTGAGTTCAGCGCAGTAGTATTCAACATCGTGGCCAATTGGGTGGAACGGCGGAGGAAAGTGGCAGAGACCGAGCTTGCTGTCTCTGGCACGGCTGGCGAGCAATTGGAGAAAAATGTCTTTGCTCGTCTGAAGAAGGAAGTAGACGAGGAGCTCAAGCTCGACTATTTGGTGACCGGTTCTTGGTCTCTCAAAGCTTCCCAAGAAGCCGCGCGGCTTGTCGGCGCGAAGCACATCAACGTTGCGCTCGATGCTCGCAGATCGAACGACGGGAAGTTCGGCAAGATACCAGACGAATCCGAATGGACTCTCACTCCGACGGTGGCCGGAAGAGGGCCTGCACTAGTTTACTATTGCGACAACGAAACCGTCGACGGCGTGGAATTCCCACATTTTCCTAGCTGCCTGGAATCCCCTTCTGGCAGCGAGGATGACGGGCCACTTGTTGTTGCGGATATGTCGTCGAATTTCATTAGCCGGCGTGTGGATGTTCGTAAGTTCGGCGTCATATTTGGTGGCGCGCAGAAGAATGTGGGCAATACGGGGATAACAATTGCCGTGGTGAGGAAGTCCTTATTGCCGCCGGCTTCGAATATGGCTTCTACGTCTTTGTTGCGCCAACTGGGACTGCCGGTAGCGCCAGTAGTTTTGGACTGGCCTACCATTGCCAAAAACAACTCTCTCTACAACACTCTCCCCATCTTCGATGTTTGGATTGCTGGACAAGTCATGGAAGGGCTTGTTCAATCATACGGCGTGAAGAAGATCAGTGGCCAGCAAGAGGTGTCCGATAGAAAGGCTAAATTGATCTACGGCGTGCTGGACAAATACTCTCAGGTCTACACAGTGGTGCCACACGAAACTGTGCGCAGCAGGATGAACATTTGTTTCAGAGTTGGAGGAGGGGCTGCAGAAAAGGAGAACGCTTTCTTGGATGGAGCAGAAAAGCGAGGACTGCTGGGTTTGAAGGGGCACCGAAGTGTTGGTGGCATTCGAGCGAGCAACTGTGCGTGTGCTGTTCTGTTTGGAGACAAGCATGATATTCAGCTGACTGTCCCCTTTTCGCTGAACAGACAACGCCGTATCTACAGAAGGCGCGGAGAAGCTTGCGAGATATTTGGAAGACTTTGCCCAGGGGCAGTGAATCCACGGCGTGATTTGCAAGTGGTTTCGCTACTTTACGCAGTTCCAGCGCGTCGTCGATATACCCGCGCTCAAGAAGTTTATTTTATTCATGTTGCACCCGATTCAACCCTTTAAGGCGCTGCTCAACAAGCCGTCCTCATTTTTTCTCAAATGGCAAAAAGGCATTACCTCGAACCTTGCGCTTGCGCTTTCAAATCAACTCCTACGTATATAATTGAACCTAGTGTTGCTGATGAATGCCTGCCCGGTAGGCAAGGTTATTAGGGTTGGAAGTGGTTCACTGCCCCCTTATCCCATGACTCCGGAGGCAAATTCCCATCAACAAAAATTCGCGAGACATAAAATAGCCGACCTTAAATGATCGTCAAAGAATGGAATTGTCTCGTTGTTTTATTTTAGCTCGGGGTTCTGCAACCCAAGGTTGGTAGAGAACGGTGAGGAATCTCTAGAGAAAAGGGAATGAAGAGCTGCCCAGCTGTGCCGGTATTCGCAAGATGATAGGGTATCTAGTAAGAAAATTAGTGAGCGCGGGATAGACTTTCTTGGCCGCACCAATGAGGCGGTTGGCCGAGTTTCGGCCTCAAGTTTTGTAGTAGAGCTGCTAGCCAAACACTGGCCTGCACGTACGGAGTACTATCATTTGGACTTCTTTTAATTTTATTCTTTTTTTCCGCTCATCACTGGATACGGAACGCTCTAGAGATGGCCCTACTTGCGGCCGCCAGGGGCTGAATCTGAGCCTCCTTGAACGAGCAGAAAGACAAGCTCGCGGAAGACAGCTGGTACTTACGTGTGCAGAGAGTGTCACGTTAATATAAAGCCGCAATAAGCCCGCATTCTTGGGCACTGGAACATCCCACCTGCTCTTCTCACAGCAAGGCTTGGCGACGCAGTGTACGACGCAGGTACGAAGGTACGAAGAGCATCTGCAGATGATTTACGTATATAGTATATACAGCGGGCTCGCTGATCTCGAAGGTGCAGAACGCTTTGGCGCACCTTGATGCGCACCTTGTCTCGACGGTCTGGAATGGCCCAGGCGATCTCCAGGGCCTACGTAGTAGGATTCATGCATAACGCACAAGCATTGACTCGCGTTTCGGATCGTTCGGGACGGAGAAGCTTGGCCGAAATTTCGGGCCTTTGGCGTTTCAGCCACCCCTGAAGCGAGACTCTGCCACAATCTTCAACCGCACTCTGTCTGATGTCCACCCTGCACCTGCCCCGTACGCCATTGCAGCTTCGCACCCGCCCGTGCCATGTTTTGCACTCGATTGGCAATGATGGACGTGACGAGGTCGAATGCTCGCGCCGTTTACGAGAGCCTTCGTGGCTTCGAGCCATCACAGGAGGAGGGAGGGAGACATCGCGGCTTGGGTTGAGCGTGCTTCTCCGTGTTCGTCCGCGGCCACTGTCCCGTACAATTTGCCAGCGGGTTTGCGCCAACTTGCGCCGTAACTTGGCCGACGGACAGAGAAGTCTTCGAAAGCAAACTTATCGTAACCGGAAGCATGGGCCACTTTCAGGAGCCCTACGACACCCCCGGCATGAAGGCCGCTCGATTGACCCGGAGCATTGCCAACCCGGCAATTGGCAGCAAAGCTCCAGAGACGGTGGCGCCGCCCCAAGAATACCCTACCGGGACGCTCCTTACCCGCTGCAAGGGCCCAGCGGGCAATGCCCGCGTGCCGGTGGGTAGGCCTGCCATGTGCTGAAACTGCAGTCCCTCTTAGCTTTCCCCAGTATAGCCAAGTCAACCCCACGCACGCATGCCCAGAACCCACCCCGTTCACACCAGCGCCGTTCGTGGAATGACGGCTTGCGCAGGACTCCCATACGAAACTTCCTGCTCGAGACACGCTGCTTCCAAGCTCGGGTCATATACCTTATGCCGTCTCATTATCGACTCTAGGGCGTCGGCCGCCTCTACGCCCTCACTCTTTCATTCTCTTTGCTTGCTGCTGGCTCACGCACCTTTGTACAACAGATGAACGACGATTGAGCGGGCGTGTAACTCTCGTCTTCATGTTTTTTTCTTCATGAATTCGTTAATACGCACATTCCTTTGAACCTTCTGCTGCTGGATTTCAGCGATTTCGGTTTCTTTCGACGGACTTGGTGGCACCCGGGTGCCCTCCCAAGATGGAGCAATGGCAATCAGAGATCGTCGCCCGGGCGCACGAGTTCAACCATTCGTTCAATAACACAGCGGCGATGAGCAACTTCTCGTTCTCCGCACAACAACAGGGTTTCGCAGCAAACCAGACACACATGCTCATCCAGAACCTCGTCCTGGGCAAAGTGCAAACGGTTCGATCGATGCACGTAGGGCTGGGTTCGTTCAGCTTGTTCTTAGCCGCGACGACACTATTTCGGATACTGTATGATGCTTGGGAAGTGTCTAAACTCCAAGTCCATCTACGTCCACGGTAGGAAAGCCGCGATGATGAAATAACGTTTTTAAACTGACGGCTGCTAGAAAATTCGCTCTACTTTCTGCTGTCCACCCTGCCGAAACGTTTCCACTTGTTCTAGCTGTGTCGGTGGTGATCCAGCAGCTCATTCTTGTGCCAATCCAAGCATCTTCACTCGATTCAATTATAGTAGATGGCTGTACAGAGACGGTCCAAATCGTGATGCCAGGTATGTGCCTGTCGTTTCCATGACCAAATTCTGGGCTTCACTGACCCCTTGGGCTAGCCATATTCCTTGTTGGATACACGGTTCTTGTCTTCGGTGTAGAAACTGCTGTTCGGTCATTTGGGAAAGTCAAATTCGCCCCTCGAGGAAAATGGAACACGCCAGTTTGCATCATCGTTCTCGCCATCTTGCTTCTGCTTACGTGGATTCCCACCGTGGTTAAGAAGTCGCGGAGATTCTGTTTCGGTTCAATTTCGTGGTGGCCATTCCAATATGCCTTCTTAGTTCTGGTTATTCTCAGCATCCTCGAATTCCTGTTCATCATCCTTGGGACCGTAATCGGGCTGCAACTACTTCGAAGTGTGAATGTGGATCCCAACGAACGCATTGCTGCATCTCGAATGTTCTACTACCTCCTACTTGCAATTTTGCTGATTGTGAGCACTTCAAGTTCCCTAGTTTGTCTTGGGCTTCGCTAATCTATTCTATTCAGGCATTTGTCATTCCTTTCTACGCAGAGTCTCGTGTGTGGGATTTTGAAGCTCAGCTTACTACGTCTCGGTTAGCTGAGATCGCAATAACAAGCTTCGGGATATTCATGGCGTTCATCCATCTACTGCTTAGAGCCAACGCTGGGCGGATGGTCCTCAAGCCCCTCGAAGCACCCTGGGACGCTCCACGTCGTCGCATTCGCTTGTTTGGACCCAGCGACCTCGAAATGAACATCAGCGGCCCGATGGCACTTATGAACGGTAGCCAAGAGAACCTCAACAGGGCTGCAGAAAAGGCGAAGCTTGCTGATGCCGACTTTGACTACCAACAACCATTGGAGAAGGACGCATACGAATTGGAGAACACCGTTCCTTCGCAGGCAAAGGGCAAAACACCTTGCAGAGCGCCAGAAGCTTCCGAAAGCGAGTGGCCACTGCCACCAAGCCCTGAAGCGGAGAGCTCTGCAGCAGCTACTATGGCTTCCCCAAAAACACCACCTCCAAGTAGTCCTGGCCACAAAAGGGGCAAATCCAGCTACTCTTTATTTCCGCCAAGCGCGGATGACATGCCGCGGCTTCCTAACACGATCTATACACCCCCTTCTTCGAACAAGAAAGTTCAACCATCCGCACCGCCAGCCTCAGCAGAGAGCACCCAACAGTGTAATGGTGACAGCATATTGCATCCGAACTATGCGACGCAGCGAGACACGTGCACATCGAACACCACGATGCACTCCGTTACGGATGTACACGAAGCTTCGCTTCATCTTCAGCCGCCGCTACCCATGTTTTCTGCTGCACGCCGCCATCGTCGCGACAGTAGTGAAGGTAGCAGCGCAACCGTTCAAATCGGGTTGCGGTTATCGGTCGTACCGTCTATCGCGGACCACGCTGGTATGAGGCGCAGCGTGACTCCTCCGCCACCAGCGTTGCCGAAACCTGTATTGGTTCGAACCGAGACGAGCCAGTCAAGCAGTGTAGACAGTCTAGGGCTGCCTATTCAACAGCCGTCCTCACCGTCGCAGTCACGGACCCATTCCCCTACGCAGCTAAGGCTTCGTTCTTCGACAGTGCCTGGGGACTCTAGTACCCCATTGCCGCAATCAGTACCAGTGGAGACAGTAACGCAGATCATAAAACCTGCACTGAACTCTGAAAACAGCGGTAAATACCTTCGCGATGCACGGAACAAAGTGTTGCCACCTACCCCAGGGAGCGGTCCAGCGGGTGCAAAACCAGCACCCCTCGATGCCAATGTCAGCGGACTGCGAATGAATCCTGTTGGTGTTCTGTCGCCGCAACGGCCAGTGACATCACCGAAACGGTCTGCTGTTGGACTACCGTCTTCTCCGAGCCAAGCGGGAGGGTTGCCTCTATCGCCTCGACGGGTTAACGAAGGTGTAACATCCCCACAACGAACTCAGGCGCCGCCTGTCAAGAAGCCATCGAAGGAGTCCTGCCCTGACGGAGGGTGGATATGAGGATGTTTCTTGAGAGGATACCCTTTCTGAAGTGCATGAGGTTCCGACTTAATTGACGTTGCGACGAGGGGAGCCAGCTCCTTTTTACAGAAACCAGGTAATTCGAGCACGCGAGTGTGCCCCATATGGGGTCTCCGCAGGTCGGCGTTAGTATTCGCTATTTTGTTTCGCTAGGATTGCGTTTGCATATATCCGCTTGGCCGTGTGTTTTCCGCCCTGTTCATTCTTTACCAAGTGGCCGAATCCTCATCGTTGCTTCCAGTAGCGCCAACGATCATTCCCCTCGATAGTGTCGCGCATGTCGGGGCTAAGATGCAAGAATAGCAAGGAGCCTACACCAGCGCCTGTCCAGCCTAACTAGGTTTTGTCAACTTTGGGGCCGTCATTTTACCATACGGTGTTCAGAAGCCGTAAACTCTCTTTTCTACAGTTTTTCACGTCTTGTCGGAGGTTGTAGTGGTGCGTCATCCGTTGCGGTCGTGGCGTACTTTTGTAAGACAAGGTTCTTCTTCTCTTTCTTCGCGTCTCAATTTTCATTGTCATATTTGGGCAAGGGATATTTGTTCTTGAGGGATAAATGGGAGGATACTAGTGGTTCAGATGTTCTGGCCTTTGTATGTAAGCAGTTGTACATTCTTCATTATAAGAACATATCAATGAGCAAGAAATGGGCCCATTTGCTCCCATAGAATGGCCGGAGAGGTTGAATGGATCGCAAAGAATTCCGCCAGTTCGAAGTGACTGCCGTCCTCTAGTGATACTGTAGTTGCTGTGACGTGTGCTCGCTAGCATCATGTGAGTCTGTATCTGTTTGCGGGTAGAAGGGAGGCTTGGCACTTTTTTTTTTTTGGCGAAGTTGGATCGCCACACCCGCGACGCGTCAAACAGCGCGTTGTGTTCCCGACAACTCGCAAGTGCATGATACCTCCACGCCGTCCCCTACCTTTTCCTATGCCAGCGCCCCATGGCAATGTCCTCCTATTCGAATGCCAGGCCATCTCCTGGCACCGATCAGCGCCGACCTGCTCAAGGCGCCGCACCGCGGTCCCGGGTGCCGTCCTCCGCCCCAGACTCAGAGAGAGCACCCAGAAGGCCCGCCGGAGTGTCTGAGCGACGCACGGATAGAACAAGCACACTGTCTCGCGAGACCATGGCTATGCGGTCGCGCAATCCTCTTGCGCAATCCAACGAGAGCAGGGTAAACTCCAGAAAGGCTAAGGAAGCCAACAAGGCGTCGCGACCCGCGACACCAGCCGCTTCCACCAAAAAGACCGAGGAGGAGAAGCCGAGTATGTCGCCATTTGAACTAGAAGTGTATATTAGTTCCTGCTTCTAATCGTCGTCTCAGAACGGTGGACTCCGTGCGCATCTATCATTCCTCACACGACCGCGCCTTTGGCCTCTAGAGTTTCAGTGCCGCCACTCGCTCAAGATGCGCCCGAATCGCTTCAGCCGGTTGCGCTTGGCAAGCTCTCCCTCAAAGCTCAAGAGTCAGTCATTGTTGAAGACCTCATGTTTGTATTCATGGGGTTTGAAGGCCAGTACGTGCGATACGCGCGGACTTACAACCCGCACGAAGAGAAAGATAAACTGGTCGGGCCGAGCTTCCAGATACTCCACGGTTTGGATCCGAGCTTGCGAGATCTCACCACTTCTATGCTCAAAGTGGCTTCTCATTACATGGCATTGGAAGCTTTCGTCGAGGTTCAGAGTCGGGAAGAGTTTGGAGCAGTCAACCATGCACTTTGTGCAGCGGTCCGGAAGCTTCTGAAGGATTATCTCATCCTCATTGGGCAGCTCGAACATCAGATGCTGACGAACGCAACTTTCACCCTACATCAACTGAATCTTCACCTCAAGACTACAAGTCACATGCTCTTCCAGTTGTATAATCTTGGTCAGGAACTCTTGAAAGCGAATTCTATTCTGGAAGATGATGCAGACGACTCTCTAGACGACACTGATAATTTTGAAGACATCCTCGAGTCCTTGAAGGAGGGAGGAAACTTTGCACAGGGGGTGCCAGGGAAAAAAATGTGCAAAGGCGGCAACGTGCTGGGCCTAATAACGAAACGCCTAGCATCCATGAGCGGCGATCCAGCTGCTAGGACGCTGCTAACAACCCTCCTGAGTGAGTCAAGCCGTCCGTACATGACCATGCTCAACGAATGGTTACATCATGGAGGAATCAAAGATCCTCATGCGGAGTTTCTAATCAAAGAGCAAAAGAGTATCAAGAGGGAGCGCCTAGATCAAGACTACACAGATGAGTACTGGGAGAAACGATACACTATCCGGGATAATCTCGTACCGCCTCAGCTGGAGGGCGTCAAGGATAAGGTATTACTTGCGGGAAAGTACCTTAACGTCGTACGGGAATGCGGAGGGGTCGACGTGAGCAAGGCTGTGACCGATGTTCCGACAAGCTTCGATGACCCAAGGTTCCTCGAGAATGTGAATGGCGCATACGTGTATGCGAATAGCACTTTGCTTGATCTACTCCTCACGAAGGAGAAGCTTCCCGAACGACTGCGCTCTCTCAAGCACTACTTCTTCCTGGATCGGTCAGACTTCTTCTCGTATTTCCTCGAATTGGGCGACCACGAACTTCAAAAGCCAGTGAAGAACGTCAACGTGAGCAGACTGCAGAGCCTTCTGGAGATTGTGCTTCGGCAATCTGGGAGTGTAGCGGCCGAATTTCCGTATAAGGAGGACGTGAAAATCGTGATGAACGAGGACGGCCTGACAAATTGGCTCATGAAGATTGTCAATGTGACCGGATTGGATCAAGATGCTGCAACAGGAAATATTACGAATTACCTCACACCCGCCGCACAAACCTCTTCAGTGACCAATGAGAAGGATATCAGCGGTTTCGAGGCATTGGTTTTCGACTATGCAGTTCCATTTCCTCTCTCTCTTGTCGTTAGTCGTGTCACGCTTACCCGGTATCAACTTCTTTTCCGCTACTTGCTCTCGCTACGACATCTCGAGATGTCCTTGACGAACAGCTGGAAAGATCATTGCAAGTCTCTCAGTTGGAGACATCGCAGTTCGAATCGGAAAATCGAGATCTGGAAACGAAAAGCTTGGACTCTTCGCGCACGAATGCTAGTCTTCGTCCAGCAACTGCTCTACTATTGTACAGCCGAAGTCATCGAGCCCAACTGGCAAGGGCTGATGTCGCGCCTGAGTATTTCTGATGAGACACGAGATGTGGAGTGCCCCAGCACGTCGGATTCAAAACCAGTTAAGCGGACGGTGGATGAGCTGATGCAAGATCATGTTGATTTTCTGGCATCGTGCTTGAAAGAGTGCATGCTAACAAACTCCAAACTGCTGCGGGTATGAATGATACCGTAACGAATATATCCAAGCATTCGAGACGCTAATTTTTCTTAGATTAATTCTAAAATTTTGAGCACTTGCACGATGTTCACTAAGTATACGAAGTCCTTATCTCGCTATTTAGCAGCGGCAGACCCGGATTTTGCTACAGAAAATGGCGGCACAAATGCAGCATCCCAGTCGACTTCAACGCAGTACGACCCCTCCAAGCTCGACACGATCATAGACGTCCTTCAGAAGTATGAGGATAATTTTACAAGACACCTCAAAGTCCTATTGGACACACTTAATTATCTGGCAGCTACGGAAACGGTCGTCTTTTTAAGCCTTTGTGCGCGGTTGAGCACGGCAAGCGTTGGGTCGCAAGGGCAGATGGATGCAATGTACGAGTGAGGTGCTACAACTCCATGGCCTAACATTGGTATTATTTCATATGTACCAGAGTATCATAGGACGCAACAGGTGTAAGGGAAGATGGTTCCTGTAGGCGGATAATTTTGTAGAGGTGTCCGGTGTACGATATAATGATATCCTGATGATTCATACTATGAAATTAGTAGTGGTTTTGCTTCATGATAGATCTTCAGTAGAGACTGCGCAGAAGCTGGTCGTCAAAAGCGCGAAGGGCTATGATCCGTGTACTTGTTCACTGCTTGCGAGGGAGTATCGTCCTAAGCGAAGCAATACCTTGAAGCCTTAGCTTTCAGGATACTTGCGCTTGAGGGACATGAGCTGGAATTCGAGCATGTGGCATCGTTGGTAAGGAAAGCCGACAACGGGAGCTTCACTCCTGTCTGCACTCCAGCTATGATGTCGTTGCTCTGGGAGCATGTTGTAGAGGAAAATGAGGTGACAGGCCCGGAGGCTCCCTCGAATCTTCCTACAATAAATCATGTCCGTGAATGAGTTAAGGAGAGTGAAAGTTTTGGGCTCGTGCGCCTCAAAATTTAAAACTAGCTGCAGCGATTATCCACGTGATGTCGTGGTGAAGCTAATCCTAAAGTGGAAGCCTGCCAAGCTAAGCGCATCCCGTTTCCGAACTCGTGCGACTTGGCAAGCCTTCCCCTTTTTTATGCAAAGGTATTTCGGAGAAGGAATGAATCATTTCTATCTGCTAAGACCTCATTGCCGGCAAGGTAAGGCCAAAGTACGATAGTGGCCATTCCGAACAGCACGGTCGCATGCCAGAAGAGCCCGCTGAAACAATTCTATGTCACGGATATCGTGCGTGTTCATTCTAGGGTGGCCGGCGACGAGGGACGGAGGGAGAGATAATGATGACAGAGCAGGAAACATAAGTGGTGGCCTCTTAGTCGTTCTTGACAGATGGAAAAATCGCGCTGCGATGAGAGAATCTCGGTAAAATAGGTGCCAGTTCTCCTCAGGAATGTCGGCCAGTTCATTACCAACTCAGCTAGTTCACATGCCCTAGGGTCAACATTCTCAAAGACTGCACATAAATATGATACCAAGCCTAAGTAAGTCGACATGACAAATAAATCTCCGCTTGATTCCTTATTCTGCTGGTCATGTAGAGCTGCGATCTTATGTTCCAGATTCCATAAGCTGCAAACTTTCCGCGGATTTTCAAGGACTATAATAATAATCCTAATTTCCTCCTCAGAGCTGCTTTTAATTTGACGACCGCGCCCCCCCCGGCTCGCCTAGGCCTTAGAAGCATTTCGATTTTTGTTAGCCTTTTCAACCAACGTTCTGTTAGGTGAATACGTAGTAGACAAACGAGGCACTCAAATGAGTCAAGCTAGGAATGAAGGATAGCTTTCCTCAATGCTATGAGGATTTTATTGCTTGTGCCATCGAGAAGTACGATGCCCGAAGGGCTAACTCACTCTCTTGCATCGAAACGCGGAAAGGTGAATTTCGCCTTAATCTTTTCCGGCCATTTTCAAAGTAGCAGATTACACTTCTCTAAGTGGTATTCCCCCACTCCGGATGTAGGATTGATGAGATAGATGAATCCCCTAACAATGTGTAGCCATGCTTTAGAGTAGGAATCAGGAGTGTTCCAAAGGCGGAATTCGGAGGATATCACGACATGTCCTGCGCAATGTTTCCTGTATCTTGATGTCAAAGCCCACTCGTACTTTGAAGAATTGTGCTTGCACCGTTGGTCGAACTCTGACTCACATTCCTGCTTTCAGTTCACACCTGACTGATTTATTATGGACTCGATATCGATTCGGCAGATGGACAAATTACTGAGAGACTTTAGCGCCCCTGAGCAACGGCTTAGCATCTTCTTGAGGCTTGCTGGTCAAAGTCTAGCGGCGGCTCTGAAATCCAAGACGCGCATCGCAGATACAAGGTCATTGTGTCCGGGCCTTTCGCCTTCTGCACTCATAATACCTTTTCCGTGATGACAGTAATTTTGAATGCTTGTCGTGGTAGCAGAGGAGGCGGAGGAGGCAAATGGATACGGACCAATGGGAGCGCGCGCAACCTCATTACGGCATGGCCGTTGGCAAGCTTGGCGCAGTAGCCATAGCCGAGAGCTCCTCACCCGTCTGATGGGGGAGCCAACCTCTAGCGGGTGATATCAACGTCGCCAACACTCTCGCCACTCCAGTTGTCCCACGCATTCCGCCGCCCACTGTTGTCGCTCGTCGCCTTGTACAATGCTGCGGCAGCATCTGGCTCGCTCGCTGGGCCGGCCGAAGAAGCGGTCGTGTCTCAATGCCGTCCGGTGCTTTTATGCGACGCCGCAAAGGCCAGCCGACGTGGAGCTCACCATAGGTGCGTTCGCCCGACACGACCGAATTTTGCGGACGACGCTTTACTGACATCTGCTGCAGACGGAAAGAAGGTATCCATTGAAGGTTAGTCAAATGCTGCCTTTGACCCCTGACTCGAATACGCTGCTAACCATGCCCTTCTCCAGCCGGTTCCGCCTTGATCCAGGCCTGCGAGAAGGCCGGCCTCACTATCCCCCGATACTGCTATCACGAGAAGCTCATGATCGCTGGTAACTGTCGCATGTGTCTAGTGGAGGTTGAAAGAGCCCCAAAGCCGGTCGCATCGTGTGCCTGGCCTGTACAGCCGGGAATGAGCGTCAAGACGGACTCACCGCTCGTCCATAAGGCTCGAGAGGGTATCATGGAGTTCCTGTTATCCAATCATCCGTTGGACTGCCCCATTTGTGACCAAGGAGGTGAATGTGACCTGCAAGATCAGTCAATGCGGTACGGCGCAGACCGTGGTCGGTTCCACGAGCTCGGCGGCAAGCGTGCTGTTGAGGACAAGAACATTGGCCCCCTGATTAAGGTATGGCAATTATATACCGCCAACATACTCCAATTAGTCTAACAATTGACAGACGTCGATGAATCGATGTATTCACTGCACACGTTGCGTACGATTCGCGAACGATATCGCCGGTGCGCCGGAACTAGGCTCGTCTGGCCGAGGAAACAACATGCAGATCGGCACGTATCTCGAGACTGCCTTGGACTCGGAGATGTCGGGCAACGTCATCGACCTGTGTCCCGTCGGTGCGCTTACCTCAAAACCGTATGCGTTCAAGGCGAGACCTTGGGAGCTATACCATACCGAGACTGTCGATGTTATGGATGGTCTCGGCTCTAATATTCGAGTGGATGCGAGAGGGCTACAGGTTTTGAGGATTTTGCCACGCCTGAATGATGACATTAACGAGGAGTGGATCAACGACAAATCACGATTCGCCTGTGATGGACTTAGCACCCAGCGCCTCACGGTTCCGCTAATCCGGCAAAATGACTCTTTCCAGCCGGCGACATGGGAACAAGCGTTGGTCGAAATTGGGAACGCGTATCAACGTATAGTTCCTAAGGGAGATGAGTTCAAGGCCATCGTGGGTCATCTCGTGGAAACCGAGTCGCTAGTTGCCTTGAAGGACCTGCTCAATAAGCTTGGCTCGGAGAACCTAGCGCTAGATCAACCGCAGGGTAGCGAGCCCGTCGCCCACGGAATCGACGTTCGGGCCAATTATACGTTCAACTCGAAGATCTACGGCGTCGAGGAAGCCGATGCTATTCTTCTTGTTGGAACCAACCCTCGCCACGAAGCTGCAAGCTTGAATGCCCGCATTCGGAAGCAGTGGATCCGTTCCGATCTCGAGATAGGCCTCGTTGGTGAGGATTTCGAGAGTACATTCGAGTACGAGAAGCTAGGGTCCGATGTTGGGGCCCTGAAAGAAGCTCTCGCCGGGACTTTCGGCAAGAAGCTTGCTGCCGCCAAGAAGCCAATGATCGTCGTGGGTAGTGGTGCTGTTGAGCATCCAGACGCGAAGGTCATTTTTGAGACGGTGGGGTCTTTCGTTGAGAAAAACAAAGCCAACTTCCTGACCCCTGAATGGAATGGTTACAACGTCCTCCAGAGGGCCGCCTCGCGCTCAGCGGCGTACGAGGTTGGTTTTACTGTTCCTTCGCCAACGACTGCTTCTACTGTCCCCAAGATGATCTGGCTGCTCGGTGCAGATGAGATCACCGAGGCCGATATTCCTAAGGCGGCCTTTGTCATCTATCAAGGACACCACGGCGACCGCGGTGCTCAATTTGCTGACGTAGTGCTTCCTGGGGCTGCTTACACTGAGAAGTCTGGTACTTTCGTAAACACCGAAGGCCGTGTACAGATGGGCCGCGCAGCCACCTCCCTCTACGGCGCGGCGCGCGAGGACTGGAAGATTGTTCGTGCAGTTAGCGAGTATGTTGGTACGCCGCTTCCATATGATGACGTGGAGGCTCTTCGGGACCGCATGGAAGAAATCTCGCCGGCGCTTCGCCGCTACGATGTAGTAGAGCCGGCCAGCCTCTCTGCGCTTAGCAAGGTTCAGCTGGTGGATCAGAACAAAGGCAGCAAGGTTACTGGTGAGCCGTTCAAGAGGATTATTGAGAACTTCTTTTTCACCGATTCAATATCACGAAGGTATACATCTACCCGCTTCTACTATACTGATATTTTTCTGGTAACGATTGTGTGCTGACTGCACAATGTAGTTCACCGACAATGGCGCGCTGTTCAGTGGCGAAGGCGGCGAAGAATCCGCAGACCAACTTCTTGGCACCGGGCGAACCTAATCCACAAGTACACTATGGGCCTCCTCAAGCAGCGGCTTCGGCGTAGATAGAAGTCTATTGCTAAAATTTCTTCGGAGTTGTAACTTAGCGGAGAGAAGGGACTGTATCGTACATAGTCCGTTATCTTTCACTTTCATATGAACAATGTATGTGAGTCGATCGTGATGTGTAGGGAGGTCTCGTGTCGTGTTGCCGGTCATGGATTCGAACGATAAAATATGCGAAAAACTTACAGGTTGAAAGCTAATAGTACGCACCTGCCGTTCATAAAACCTTCGTAATGTCGAAGGGAGTATTCTTAAGCTACTAAAGTCTACAATGCTATGTCCTCGCTCTCCAGCCTGAAAACTTAGCTTGCCCAGTGTATTCCTGAAATCACACCCCTGAGGCATTGCCCTTATGCGACTCAGACATCTCCGAACAACAAACGCCCGATGGAAACTCCTACGCTAGTAAAGTTTGCCGCGCCGGCGGTTCGTTTTCAATCTCATACTCGATCTTCCGCTTAGGTCCTTTGCCTCCCTTCTTATTTGGTTTGTTCTGCCGCGTCGTGGTGGGACGTTTCCTCTTGAGCGTGGCCGGGCTCTTTTTCTGCTCGCCCGTTGAATCTTCCATGTCCTTGTCCAGCTTCCCAGTCTCTTCGTCTTCGTCGTCTTCAGGTTCCTCATCGCCCTCCTCGTCACTCTCTGCTCCGATCCAGTCCTCCAAGTCGGCGACATCCTCGTCGTCCGACTCCTCCACGTCGCTGACGTACTCGACCTCACCAACTCCATTTTCCTTCTCCCATTCTTCCTCTACCTCCTCTTTCTCTTCCTCGATTCCCTCGTCTAAATCCATATCCCGCATGCCGTCGCCCTCGCGCTCCAGGCCTTTCAGCACCTTCTTCCAAACGGCCTCCTCCACGTTCAACGGCCTGTCGCCATAGGCGCCGCTCCTCAACCTTTCGACCAGCTCCCTCTCAATTGCCCTCTCAACCTTAGCTGCCGCCTCAGCCTTGCGCTCCCTCGTAGCCTCCCTGCGGCGCACCTTTGGCGCGAGCTTCGGCACCAGCCTCTCGCCAAGGCGGTCCTCCTCCCGCGCGAGGCGCTTGGCGCGGATGGCGACCTGGGTCAGGCGGGTGAGACGCTGCTTGCACTTGTGGACGAGGAACTTGGGCCAGTAGGCGAGACGGTCATCGAGCTGCTGCAGGGCCGTGGCGTAGTTGCGCGAGAGCCGTACGCGCTCCCACCACTTGGCGGGCGTGTGGGCGCGCTCGATCGTTTTGATGTACAGGTACAGGGCGCCCGTGTCGGGGTGTGCGCGCACGGTCGCATAGCGCGAGTTCGCGAGCGGGCACGCTTGCCGGCCGCAGAGGCCTGTAACGTTGTATTCGTTGCGGCAGAAAGTCTGGTCTTTGGTGGTTCTGTGGTAGTGGTGGCGAGGGGGAGGGGGGGGGTTAGCTCGAGGTGGTCCTATGTAGACGGAAGCGCGATAGGCGGCGATTGACATACTTTAGCTTGTAGGAACAGAATTGTTGGTTGATGACCTGCCAGACGATCTCGTCGGAGGCCATGGCGAGTGGATTCTGGCGAGCCGCCGCCTCCAACCACGAAATTCATCCGCGAAATTTTTGTGGGAGGACGAGGACGGACCAGGGCCTCGGTCCGGGTCAAGGTAGACCCGCATCCGGGGCCTGAGGGGCCAGGGGCAAGGCCTCGGGCGCCAGCTCCCACCCTCTCTCCCCTCACCGTCTGGGCTTTTTTTGCATCGAGGCGCCGAGGCACGGGCGCGCGGCAGGATCAGAAGCCATCCAATCCAGCGCCCGGCTGCATCGCTGCTTTGGGCGACCGGGCCAGCAGCTAAAATCGAACGTGTCGTGAAGGCTCGACTCCCATGGACCTACGGAGCCGCGCTCTGGACGCGTCCAAAACCCTCTTGTACGCCTCCTCCCGTCTGTGCTGCCCTTGCTGCCGCGTTCTGGGCCTCGACAGGCCCCGTCGTGCCTTTTCTGCGTCCCGCGTACCCCTGCGAGCCGCCGGAGCATTGCCTGCCGCCTCGAGCCATGCGCGGTTCGTGCCGTTGCTGCTTAGCGGCCGCCGCTATGATGCGCGCAGGAGAGGAGCGCCTTCGCCGTCCCAGCGGTGCGCCGGCACCTACGCTATGAGCGACGCCGACTCCACCATCTACGCTCTCTCTACCGCCCCTGGCCGAGCCGCGATAGCCGTCATTCGCATATCCGGCCCAGCCTGCGCCGACGTACGCTTTCCCTCAAGCCCACTTTTTCTTTCCTTACCCGCACGCATTCAGTATCTTCCCCGCCTGTGACTAGCGCTGAACACAATTCCGCATCTAAGATCTACCGCTCTCTCTGTCCCTACCAGCCCTTTCCCAAAGCCCGGTATGCTGCCCTTCGCACCCTCTACGACCCTTCTGCACCGCCCTCGTCACCACCCAGCAAGGATGGCATCCTCGACTTCTCGGCTCTCGTCCTCTTCCTCCCCTCGCCTCGTACAGTCACCGGCGAAGACGTTCTCGAGCTACACGTCCACGGCGGTCCTGCCGTCGTCAAAGCCGTCCTGTCCGCCATCCCGCGCTGCCGCACCTCCCAGCCGACTCCCGCGCATCGCATCCGCTACGCCGAACCTGGCGAGTTTACGCGGCGTGCTTTCGCGCACGGCCGCCTCGACGTGACGCAGATCGAGGCGCTCGGCGACACGCTGGCCGCCTCGACTGAGATGCAGCGCCGCGTGGCAACGCGCGGTATGAGTAGCATCGGCGGGCAGGGCGCGCTCGCGGCGCGCTACGAGGCGTGGCGCGCGGCACTGCTGCGCGCCCGCGCGGAGCTTGAGGCACTGATCGACTTCGCTGAGGACCAACACTTCGACGAGTCACCTGTGCAGCTGGCGGGCTCCGTCGCAGGCCAGGTGCGCGCGCTGCGGCGCGCCGTCGATGCGCACGCGGCTAACGCCGTGCGGGGCGAGATGCTGCGTAGCGGTATCGGCGTGGCGCTGCTGGGCGCGCCCAATGTCGGTAAGAGCTCGCTGCTCAACCGCGTCGTGGGACGCGAGGCAGCCATCGTGAGTAAGGAAGCCGGCACCACGAGAGACGTGGTCGAAGTGGGAATCGACATCGGCGGGTGGTACTGTAAGCTGGGTGATATGGCGGGGCTACGGAGGGCGGTAGCTCGGGTGGAGGCTGAGGCGGGGGTGCAGGACACGATGCCGGGGCCGCCTATGGCCGGTGCATCTGGGCAGAACGTGCGTGGCCTGGACAGGGTGCTTGATTCGATGGTGGGCGAGGTGGAGCAGGAGGGTATCAAGCGCGCCAAGCAACGCGCCCTGGCATCTGACGTGGTCATCGTTGTCTTGTGCCTGCATCGAGAGGCATCTTCAGGCGAGATTCGCTTAGATATTGACCCAGAAGTGGCTGAGACGGCACGTAGATGCATCGTTGAGAAGCAGAACGTCGTCGTCGCTGTTAACAAGATGGATCTAGTGCCAGACTATCCTAGCGGCCCGGAGGGCATCCGGGCCTTCAAAGCACACCTGCAAAAGCAAATTGGGGACGTGCTATCGCCACTCCCACCGGAGAAAGTCTTTACCGTCTCGTGCAAGGCAGCTAGCGAACCTGAAATCGGACGGAGCACATGTGATGCAGGGAACATCCAGCAATTTCTACAGGGTCTTGTCGGGGTTTTTAGAGATATCACGTGCCCCCTAGTTCTAGATGTCGCCGACAGTGACACAGCGGGGGCCGATCCTTCTGTGTGGCAGGAGTCGCTGAGCGCCACCGAGCGGCATCGACTCCTCCTCGAGGACTGTTCGGCTCACCTACGCGACTTTCTCACCGCGGTCGGCGGAGAGCATGAAGATGGCTTCGCATGCGGAGATGTCGACGCCGACATCGACATCGTGCTCGCGGCAGAGAGCCTGCGAGGTGCGGCCGATTGTCTAGCCCGTATTACTGGTATGGGCGAGGCTGGAGATGTGGAGGAGGTGCTGGGGGTGGTTTTTGAAAAGTTCGTATCGCCCTTCTCCCCGTTCGCCCTCCTTTTTTTTTTTAATTTTTTTTTAAAAAAATGGGAATTGGGAAGGCAGTTTGTCGGGCTCTCGAGTAGCTATTTCGGGATTTCTAACTTCATGCACTGACAAAGTTGCGCCCCACAGGTTCTGCGTCGGAAAATAAAGTCCAAATTCGAAACGAGACAAAAATTCAGTGAAGGCGAATAGTAGGAAATGTTGTCGAAATAAATATCTAGACCCTCCCAAGCGCCTGAAATGCTACGCTGGAAAGCAAAAGTTGAATTAGAAATCGTGCGAAGAGGAGAATAAATTGAAGGGGAAGAGTTGTGAAGACGAAGTAAAAGAATGAATGGAAGGGAAGTAAACCAATGACGACGAAGATGCAAATAACGCTGGACAAAGTACGAGAAAAACATTAAGAAACAGGAATAAATGCCGAAGCGAGAAAGAAAACCAAAACGAGAACGCAAACGAAACCAGTCCACGCTATGCAATGAACGCTCAAAATGGCAAACGACCCAACGCCATGCCAGCTGGTTGGGGAAGCTCAGCAAGCCGCTAGGGCCGCGAGCCTCTATTCCTCCCTCCAAAGCATTACAACAACAAACGAGAAGAAAACAGAAAGCCTCCATATGTCCAGCCCAAATCCAACCCGGGAATCAGCTGTAACCTCCGCGGCCGAGCATCGGAACGGTGACGATAGTTATCGTCTGGATGACACGAGATGTGGTTGTGCGGATAAAAATAGGACGGTGTGGAATGAATACAACTTAGTTGTACCCGCCCCGGCCCATGGTGAAGACGGTGATGGTGAGTAGTGTGATGTTGTTGAGTTGAGTGGATGGAATTCTCGAAACAGGAGTCGAGTGGTGTTGGCTCGATGTGTGGTTAATGGTCGAAGGTTCAAGTGCTCTCTCTGTGAGATGCTTCAAAAGCTTTGCGTGAGAGAAGATGGGCTTTAGTTGTAGCCGCCGCGACCCATGGCTGACTGAACTCAAAGAAGAGAAAGGTAGAGTGCGGTGAAAGTGGTTGATTGAGACGAGAGGAAGACGCTTGATATATAGTATCAAGCTGACGGAGAGGGAGTCCGAGAAGAGTACAACGGTAAGAAAATAGAGGAAAATTCGGACTCGGAACAGGAAAAGAGGATGACTCGAACGCTTTCCGGTGAAATGGAAAGCCTGAAGAACACTGAAAGCTGAAGGGCGGAGAGAGCAAAAATTAAAGAAGGCGATACTCGCGAATAATTTATGACTCGGTCGATGCCTGGTGACTGAAGCGTGCCTAGCTGCGGAAAGCGGATTGTGGTTGTGTGGGAAAGCAGCTGGATAAAAGACAAGTGCGCGGCGCGGAAACAGAAGGAAACGCTCGAACGAATTGGAAGCGAGAGAAGTGTAGTTGGAAGCGTGGTCTTGTGAACAGTGCTGAGAGTGGATGATGATGGTCTGAACGTCTGCCTTGAGCGAAACCCTAAAGGTCGTTATATAGGTGCCTGAAGAGAGGGCGATTTGACTGCTGGCTGGTGCTATCTCACTCTCACTAGCGTCGCACCTCAAGGCAGAGCCCCAACGGCAGGGACGGTGGCGCCAGGGGTGGGTAGGGCCACAGGCCCCTGCGCAGGCTCCCAAATGCTCCGACCTAGTCATCAATGAGCCCAAGCCTCACGGGAGCTAAGCTCAGCATCGGCCACGCCTGGGTGTGAAGCAGGCCGGGTTCAGCAGGCTCGTAGCCCGGCGGACGCACGCGCTCGCGTTCCCGCCCGCAGCAACCCTGGCCGCTGGGATCCCCAGCTCGCGTCGTGCGATCGCGCAGTCAGTCTCAGTCCCTCCGGGCCCCGTGGATGGCGCAACCGTTGCGCCGTTTCGCGTGGTCCACGGCCTGGCCCGCCGCGGCTCCGAGGGCGCGCGGGCGCAATCTACAGTACACTGCCACGGGCCCGCGCAGCTACGCGATGCAAAAGGCGGGACGAACGAGGAGCGCGCGTGCGGGTGCGCCGCACAAAGGGTCCGTGGTCTCGTCGCCTCGGCGGGCTCCAGCCACAGAGCGGTGGCTGCTTGGTGGCACCGCGCGCCCGGCACCGGTGCCGTCCCCCCGGGCGCGACGTGATGGACATGGGGGCCGGCTGTTTCTGTTTTTGGGACCCTCTCTGTGCGCAAGGCTCGCCAAGAGGCCCGTTGCACCTGCCCCAAACGGGAAACATGTCCTTTTTTGTAGCGGCAAAACTTGCGCTGGGAAGGCACTGCGCTGGAAGGCACTGCGCTGGAAGGCACTGCACGCGATCCTAGACCCCCATGCCCCGTCTCGACGTCGACGAGCCGGTGGGACCGTGACATCTCGTTCCGCTCCACACGCGGGTCCGGAGTCCCTCGCCCAGTCTGCCCCGATGAAACGCGGTCCTCAGCTTTGGCGGAGCCGTGGTTCCTGTTGCGACATTCCCGTCCTCGCCGTACCCGCTCCCGGGAACCGGGCCCCTTCCTTTGGGATCAGAACAGTGTCGCACGGGTCGAAGAGCGGCGCCGTCTCCGTCGTCGTCTTCGCGGGAGAGCCTCAGATGCCTGAGCACCCCTCCCGCTGGCAACACCCCCTGGCGCCGTCTTCTGCGCCTTTGCTGCAGCTCGACACGTGGGCGGAGCCAAGTCCTGTGTGCGCCCCCTCGAAGCGGAAATGCTATCCTCCGCTCTCGTTGGCTGTGAGGTCAGGATTGAAGAGGTCCGCCGGGCGCGCGCCCTTCGCGTCTTTCCCCGCACCGAATCGCCGAGGTTGCTTGCACCAGGACCTACCTTATCCACGCATCGAGCGCGATTTGTCAGTCTTTAGGCGACTCCAACGCGCAGAAATAGCGGCTCTCGAGATTGGCCTACGGGTCTACTCACCCCCGGGACACCTTAATCACGACTGACTTGATGCGTGCATCCACCATGCGCTTCGTACCCTTCCAGCTCCGCATGGCGCTTGTCGACCGAGTCTAGAACTCGACGCCAGGCGCTCGGATTTCTTGTGCGTCATTTTCGTGGACGTCATTGTGCGCTATTGCTCACAATCACCTGTAGCCCACTCCGCCCAAGCGTTGCGACAAGAGCGCCCCGACGCGGGCAAAGCGTCACTGACTTCTCTTTGCTTCCTAGCGCGTGCGGTCTCCAACGCCTCTTGTCGTTCGGCTTCGCCGCGACTTGCTGACTCCTTCGTTTGCGCCCCGAACACTGCTCGTCGAGCGGGAATGCACGACTGAATAGCTCCCCATCGCTTTTCGCTTTGCGTAAGACCACGCAATTGGGATCGACTATCATCACATGTTTTTGCGACTGCATATAGCCTTGTGTGCTTGAGCGCTGGCATATCTCAAGTGGACCATGTTCCGGGGCCCCCAGAGGGGGCTTGTATAAGCAAGGCGATCTTCCGCAAGGGTACCTGAAGCCCACTTTAAAACGGGGGCCGACAAATACAATTTCTGAATTCTCGTTGGACGAGTAACTATAGTATATCGCGGCCTCTTTGAAAGGGCCACCCTCAGTGGCCGAGACAGGCGCCATTGTCCGCCGATCGCAATCCGGCACGATTGACAAGGCACACTCCACGACTTTTGTCGATCGCAACGTAGATGGAGGTGAGATCGAGGCTGCATGCTTGGTGCAACGGCGGGGTGGTGCGTGTCGATCAGAGGTCTACGTAGTAGTGCGCCACGCGTACTCACAAAGCCCACGCACAATGGAAGGGTCCGAAATTGTTTCGCAGGACGCTTAGGCCAAGCCTTATGAGTCCAAATGAGTCTAACTTGATTGCTGGTGGCTCTAGACCTGTAAAGCACCAACCGGGAAAAATTTCCTCTGTTACTAGCCTACAGACCGAGGCGTCAAAGGCTATCAAGACTCTTACTGTACCAAAGCTTCTTCTTCGAGACCCCCTTGAACCTCTATTGCACGCATCCATGACCACATAAAAAAAAAAAGAAAAAGAATCAACGTCATGTCGACGGTGGGCGGAGATGTCTCCACTTCTAGGGAAGCGCGACCGCCTGCAAACACAGTGTAGCGATGGTGCAGCGACAGTGCAACCGCACACGGTACGTACCATCGTGGCCGTTGTGCGGTGAAGGAACCAGGGACCCACGCGGGTGAGCCGCAGACCTGCGCGCCGGCGTACCGCCATTTCTACCGTGGCACGCCGCTGCACTAGCCATTCTAGCCACTGCTTGGAGCCGAGCGGACCGCTGAGACCCAGCAGACGCCGTCCCTGCAGCCGTTCGCCGGGCGGTCAAGCCTCCTCAAAATGTCTCACCACGCCCTGCCTCAGGTGGCTTCGGTGTGGCTTCGAAGGTTGAGGCTGGTGTCCGCTGTGTCCGTGAGCTTAGCTCCAGCACCCGCCAACCAGACAGACCACCATGACCCAGAGCGCCAGGAAATGGTGGTCAGAAATAGCAGCGAATGCCGAAATGACGATGCGCTCGTAAGCGGGACCGGCCAATGGCGACGGCGGCAGCAGGGTTCCTCGGCACGATAGTAAGCGCGAAGCTCGCACTCATTGGCCAGCGTACCGCGATAGGGCTGAGCCGCGGGTTGGTTGCGCTCTTGCGAGGCGGTGCTACGGTGCTACTGTACACCGTAATATGGCAGGCAGGTTCCCTGTACGGGAGCGTACTCCGTCCTAGTACACCATTCGGGTCGGCGACCGTCCTTCTCTTTGGTCGGCGGTATCCGGACTTTTCTAACCGTCCAGAATCAGGAGGCTTTTTTCTCTTGTATCCCCGCCGAAAATGCGACGGTGATCGGACGGCGCGTTCCCTAGCCGGGCGCAAGGCCGATTGGACGCTTCCTTCTATTCTTGGCGCGATGCTCCACCGCATATCCGATACGCGGGTAAGTATGTCGATCATCCCCTGTATTACATACTCCCGTCGCCATGGCCGAGATCCACGGTCCTGCCCTTCATGTGTATGTTGTGCTTCCAGTATGAGTTTTCGTATCCCCCATCAGGTCAAGTCATTGTTGGTGACTGGGACTCCCACTGGGGCCAGCATGGCCGCAAGGCAGCATTGGACAAACGTCAATGGCTGTGTTCAGCTTTGCTCCGCCTACAACATCGAGACTCTTCGCCTTCCAGTCATCAAGTGGATCTCTAGACGTTGGGTTTTCCAGAGATCAAAACCATTCAGACTAGTGAATCATGCTTAGCCATTTTGTGTGTCCAACAATATGCTCCAATCCGATTGACGATGTGTCGGGCTCCTCCCTTTAGCACAAGTAATTCGCACGACCACCGCTCTGCTCTCGTATCAGAATTCTTGCAGGCAATGCCCGGCAACGTTCACATGCGTAATGAAATATTCTATCTTGCTTTGAGTGTTCTTATCAATGCTTGTGACAACGGGTTCCAGTCACCCCTCGTTGTTTTCAATTGGAAATTGCAGCCGAGTCACACAGACACTCCCACACTGGCAGGTCTTCGCCTAATGCAGCCATCCGGGGCATAGCGCAGTATCGGGGCTGAATTCGTGGGGCCTCCCTCATCCTGAAAACTACTGCACCAGGTAGCAGTCAGTCCTTCGCAGATCTTGTCTTGAGCCCCTTAGCACCGCGCACAGCTCACTGTTACCATGGCGCATTGCCCGTTTCTTTTTACAGCGAAGGCAATGCCTTTAAATTTTGTATCGCGTCACATCTGCCTTAGCTATTTTTGATGATATTCTCCGCGACGTAAAGACCGCCTTGTGATACTGCGGTTTCATTCTAATTCGGACCAACGCCCATATTTAGAAAGGTAAAGCATCTCCTGGATATAGTAGAAGCAATAATGCACCGGACTGACCCAATACTTTAAGACTGAAATGATCCCATAACATATGCCATTGTTGAGGAAGTGTGTTGAATCGCTAAAACGTCACGAGGAGGCGTCATGGCTGCTGGTGATACCAGTGTTGATAATCCACGAAATGAAGTCAGAACGTTTGAATAAAGACGGTTCTCATCGAGAAAGCCAAGATATGGACCGAGTGCTTCCGATCGACATACGCCAACTTATCAGCAATTTTAAGGAATCCGGTCAAACTTGATATATCGGGCCTATATCTAGGAGATCGGATATTTAACGAGGATAAAGCTCACATTGCAACAGAGATAAATAAATATAACCACACAGTAGCCGTAGTTCGTACACTACGGTTATTTCGTACGCTGGCGTTAACAGCCATTTCGGGACACCAGTTCAGGCGCTATATGAACTAATGTAATACTAAAAAGAGTAAGTGCATGCTCAAACTGTGAATTGAATATAGGGTCTTTATCCTACCGTTAATACCGACTCCTGCTCATCCTCACCACTAAGAAACACATATAAAATTAATGCGTGGTCGTCACAGAAGCCTGGATCAGTCAGTGAACACCAGTAGCCTCTTGAACGCTTAGTGGTACTCTTTGAGGACTTACACGCAATGACCCTACCACCTAATCTGCCCACGCTCATTACTTTGCCCCAGTCCTTCCCATCTATCCTCACAGTCGACCAGCCCTCCTCACTAGTCCCGTCTGCGGAACCTAGTTGCTTCATCCGCGTCGATGGATGCTCTGCAAGTCCGCCCTCTAACAGCTCCGGGTCCAGCTGCGGATGTGAAAGTCCTATCCACACACTCGAAACGTTCATAGAGTCTGTGCGAATGCTCAGTCTGAGACATCCGTGCATGTTCGCCGCCATTTCGAGCCGCGGGCCTGATGACGCTGCAGACGTTGCAGAGCCGCCCCGCACGGCGGCCGCCATGCGTGTGAAGCGATCCGAGATGCTCTTAACCTGCAGCAAGTCTGGCAAGTAGATGTGCACGTCGGGCTCGCGGCATCGTGGCTCGTGGATCCCCTCGACGCTTTCCGGGCTGAGAACGCGAATGGGGATGTCCTGCGTAACGATAGTTTCGCGCGCTCGATGCTGCCCTCCGGTCGCCATGTCAAACGACTGTGTGTGCGGGCCACTGCCTCCACCCGTGTTTTCATCATCGTCCGCGTCGCGGTTGAAGGAGCTGGTGCTGAGGGAGGAAGAGGTGATAGTGAGACAGAGAATGGGTACACCGTCCTTCTTAGTGAGGCGGATGGAGGCGGAGGTGGCCGAGAGGGCGGATTTAAGGGCGCGATGAAGTTGGGCTATGGGTATCTCTAGATTGATGATATTCCCAGCGGCTGATTGGATTGTGTGCGTCTCGAAGACTGTATCCTATAAGCACGTCAGGCAAACAGGACGTTCGCAGTGCGGGGTTAATGTGGACAACGCACGACGGCAAGCACACTAAAAGATCATCAGCGGTAGGTTTCATGGAGCGATGGGTTCGTACATACGACCATACTTGGGTCCCTTGCTCTGGAATCACAGTAAAGCGGACGTCACTGTCACTCAGGCGAACCCACGCGACGGGTCCCAAGGAAGCCAATGACGCCGCAAATTCTGAGAACTGTTCAGTACATGTGCTGTAGATATTGTGATAGATATCGCACGAGTAGCTCACTGGAGAAGGTAGATACATTGTGGATCTGCGCCTTGAAGCGCATCGTGGGAATGGCGGCGTAGAAAGAGGATGGTGGGGAGGTGGGCCGCAGGGGGACCTGGAGGTAGTTACCTAATCTGTCATAGTGCGAAGGTCAGGCCGCAGGTACCCCGGCGCGACGCTGCTTGCGAAGCTGTCACTGCCTGCCGCTCAACACACGTCCAAACACACCGCGCTCAAGCTCCTTTCCCGAGGCCTCACACCCCTCCCCCCCGATACCTCCCAGCCTCTCTCGTATACCGCCTCACACCGTCCGTTCTCTTACTCCTTCCATCGCACCGTGCCGCTTCCCTCACCGACTCGGTCTTCAGCATGTTCATCGCTCGATCAGAATATGGTAAGCTTCTTTTGTTCTTCAACAGCCTTCTTTGTGCGCTTGCTAATACTTCCTGCTTCTAGATCGCGGCATCAAGTGAGCGCGCTGCCGCCTTGGTTCTTGGGCTCGTTTCTAATACCACTGCAGCACATTCTCGCCGGAAGGCCGTCTTTTCCAGGTCGAGTATTCTCTCGAAGCCATAAAACTCGGTTCGACCGCCATCGGAGTACGTTCTAACCGTTCATCGCTTCTTCTCGGAGTCGCTCGATCCGGAAACCCGGGGTGCAAAGCTTACAGATCCTCAGGTCGCAACCGGCGACGGCGTAGTCCTTGGCGTCGAGAAGCGCGTCACGTCGACCCTACTGGAGACTTCGTCGGTTGAGAAGATTGTCGAGATCGACCGACACATTGGGTGCGCCATGAGCGGCTTGCAGGCGGATGCGCGCTCCATGATCGAGCATGCCCGCGTCGAGAGCCAGAACCACGCCTTTCACTACAACGAGCCGCTGCGCGTCGAGAGTTGCACCCAGGCCATCTGCGACCTTGCTCTACGCTTCGGCGAGGGTGCTGATGGCGAAGAGAGCGTCATGAGCAGGCCGTTTGGTGTCGCGCTGTTGATCGCGGGGTACGATGAGGACGGCCCGTCGCTGTGAGTCTTGGACGCGTTCTACTTAAATTTTGGCGCATCAATTTAAGCGTGCTGTGCGGGTGGTTCCCCAGCTCACTGATTATGTTTAGGTACCACGCCGAGCCTTCCGGTACCTTTTACCGCTACGACGCAAAAGCTATAGGGTCCGGCTCCGAAGGCGCTCAGGCCGAGTTGCAGAACGAGTTCCACAGATCATTGACCCTGTCTGAGGCTGAAATCTTGGTACTCAAGACATTGAAGCAGGTCATGGAGGAAAAGCTGGACGCAAAGAATGTGCAGCTGGCCAGTGTTACCGCGGATAGAGGCTTCAGGATCTACACGGATGAAGAAATGGCTGAGGTGGTCGGACGGTTACCGGCGAACTAGCGAGTTGGTAGAGGAGTTGTTCTTGAATGTTTTAGTGCATAAACTAGAACAAATACTCTAGAGCGTGTTCTGTGCGCATTACCGGTTCTAGGTGAATAAGCTCCAAACACAGTCTTTCAGCATTATACCGGTGCGTGAGCCCAACAAATGCTGCACGGTCCCGGACTTCAACGCATTCAAGGTCAGAATGTACTGCAATCGTCTATCTGGATATTGTAACAGAACAATGCTGCGCTCTACTTGCGCTGTACAGACGTAGAACACAGCCCAAACTCGCTTATTATGGTACACTGCCCCCATAATCACCCAACTAACCCGAATCCGACTCATTAAGCAGAAGCTTAGAATGGGTTATCCTCCGGCGGAACCTCTTTTTCGAACATAGGTCCAATGACTGGAACCTTCTGCATAATGTCCTTGGCCACGCGGGGAACCTCGGCGAAGAAAAATAGCGCGAAAAAGGCAACGACACCTCCCATTCCGGCTGCGATTTGCCCGCTGTGAGACGGAGAACATCAGTTAGCCTGAGCCACCTTCAACAAATAAACCATCGCGACTAGATTTGCCCGCTCCAAATAGCCCAATCCATCTTCCTTCCCGGCAGAACTTGAAACTAGTGCATGTACGCGCGGAACGAAAAGGGTGAGAGGTAGAGACGTACTACGCGCGGGCGCTTCCGAGCGTGATGCCGTCAATGTTGCGCTGAATCTTGTATTTAGGTCCGTGGGGTGACTGGTAGGCCGTATAGCTGCGGCGCATCATAAGCGGCCTGGCGTTCGAGAACATAGACGTCGTGGGCCGTAGCCGTAGGATAGCTCGAGGCATGGCCTACGATCCAGCACGAAGTTAGTTGCGTCGTGAAGGTCAATGGGCCGCTTTTGGCCGCTGAGTAGGGTCAATTGGGAGGTACGCACCATGAATAGATAGTTTTGCTGAATATAAAGAGAAAAAAGGCCGTATGAAGCAGGTAAAGGCGGTTTATCCGGTAGGTAGAGCTGACGGAAGTCTGCGGTGAGGTGAGGCTTGAGCGAGGCTCCGACAAAGTATCGGGTTAATTCGGGTCCGAGAGATACAATTATGTAAGACACCACCACCTTTGGCACCTACCGGGTACACGCTCAGGTGTCTAGGCGAAGCTTGAGCATTTGAAAATAGGTCGACTGATGCCCATTGTTTGCACCATGGCATCGTATTCGAGGCCTTTAATTATAGCACCGTTAAAATACAGACTCCAGGAGCTTGGCAAACTGCCTAGCCCAAAATGAGAGGTGCAACCCCGTCCAGAACCATTTGTCCAAAACCGTACACGCGCTGTACAATACATCTGACACGGTTAATCCAACTGTCCCGCTATAACCTACTTGTCTCCACGCAGGCAGTCTCTATGGAATCATATTTCATCGTCGTCAGTGCTACCCTGAGCTGGTTTCTTTCCTGAGCTGTCGAGGGTATCCAAATTGATTCGGTCAGAGTCCCTATAGGAACTTCTGCCTCCTTCTGAATGACCGCTCATAGAAATCGCCTGGCGACCAGTATCAGACGACTCCAAGAACTCGCGAAGACGCTCCTTGCCAATCTCGACAGCTTGGGAAGACGCCGCATTCGCCATGCGCAGCATTGGACCCCACAAGTTCAGAGTGTAAGTAACATACGCGGCAACGCCGAGGAAGACGAGGAAGATGAAATAGACCGGATTCCGAAGGACTAAAAGGTAAGTAGTTAGCAAACTATAACATAGTCGTCAATTCTTTGACACCTTAGTACTCACCAGTCACTATTTCGTTCCAACCCAACGCAAGTAAAAGTCCGTAAAAATACAGCGGCACTTGAGCCACAGCACCAATAGCGCTGCGCTTCGCCTCGACGTACACGCCATCCGCCATCTTCTTGAAGCGAACGCCATAGTCTTGAAGTTTGGCATCTGATAGCACTGTCGTTTCTTCCTCGAGGCTCTTTCCTTCTTCCTCGTCGACCCCTCCAATAGCAACCAAGTCCTCTTCGTCTGCGGATGAGACCGAGGAGGGTGGACTTCCAATCCATGCGTCAAGAGGTGGAGGCGCAGAGGTACGCGACAATTTAAAACGTGACAAAAGAGGGAGGAGCTTGAGAGTGCTCTCCCGGGATGTCGTGTATATTCCTTCAATATCGTCTGTGGGACGCCAAATTCGCGGCACTCCCGTCGCATCGTAGCGGAATTTATCCTCAAAACTAGTGAAATAGTTAGTCACAGAGACAAAAACACAATACCAAGGACCTACATACTTCTCCCTAAGCTTTAATAGCAAGTTCCCTTCCATGACCTCTTCTGCAATCTGGTCCTTCAACGCAACCCATGACTTCCGTCTTAAGCGCCATAAGCCCACCTCCACTTCGTCAGGGCTGGCGTCGAAACTCCGCGCGCGCTCGGTGAACCTAGCCTCCGCTTGAGCGACGGTCTCTGTAAATACGTTCCAGATCCGGTCCCAAAGATCTTTCTCCGTTGCCGGCTTCTCTCCGTCCGCAGGTGCACCAGAGCCACTGCGGCCAGAGCCGATCCTATTGAATTCCAAGCCAACGGACTCTCCAAGCCGAGAACGCACCCAGCGTTCCACGCGGTTTGCCAGTCGTCGCATTTCGTCCTTGCGCAGGCGGCTGCTAACAGTATCCAACTCCTTTTGGTAAAGCTTCAACTCCTGCTGGTAGGAGCTCCACGGGGCGCTCTCTACTATCGCCGCCTGAACTTGGCTCTCAAATCGAGCAAGGGATTTTTTCTTCTCCGATTCAACGATTTGAGCGAAATCATACGACGCAGCACCCTGCTTCTGTCCAGCTTTAACGGCAGTGCTGACAGCCTCACTGAAGTCGTGAACTCCAGATTTGTGCACGGCGCTGATTTGGCCTTGGAAGAGTGCTTTGAGGCGTAGATCAACACTGGTCTCGAGTTCGGCGCGTTTCCGAGTATAGACACCTTTATGATACCTGCTTGCCTCTCTTTCGAAGTTCGTAACAACGTCCGAGCGCGCCTTGTTCATCACTTCGCCGAGTTCAGGTATCACAGCAGGTTTGCCTGCTCGCACGCCTTCGGCTTGCTTCTCCTCTTGTGGAGTAATTGCCTCATCGAAAGAGACCATGACTTCGCGAGAAATCTCGTCACAGCGGAATTGTGCCAGGAGCTCTTGCTGCGTCGGCAGATCCAGGTCCTTGTTGTTCACAATCTGATCCCAAATACCCTCCGCGTAGTGCGGAAATCCGTCTGCAGGGATACGCCGGTGATATTCTGGAAGGAAGACAGGAGCGCTTTCTTCCTCAATCAGACCAACTTTTCTCGGGCCTTTATAACCTTCTCGGAACCGGCCACCCAACTTTTCGACTTCCACTTCAAACTTTTCTGGTTGAAGGAGCTTATGGGGAAGTGCTGCAAATGCAAAGTCAAAATAGTCGTCGATCTTCGAGTTCTCAAGCCCCTGGGGCTTGGAAAGAGTAGACCAAATTCGCGACAGATCTTGAAGCAGAGTAGCGCGAAGGTTTGCAAGAGGGGTGGCCAAATGGTCGCGGATGACGAAGAAAAGTAGTGAACGAGTAGTAGTTCTATAACTCCATTAGCAAATCTCGCTTCAGTATCGGAACAGCCAGAGCAAACATACTTCCGATCCTTCAAGAACAGTTGCAAGTTCACCTCAAAAACCGTCTTCAACAGCCCCATGTTGGCCCCTTGATAGAGTCCAACTTGGTGTTCCCAAACATTTACGATGAGCACCTCGCTCGTAGCGAGCGCAAACAGGGCTGCTTTACGCTCGAAGTCCTGATCCTCGCCACGTTCCCGCCCATCGGTACCTTCTACGTCCATCACCAGTATGTTATCCGCCATGGCTCCATTCGCTACGGCGCGCTTGTTTTTGGACATCCATATCCCTTTGGTCGTCTGGCGACGCTCCTGCTCTGACATTACGCCAAAGTGGGTGCCGAAGAGAAAATTGAGCAGCGTCGACTTGCCGGTAGACTGCGAGCCGAAGACGGATATGAGGTGATAGTTGAAGCCAGCAGGGATGACGCTCTCGAGGTTGAGGTAAGTTGAGAGGTTGGGACTGTATGGTTATGGAGGTCAGAATATCCGGCATCTATCGTCGGGCTATCGTCATGATTATCCAAAGATGTTGGCGTACTTGAAGTTTTTATCCTCGTCTATTACTTGGATGCCATGCTGGTACTGCTCCCTTGAAGCGGGGCCATCGCCCACCGAGGCAAAGTGGCCGTTCATCATGATCGAGGGCGCGGTAGGGTTCGGCTTGAGGCTGGGTCGCCGCCCGCTTCTGTTGGCGGGCGAAGCAGTTGTCATGATCGGAGGAGTAATAAGAGGCCTGAGCAAAGAGTCGTGGGCGGCATGTGCTGAGACAAAAGAGCCCCCGTACTTGACCGCACCAACCAAATTTCGGGGGTCGAGTCTTGGTGGAGAGCATGCGGGTGGCGTCCGGCTATCACGCGGGCACCCCTGTCGCTCCTAGAGTCGCGGTCACCGCTTATTGGCCCGCGCGACCGCTACGCCACACTCGCCCTTACTACATATGTACTACGCAGGTGACTGGCCGGAGTCCCATCGCGGAGCCAGCTGACGCGACGAGTATGTACAACACCTCACGTTCGTCACGTTGCATGCATGAAGCTAGAACACAGTTTTTTATTTGCCTATTCCTAGTAGCATGTGCTCCAGTTTTATGGGTGCAAAGCAAGAAGAAGCATTTCCTAGACAGCAGGTAGAAGAGAACTCAGATCAGAGAACTCAACCCGGTACCATCCACCTGGCCAGGAAAGAAAGCAAAAGGTGTTCCACGTGGCCGGCTAGACAGCACGGAGTTCAAACTCCTTGGATTGTGCCGGTGAACATTCCGTGATCTTAATCATTCCTTCTAGGATGGACATCTAACCACCAAAAGCCACCTTTCTCCAGAACCTTTGTTGTGTTTTTTTTTTTCAGTCGTCCTCTTCGGTTGGCCAAAAAGTTGTCCATGAGGCACGAGAACCATAGGCACGTGTTGAAATAAAGAGGCCAGAGTTGAAAGCTGCCTCTCTGTACATCCCAAGGAATCCAAACGGGCAAAGGACCTTTCTGGGCAAAAGGACCATCGCGGAGAAGATGAGCAAGCAGTAGACGGCTTTTGAGCTGGTAGAAGCAGATGGGTCCGATGTGCAAAGGGAAGATCTGCCAACAGAGTTTTGTAGAATGAGCAAGCCAGCAGAAATGGAAACGTTGATGTCGACTGTTTTTCCATGTTGGTTAACCGATGACAATGTGCCGGCTCTCCGGTGTCCCGATGCTCCATTTATCCATATTTCCAGTGTCGAAGGGGTTCTAAATATTAGAGCCATGATTTTCCGAACCCATCTCCGTTATTGTCAAATTTGTAGAGTTTTCATTCCTTTTTTTTCCTTTTCTTTTTTTTCCTCTTTTCCTCTTTCTTTTCTTTTTCTTTCTTTTTTTTTGGTGTATTTTCTCTTTTTGGTTAAGACGTTTCCTTGCAAAGAAAAAAAAAACCCCCCCCGCAGGGGACAAACTGAACAAAGGAAATAGGGAAGTGAGAAGGCGGGTGTAATTGACAGGTGATTCTTAGGAAAGAGAGGAAAATTTAGGTATGTCAGGGTACAGAGGCGGGCAGATACAAAGTGTAGAGGGAGTCTGGATGTTGGTAAACGGTCGAACTGAGCCATCGTCCGATGACTTATGATGATCGAAGGTCGACTCGTGCTGCAGTGTAAAAGCCAAGAAAAGTCGCAAAAAGGCAGGGAGAGCCGGCTAAGACAAAATCAGGAGAGTCGACAATATAGAGTACAAATCGACGCGCTCGAATAGCCTTGAAGCATTGATATTGAGTGCTCTTTTGCTAGCAGGCAGATGAGACCTGGAAAGCGGAGGGAAACAAGGGTTTAACGCCAGCTAGGCGGGACAGCCCCATAGGCGCCAGAACGGTTCGTTACATGGTGGGGAGCTGCGTGATGAGCGTTATTCGAGTGAGGCGCATGGTGATGATGGACACGCGCCATCGGCAACCCATGCATGCCTGGTCCAGGGCGGATCACAGACATCGGGTTGGTGCAGAGTTGAGCGACGCGGGAACCATATTTTGAGCCGCGAAGCGAAACCATATGTTTGCTGGATCGGTAGTTAGCATTCGAATCTACGCCAATAAGTGTCATGTTAAGTGAATAGTTAATTGCTCACCGAACGTGCGTAGCAACGAGATCGCGATGCTGGGGACCGGCATGCTGCAAAATGTACTGAATCAGGTAGTTGCCATACTGATCCGCAGAAACTACACCATTGTTGGTACTCAGATCAATCTTATGGGTAGTTAATGTGACACTTACTGTCGATCAGTGGAATGCGGGGTCGGGCAGGATGGCCCTCACAAATACGATCAAGATAGCGCTCAAGGAAGTCATTTCCACCGATTTTGAGGCACTTCTCAATCACTTTGGAAGCATATTGATCCATGCTATAGCCGACAGCGTTGCGCAAAATGTGGTCAATGGCTTGGCTACGGTCAGCTGGTGCTCCATGCTCGCAGATGTGCTGAATACACCAATTGCCGAACTGCCCATGAGCAATGACATCAATGCTAGCAAGGACCTCGCGAATACAAGGGCGCTAGTAAACGATTAGTCTCACATCGACAGAAGAGTTTGAAGCGCACATACCTTATCCTCTTCCAAGCAATTCTCAAAGATATTCTGGACCACGAGACTACCAGTCTCACCGAGGGCAACTTCATGCCACATGCCCTGCAAAGCTTCATTGACACGGCGCATGATCTGCGGTGGAGATTCGCTCCAGCGAAGCTCGAAGAGCTTCTGCCAAACGTGGCAGGCATAGCGATGAGTGACGGTCTCTGGAATGTGGCGAAGGAGTTCATGCACCATCTTCGCCTTGTACTCCTCTGGAACCGCGTCGAAGGCACGCTGAACAACGTGGCAGCCGAAGGAATCCATGCTCAGCTTGACCGTGTTACCGACAATGGCATTTGCAATCGCAATGATCTGCGCATGGGTCCCATGTTCGAAGCAACGCTGAATGAGAAAGTTTCCAAAGCGGTTGACCATAAGTGCGTAGGCCTTCTCAATGATCGCCTCGATGATCTCATACTTCTGGTCCGCAGTGGCACCTTTCAGTTTTTGTTGAAGGAACAGTGAAGCTTGCTGGTCGTTGCTGCAGACAATTTTGTCGACGATATACTTCCAATTGCAGCTCATATTGCGATCGAGAAGGCGACGATAGTTCATCGGTTCAGAGGGTGGAACGTAGGTGGGAGCCGCTTCAACAGGAGTCTTCCATGCTGTCAGCTCTTTCGTGTCACGTTGGTATGGGCGGCGACAAACCTGACGAGCCCAAGAATTTGGCGTCAAAGGTCCCGAAGCGTGAAACTCGGCCGCGGTTGGCGATAGTCTAGTGCTAGCAGCACGCGAAGGGAAACGCGAAGAACCGCTAAAGCCAGTGAAATTGCTCATACTCATAACATCCATAGGAGTCTGGGGAGGGCTAGGGCCAATGCTACCAGCGACATTTCCGAAGGAGTGCCAATTTGGTAGCTGCGGTGAGTACATGCCCGGCCTAGTACGCTGGCTAAGCCACGTGTCAAATGGAAGATGTGGGATGTAGTCGTTGGGGCCTGAGTTATTAGCGCCCGAACGCGGCAGCGGCTCGTAGGATGGAATAGCAGTAGCATTTGCAGAGCTCGACTGGGGCATCGCAGCCGACGCCGCCGCGGACAAGGATACAGGCCAGGCCGAAGTCACTTGAGACAAGCCGTGCGGCTGGTGATCGAACCGACCGGAGCTGATGGGAACCCCAGGACGAGTTGAATTCCACAACATCTGCTGACGACTAAATCCAGGAGGAACATTGCAAAAACCCTCACTCGTATCTGACTGACCGTCATCGAACCCACGCGGATCAACTGGTGGGGTCGAGGGCTGGATGCGACCGCTCGACTGATTGACAGAGACGCTAAGAGCATCCTGGAGAGCCCGCATATCAACCAATGATCCCGCGCGGTCAATTGGTCCTGCATTATCAGCAGTAGAGCCCGTTGGCTGTGCAGGTCCCGCAGCTGATGGAAGACTAGCAACCTGAGGAAATCCTCTAGTCTGAGCAACGCCCGCAGCTGAATCCGGAGTGCGATGGGTGACCCGGTTGAGAGAAAGTTCATGCCCCATGGCGGCAATCTGGCTCCTAGCACGATTGAGCTCTTCCTTGAGGTGAAGCAATTCGGATTCGGGTGAGACACGCCCATTAGTCTCAGCGGGGGCATCGTTGCCAATCGCATCGCGCTTCTCGGGCAAAGCTGCTGTATGCTCTTTCATCCTCAGATTTGCAGCATTGAGTTTGGCAAGAAGTTCGTCCACCGTATTCTCATCGTGCGAATTCGGTGAGGGAAGAGCATGGTGCTGCTCCGAGGAAGAAGCGCGAGGGGGATTCATGTTGCTCAGATTGGTGTTTAACAGATTCTGTTGAAAAGGCTGTTAATGGAATATACTCGCATAGAATAAGCAGCGGAGTACGAACGCGAAGTTGATAGTTAAGCGTCATACAAGGGTAGCTCGGGGGAGAATAAATAGGATAGAGGATAACTATGGGCCGCAACAGACTTACCGAAGTATTAACACGAAGCATATGTGACGGTGGTCCGGTGGTCTCGTCTTGACGAGCCGACATGTTTCCGCGGAGCTGTTTGCGAGGTGTCGGCGAGCCGTTAGCCGCCATTTCGCGAAGTATTTGCAAGGACAGAACGTTTGCGTGTCTGGAAAACGAGCGACAAATATGCGTAAAACAAGGGTAGAGACGACGTTGTCTCCAGGCGAGAGAGACAGAATAGATCGTCGCCAACGCCTCGGAGAGGATGGCGGAGTGACGAGATAGATCTTCACGTCGCTGGCTCAGATAACACGCACTACACCACTTAGGTGACGAAGACAAACACGCAAGGGAAGAGAGAAGAAAGACGAAGAGTTGGACAGGTGACGGAGGTGGGGCGCTTGAGAGGTAGGTACAACGAGGGATGGATATGTCGAAGATCAAAGACGTGCTATGGGCGGATGCAGGTGCAGGGACCTGACATGGCAAGTGTGGTCCGATCAGGCACGACGCTTGGGTCTAGATACGGCGACGCCGAGCACGCGGAAGCACCCACCGCAGATGTACCACACGTGGACGCTCCGTGTACACGGTCGTGCTTTCAACGCAACTTACCAGCAAAGGAGCGGCTACCGGATTCTTGCAGAAGCGCTGCGGCGGAATTTTTCCAAGTGAAAGTGGCTCGGTGGCGATAGGAGCTTAAAGAAGCGTCAAGACAGAGTGAGAGGGACAGACGGAAGGTAAGAACTGTGTGTGAGGTGGTGTTAAGAGTAAGAAGGGTGAGAGGAAGAAGGGAGGCAAGAAGGAAAATCAAAACTTCGGGGCAGCCCTATCGACCGCTCGCTTGGAAGGACCCTGGACGAACACGTGCTCCAGGCGCCAGCGTGAATTCTAGGAAGTAACGTTCTTTGACTGTTGCTTCCTTCTTCAGATAGACATTCACGGCCTCTCATCCGGGTGCCTTCCCTCTAGGCGACAGATGAGACCGTGCCAACTACCTCAACCCCCGATGCTTGTACCGCAGCCGCTCCACCGGCCCGGCCAGCGCTACGTGACAAACGAGGTCTTGGACACAGACCATTTCTGGTCAAGGAAACCCATTGCGACTGCCCCGTCTAGTCCCTTCCATGAGCTGCTCCGTTCCAAAAGCACAAAGTCTGGTTGCCCGATCCCTGTCAACGTCGGTACCAGCCGGGCGGCTCTTGCGGCGTCTTCCACACTGGCACCCCAAACCACAAGCTCAAGCCTTTCGTTGCCCAAAGGCCGCAGAAACACGGCAGCTAGAGCGCTCTCACCACCGTATCGACGGCGCTGTCCGGCGTGGTCGACGATGGTCAATGCCCTTGGACCAGCGACTTGGATGGGATACTCGGAGTATGCTGAGCGCGGCAGGGCCTCGCCTACGGCGATGACGACTTCATTGCCAGTGCTGCTAGCATTCCCCGGAATAGAGCCCAGCGAAATGTTGGTATCTGCACCGAAGTATTGGAAAAAATTCCGCGAAATTTGGAGTGCTAGGCTAGCCGTGTTAGATCCGAAGTAACGGATTGTGAAGGGGCCCTCTGAGCGAAGAATAGCATCTAATGGCCCAAGTTGTCGACGGCGTCTTCGCTCGACCGTAGCTGGGACATCTACCGCGCTGGAGGCCTTTAACGGCGTCAGCAAGATCGGGAAGGGAGGCAAACGCACCAAGGCGAAATCTCTCACCTGCCACATGCCATCACCAGAAAGCCAAAGGCTCACAACTTCCCCTTGGGCGGCTGCTAGATCGTCCCCTCGAACCGAAGCTCCGTTCATTTTTAATCGCAAATTCCAGCAGGGCCAGGGCCGCACGGAAAGGTGGATGACATTTGAAGTATTCATTTCGTAGAGACACCAGTCCGAACTAGGCTGGCTTATTTTTATGTCGATTCTACCGTATTGGCCTGGATTGTCCAGCTGCTCAACGGTAACTCCGCCTTTTGAGCCCATATTGCCGGGGCTACCGACCACAATAGAAAATTCTCGAAGAGGCGGTCTGCTCTCGTGGTTACGGAGTTGATCTTTGTAAAACTGTCTTAAAGGGTCTGTTGTCATGACTCCATCAAACCAGTGCCCCTGGCCGGACAACTCGACGTAGGTGGAATTTGCCTCCGTCTCAGAGAGAATTTTGCGCATTAGCCTCGAATGGAAAGCGGGAACGTTCTCGTCCATTTCTCCGTGTTGCTGAAGAACTGGGATTCCTTTGTAATTTTCCGCTAGCTTTTCGTGGCGATAACTGTTCAGGGCAGCAGACACAATTGCCGTTCGTGCGGGATCCGCAGGTTGCCATAAACTGTAAGGTACGTAGTCTGTCGCGCTGTAAGTCCAAAATATTGCTAATTCTACCGCCTTTTGCGACTTACTCTGAATCGAAGTGTAACCAGAAACCGGGGCAGCCGCAAAGACCTTATCAGGCCTGTGCGCTAAGGTATACCAAGTACCTTGACCTGCAAATCGATGCGCTTAGGATCACTAGCTCCGTTTGCCTAGATAAGGACATTGACAAACCTCCGTTTGAATGTCCACTCACGAGCCATCTATCAACATCTATACCTACTCCATGCCAGCCAGTAGACTGCAACCAGAGATGGAGACTGGCAATCGCCGCTTCTACGTCCGCAAATCCCCATGCATCTGTGACCAAAGTCAGACAGTGAAATGCGATAAACGTTTGAAGGAGATTGCTTACGCCAGTCATCACTACTCCAAGTTGTCACACCAGTAGGAAACACAACCCAAGCACATATATCTGGAACGGAATCCAAGGCATGGGCTACAGCGTCGCTCTCAGCCTCGACACCAGCTCCGTGTAACTGGAGAAGAATGGGAAGCAACATGTCGGCCGGTCTGGCACAACTCGCATTCGTGGAAGGTGGCCTAATCATAGCATAAGAAACGATGCCCCCAGGATGGAGGAAGGTGAATTTATGAGGATTATAAAGAGAACGACTATGAGTGATATTTTGGGATACCACATAAGTGGAGATAGGATCATGATCAAGCGCCGGCCGGTACTTCACAGCTATCTGGATGCTAGATGTGTTGAACTCTAGAGAGGAGAACTGAAAAGCTAACGGACGACTCTGGCCAGATTTGACAGATATTGGGAAATTTTGCAACGGAACGAGGTCTGAAGAACCCTAAGCAGGCATGAGCAATTTTGAGGAAGGTTCAGAGTGCGTTGGACGTACATTAGCGATTTCCAAAGCGAAAATCTCCAAGTCACTGAGACCAGAGTTCCGGACTGAAACGGAAGCCCAAGGGCTAACCAGTTTGCCAGTAACCGCAGCAGACATCAATATGCCGTCTTCTGCAAGTTCAAATCCCCCAGCAGCCGGTTGCAATTGCATTTCGACCTGTATTGAAGGCTCGCCAATCCCGCCCATAGCCCTAACATCGCGCACTAGACGGACATCAAGTCTATGGCGCCCTGGCTCGAGATGCAGCACAACAGGAGCGCGTCGGTAGGCGTAAAAGTCACCACCGAAGTACGACTTGCCATCTACCCAAAACTCGATAATGCGATCGCTGAAGAGGACTACGGGTAGAGCAGAGGGGCCTTCATGGACGATTTCTCCCCGAGCCCAGGCCTGAAATTGGGTTGCGGCCCAGCCGTAGACTGTCTGAAGGAAGCTCCAGTCAATCTCTGGAAAAGCCACAGTCAATAACGCCGCAACACCAGCATTATCAACATCTGACAGCTCAACTTCCACAGTTGACCAGAACACCAGGCCATTCGAAGGTAGCGAACTACGGAAGGCTGCCTCATCATCGAAGTCGAGAGACCGGAAGCCGCCATAATACTCGAGAGGATCAGCGCCCCAAGGAGCCTCTGCAATAGATTTATTAATGCCCGCACGGAGGCGTGGAGAGTGTATATGGGAAAAGCATGCCTCGAGTGCCGATCTGGAAGGGCCCGAGAATTTGCCATGTTGGCGAAAAGGAGAAAGGCACTCCTGTTCGGCCTAGGACAGCGTGCTGATTCATCTGCGCGCCGGCATTGGGCGGGCGCAGCAGAAAGAAAATATATAACGAGAGAACGCGAAAGGAAAGCCCAGGCATATCGGTAGCGAAGGAAAATTACTGGCTGGAGAGTCCGAGAGGCGTCGGGTGTCGTCGGATTTGGCTCGTACAAACAGAGGAATGCGCCACCTTTCAGGTAGACCGGCGCGCCGTGCAGGCAAACTTGGGCTTCGGGAGCACGTACTAATGGAGGCGGCTTAATTTGCCGTTTGGTATGTATGTTACGTATCGATACCTGTTTTGTGCTAGGAGCTAGGGCTGCGCGGCTGGCGCTGTTTCCGCGCCGTGCACCGCCAAACTTGAAGAAACCACCCTGGCTCTTCGCGACGTCCGCCGTACCTCCACATTCAGCGTACCCTTTTTACAGGCGCATTGCGCGATCTATTTGTGTGCGGTTTGGGTAAAGCATATTCTGCCGGCCAAACAGACCCATTCCACTGCTCGTTCTCCCTCCGTCGCGATAGTGGTCATCCCTTCGTTCGCGCTCCCTAAGCTGGCACCCTACGATGGGCGCGTAAGCTACTACAAACGCCGAATTAGACGCCAACACCTTTGATGCTTGTTTTTAAAAGATTCTCTATGGATTGAGATCACCCCTCTAGCTCGCGTCACCCCGCATACAATGGCCTCGGTAGCTTTTCCCCACCCAGAGCCACCTTCGCGGTCATCTTCCCAAGGCACGACCCAGTTCCCAGCCTACCACGAACCGCTCTCAATATATTTCGAAGGACGGACTTCCTCGAGGTCGACTAGCCCGAACCCGAGCGCTCCCAGCTTTGCAAACGGCAGTGTGAAGGCAGACGATAGGTGGCAGCCGCGGAAAGAAACGCGTAATGGTTGGCCAGTCGGAGGAACGCGGCATGTCCGTCAGAAGAGCCTCAGCGAGGCATGGCGCAACATAAGGACGCGACAAGGGAGCGTGAGTGATAACGCGCATGAGCTGGCAGATGCTTTGAAGGCGCCGTTATCACCGAAACTCATTGTATGTCTTCTACCAGTACTTAAATGGCCATATCCGCCTCCTATGGCTAATCGGCCCCCAAGCTCTTATGCCTTTTGTGGTATGCGACCTCCATACTTTCCAACACCTCGTCTAAGGCCATCCTCAATGCCCTACCGAAGCCCATAACCCTCACGATTGTGCAATTTGGCTTCGTCTCTTCTTGGTGTATAGTCCTCGCGTGGCTCTCCCGTAGATATCCAATTATCCGCGCATATATACCTGCCGTCAAAAATGGTATTCGCCCTCCCTCCCGCGACCTTATCCTCACAACTCTACCCCTCGCGGCTTTCCAAATTGGCGGCCACATCCTCAGCTCCGATTCAATGTCCCGAATCCCCGTGTCTCTTGTCCACACGATCAAGGGCCTTTCCCCATTGTTCACTGTACTTGCATACCGCATCTTTTTGCGTATTCACTACTCCGTCGCCACCTATCTCTCTCTGGTGCCTCTCACTCTTGGAGTTGTTATGGCATGCTCGGCCAATTTCTCAGCCAACTTCATTGGGGTTGTGACTGCGTTAGCCAGCGCCCTTCTTTTCGTCACACAAAACATCGTCTCCAAAAAACTCTTCAATGAGGCCGCCGAAGCCGAGAAAAGTGGTGGACGGAGTCGTAAACCCGACAAGCTCAATTTACTTTGTTACTCGTCCGGCCTCGCGTTCCTCTTTACCTTTCCGCTCTGGATGTGGTCGGAAGGTTTCCCGCTACTTTTTGATTTCCTGCACGACGCATCCGTGGAACTGACGGAGAAGCCGGGCTCGTTGGATCACGGCCGGCTCGCACTCGAGTTCGTCTTCAACGGATCCTTCCACTTTTTGCAGAACTTAGTCGCCTTTATCCTACTTAGCATGGTTTCTCCCGTCACCTATTCGGTCGCCTCGCTCATTAAACGCGTCTTCGTTATCTGTTTCGCTATTGTTTGGTTTGGCAATGCCATGACCAATATCCAGGCCACCGGCATCGTTCTCACCTTCGTGGGTTTGTACCTATACGACCGCACGTCGGACGCCGCCAAGGCGGACCGTAGAGCTCGTGCCTTGCAAGCAAGCAATCGCGATACTCTACTTCCGCTCACAACGGACGTGAATAAAAGCAGTTCCGCTTCGCTCATAACACTCTCACCACAGCCGATCATGGCACCTGCGAACGGCTTTACGTCCCCGTACGTGTCCGACAAGAGGGGAGATGGTCCAAGTCTCCTTCGAATGAATAGCAGTATTGGTGGCGGTGGTGGACCTGGTGGCGGCGGGTGGTTGCCGCCTGGAACTAAGCAGGAAGATACATGGCGCGATACCAACCTCATGAAGGGGAATAACAGGCAGGAAGTTTATGTATAGTCATGTTTAGGCTATCGGACGGGTTGGTTGCACAGGCATGTTTGTGGATCGTTTTGGTTTTTGCATGTTCCGTCTTCTTCTATAGACGGGCCTTTTGCATGCCTTCAGAATGGCGTCCCAGGAGTTGCTGCATTTCGCTGCATGTGGCTTATTAGCCAAAGTCGTTTCATACCTCCGGCCGAAGCCAAACGTCTTTGGTGGTCTTCCAATATATAGATCTGGCAGGCAAAGTTTGAGCACACGGAGTCCACTTTCGCTATAGACACATACCCTGTTTGCTTTGATGTGTGAATCAGCCGTCACTCCGCGAAATTTTTTTTCTTTTTTTTTTTTGACATTCTTCATTTGAGTTCATCAAGATGCAGAACTTACACTAGACCCTCCGGACCAAACCTCAATGCAGCCCGCCGCGGAAAGAAAAACGGGCTAAAGCCAAGCCATAGTTTTGAGTGAAAGGTGGGGAGTCCGCAGGGACATAGAGAGAGACGAGAAAGGCGTGGAAACCAGAGCATATGAAAGACGTTCAATTGTCCCTAAAGCCTAGAAAAGAAGACGCCGAGCCCATATAGAAGAGCGCAACTCTCTTCCCTGCTCCAACGCAATGGCGGAGAAGAGCACTACGCCAATACAGAAAAACAAAGAACCCAGACCGGTGCAGTTCCTAAGCTTATAATCAACTAAGACCAGTCGAGTGGCATCTTACTTTAGCAGCACTTGCCGCCTTTGTTCTCTGGGTCTGCAGGCTTGCTAATTTCAAGAGTACGGCGCTCTCCGATCGGGTTCTGGGAAGACTCGCCCTGGTCGAGGGCTTTGCTGGAGACAATTCGATAGATATCTATTCGACCGCATATCAGCCCCCGGCACATGTGCAGCACGCCAGCATATGTAACATACCGGTAAGAATGTTCTGGAAAGCGAGTTCAACGTTGGTCGCATCTAAAGCCGATGTCTCGATGAACGACAGGACATTCTCGCCTAGACAATATCAATCAGATAGAGCCATTCCCACATGTGGCCGGCAAGAGCTGCTACATGACGTACTGGCGAATTCCTTGGCGTCCTGCGTCGGCACGGCCCTTAGGTGCCTCAAATCGCTCTTGTTCCCAACCAGCATGATTACAATGTTGGAGTCGGCGTGGTCCCGCAGCTCCTTGAGCCAGCGCGTGACGTTCTCAAAGGTCTGATGCTTGGAAATATCGTAGACGAGTAGGGCGCCAACGGCGCCGCGGTAGTATGCCGAGGTGATGGCGCGATACCGCTCCTGGCCGGCCGTATCCCAGATCTGGGCTTTGATGGTCTTGTTGTCCACCTGGATGGAGCGCGTGGCGAACTCGACACCAATAGTCGACTTGGAGTCTAGGTTGAACTCGTTTCGGGTAAAGCGGCTGAGCAGGTTGGACTTGCCGACGCCAGAGTCGCCTATAAGGACAACTGCGTATGCATCGCGCGGATGGCGCTGCTGTCAGTAGAGGTAACGTATGACTAGGTCCGATGGGCCTCGAGCAGGCGGGATAACGACGAGCACACCTTTGAAGAGAAACTGGCGACACCGGGGAAGCGGTCAGTGGGTATCCGTGATAGCTGGCTGCCTGGTGCTGCAAAGCCAACAGAAAGAGCACTCACATCATATTCGTCGTTCGCCATGGCTAAGTGAGAGCAGGAAACAGACGAGCTGTGCTGAGCAGATGCGAGAGAGGACAAGGAGCGCGATGCGGTCGGGCTTCTCAAAATAGGGAAGCGAGTGCTGTTGCGTCTGGCGGTCTCGAGCGAGAAGCGGCCGTTGGCGAGGCAGATTAGGGTCTCTGGTGCGGCGACGTGTGCGGGTGGGTGGCTGCGCGAGAAGGTGCCGCTGGGGGATGGTGGAGCTGGAGCGCCAAGCCACCTTTCCCTCCCACTCGCCGCCTCGCAGCCAATGGGCGCTCGCTGCGGCAGCCGCCCAGCCGAAACCCGCTGTCCGCCATCACGTGATGCCCATAGCTCAACCTCTACATGCGTTCACCTTCCGTGCAAGTAATGCTGCCTTCGTCACATCAGCTACGCAACGTTCTTGTAAGTTCGCGCACTTGCTTGCCTTTCGCCAAAAGCCGACCGGCAACTGTGAGGCCACGTCGAGACCTGGCGCGTGCCAAGCTGCCTGTATCGTCGTGCTTCTATGTTGCCTTGACCGGGAACTATCCCATGCATCCTTAGTCCAATATTGAACATACTGGTCTCGCTAATTATCATGCCAGGCTTGAATTTGCGCGACCGCGACGCTGTAGACCATCTTTTAAAACGGGCTGCTGCTGCAGGATGGCCCGAGAAGCTGCTCGATTCGCTTGAAGTGTCGAAAAGTCTAGCAGACCTTCGTCGCATCGTGCGCGGCGTGGAACGCTATGGAGCCGACCGATTTTCCGACTGCGTCCTAGATCTTAACAAAATTCTCCTTGCCCGTCTTCGCGAGTCGGGTCAAAACGGATACGGCCTTTTGGCCGAGGATTTTCGTAAGCTTGGGAAGAGTGGCCCACAGTACTCTATCGAGCAGTTGAAGAGCCAGGCTCGAATTTATTGTATGGCGCCGCATCCTGATCACGGCATTATCGTTCCTATGGAGTCGTCTGTGCAGCAAACCCAACACGAAATGTGGGTATCTCCGGCGCAATTCAATGGAAACCTCAACGATGCATCGCAACAGAGTGTTGAAGACGATTCTATCTCGTTCACCTCGACCGTGCCGAGCGAGCCCAGGTCGGAATATCCTCTAGAGGGTATTCTTGCGGAGCGGACAGAAGAGGACGGCACCCTCTCTTATTTGCTCAAATGGGAAGGATACGACATTCTCAGGTCCACGTGGGAGCCTGCATGCAACCTGTCGAGCGACGCGCCGCTGCTTATATGGCAAGACCACCAAACCCGCGTTAAAAAGGGGCTTGAGCAACCTTTCAATGTCGAGGAATGGGCAGCCCAAGTTGAAGCCGTCGAAGAGGCTGCACAACGCCGGAAAGAACTTAGGCAGAAGAAACGTCTGCAGTATGGCGTTCCAGTGGTTGGGTCACCTGAGCAAATGGAGGCGGAGGATATCGAAATGCTAAACGCAAATACGACCGCCAAACCTGGAGCTAGGGAGCAGAGTCCGCGCCCTAATAAGCGTCCCCGAGGGTCGAATAAAATCGGGGCTTTTGTAGTCTCAGATTCTGAGAGCGGGTCTAGTGACAGCAGTGAGGACAGTCAGCCGCTGAGGATCAGAAGAAGACTAGCCCAAACCCAGCAAATCTCCACTGCGAGGAAGGGTGAGGAACAGGACGTAAACAACGAACAGGGTTCCGAGGAACATTCCCCGCCTCCACCTCTTCGGCATTCGGGTTATATACGATCGCCATCGCCAGTGTCAGACAAGGAATGGTGCCACATGAGCAAGTCCCTAGAACAATGCTCTGGGTCCGATGCATCACACTCCCACCCTCTTGGCGACGATGACCAAGATCCCAGGATGAAACATGCTGAGCTCTCAACTAGCCGTACACAAGACGTACAGCAAGACTCTGCTGAGGCATCAACGCCTTCAAACTTACTGCAGGAAATGCGGCCGCCTACATCCCGAACCAAGAGTGCGCCTGAAATGCCTACAATTGACACAACCACGGCTAGAAATAGTTGCGGATCTATTTCGACCCAAAGTCCTCTAACAAACCAGACTAAAACGCCAGAAAAACCAAAGAGAAAAGGTATGTGCCCACTATTTCGGCAGTTTAAAGCAAACCCTACCATCCCTATAACTTACCTTGTCTTCTTATAAGGGCGTCCTACTAATGTCTATTAGTGTCTGGTTCGAACATCCTCTCCAATTGGGATAAGACACCGAAACGTAGAGAACGCCAACGGCCAGATTTTGCCGAAGATAATGAAATTGGCGGGAGGCAGTTCAAAAACTTAGCTACAAGGAGAAGAGTGGAACTTGCATCACGAAATGAGAAGGCCCCTAACGAAGAGGATCTAGTGTTCTTCGGAGATGAGGATGCTGCGCCATTGCCACCGGATAAAGCTGCGCTGCCTGACAAGCGGAATAGCATGGACTCGATCTACAGCTTGCGCGTAGACAGGGGTGCTCTGAATGGTTTCGAGAATACCCGGGATGATCCTTCTAGACGTGGAGAAGATAAGATGTCAACCTCAAATACCCAACCTTTTTTCGCCACTTCAAACCAAGCACTATCGACGGAGCCAAATAAGGCTGGACGCCCAGTCCGACTCCTTCCCGGTGAGGAATGCAAAGTGCCAATAACATGTTGGTATTGGAAACATCATATGGACTGTCCATTCGACCCATGCAGGTTTCTCCACCGTGAAACTCCAGAAGTTGCCTCTTCAGATGGAAAAATCCCGCCGAAATACGCCTCTCCTGCACTGACTTGCTACTTCTGGTGGCATTCTACCTGCACAAAGTCTGCTGTAGAGTGCGGGTTTGCGCACTGGAATACAGGGCTTGTCGCCAGCCGAGCAGGGGGTGCTAAACAGCCCAAGAAAGTAGACCCTTCCCAGGCTCCTCCTGCGGCTCGCAAGATTTTGACATGTTTTTACTGGAATCGAGGCCACTGTTTCAAATCAGACGCAGAATGCCCATTCGCACACGAGAATACTGGCGTTGTGGCTTCATTGCCGGGCAGTGGTCGTGGTAAGTAGATATTGAACTCCTCAAACATCAGTCACAGGGTTTGTATTGAAATGGTTTTATGCCCGAAACTAACCACGCACAAGACAATTCGAAAGTCGTTGAGCCGATCGAGTCTGAGGGTCCTCCCCCGGTTCCGTCTTCAACACCTCTGCCAGGCCCTATATCCGGACCTCCATCCAGACCTCCATCAGACTCCCCTCCAGAGACCCCGCAAGATCTGCCAGTTGCGAACGCCATGTCTTTTGCTCTAACGTCCGAATCCATCAAACCCACTATAAACCACCGCACTCTTGATGGCGCTATCCGAGGACGACTCCGGGTCATGACGAAAGACTCAGATGGCTTTCAAGACCTTACTGTCCAATGGATTGGCCTTACCACTGAGGCTAAACAACTGAGTCCACCGAAGTCTTGCGTTGAAGTAAAGCATATTATTCTGGCAGAGCATTTCGAAGCGTATATCGTGCCTGGACAGGACTGTCAGATTATTGCCTCTGGAGATATTCTTCCGCGAAAAGAAGCGGCAACCGCATTGGAAGCATACTCCGAACTATTGAAAATGAACGTCGCGGGCGGGGTTATTTACACAAAAGACGCCGCGACGCTTGTTGTCCCCGTTGCGATGGACAAATGGAAGTTTCTAGACCCTAAAGCGGACCACCACCCCCAAGCAAAACTTCACTTCTATGTTTTCGATCGTCTTCCGCCTCCGAATGCCTTCATTACCTCCGGAGATGGCAAAGAAAGCTCTCAGTCATCGACAAAACAGATTCTTTCTGCGCTCTATGGAATCCAAGGCGACTCGCTTTTTGAACATTCTCCGACGGCAAACCGGGATAAAAATGTATTCCTCTTGTTCCATCCCCGCCACTCTGAGGAGATTGAGCTCGCAACAAAGTACTTCCATTCTCTTGAAGCAACTGTATGGCACGCTGGAACATCTGGCTCCTGGGATCATTTCCGCACGCATTGCAAGTCTGGAGTTGTGATCGTTAGTAATTCTTGTCGCACGGTTGTCTTATTCTCATGCTTACAGATGCAGTTCCACTCCGAGTTCTACGACTTCGGGTCACTCCCGGGCTTGTTATCAATGATAAATGGGAATTTCAATTTCTTCAAACTCGGCAGCGACGACCCACTGGGGAGCTGGAATGACATGGAGAGGTACACATTTAGCTGGTTGCTACCAGCGGGCGAGGCTACCTTGATAACCGACGATGTCATCGTTCACAGGCCGGCTGAGGCACTCAAAGTATTCACAAAGCTCGATAGTGACTTTACAAAAAAGAAATCCTCAGAGCGCAAAGTCGTCGGCAGGCCTGGCTTCATGCACTTCGTCCAACAACTAATGATGCAAGAAGCGGCAGTCATGCCTAATGGCCAGGACAATCCGTACGTATCTAAGCTATAATCCGATTCAGCTTTTGTGCTCTAATTAACTCCCGCAGGAGAATGAGACTAGCATCCCAAGTTTTCGACTTGGTGCCGCCACACCTGTTAGACCCCTATCATCCACTGCATCCATCCGAGGATTCGCATCTTTTATCGGTGCACCCCGATACAATGCCCGAATATCCAAGTCTTTGGGATCGTAATGAAGAGGCGGCAACGGAAAAGCTCGCGGAGTGGTTCGCTGGATGGGCGGTCGTGAACCTGAACAAGTTCCGTCGGTTTGTCATCGTACACACAAATGATAGTCCTGTCTGGGCGTTTCCGTACGAGCATCTTGAAGTTGTAACTCCTGAGATCTACCTACGAAAGAAAGTGTAAAGCATGGGTAGAGTTGGTCTAATACGCGGTGTACATACTCATAGCATTCGACATCGTTATAGGCTATGTCTACTCCGTAGAAGGCGCGGCATTATTCGGTGTCAAAAGACAGCGAGATACCATCGCTTACTATTAACAGCACGGATCACAGTGGGGCAACATCGGGTATGATATCAGTGTTTGATATATTATACTAAAATTGGGCATCCACTGATTGCGTCTTTCAATACAGAAGACTTATATTAACCTTTTTGTTGAAGTAGCACTATCGGTAATTGCAGTGTGGCAAATAGTCAGCGTGCAAATAACCCCTGATAGATTGAATTATGCACGGCTCTTGACAATGGCGGCAGCCTATTACAAAGTCAGCAAATGAGCAACTTGGAAAGGTACTAATGGCTCACCTTCTCTCCTATGGCATATGCGCCGGAGCTAGTATGCGTACCGGGCAGCAAAGTCAAGATCGAGTTATCTGCCACACTGATCCCCTTCACGCCGTAAACAAGCAGGTCCGGGCCAACAACACCCCCCAACTCTTGCGGCATCAGCGCCGCCGTCCCTGTCGGATGCACCACAGTCGGGCTCAACGTGCGCAGCAGCCAGGCTTCGATCTCCTCGTCGGATGCGACCTCGGCTCCCGGACTGCGCTCCACGGGCGTCAGCTGCGCCATAGTGGGCGTGTTGAAGAAGCGGCGGGCGAAGCCGAGCAGCTCCTTGTTAGTGGTGAGGTCGACCGGGTTCGACAGCGCGCGGTAATCGACGACGGGCTCGCCCTCAACGTCCACCGGGTCGAGGTAGACAGTGCCGCGCGAGGCCGGCTTGAGCATGACGACGGAGCTGCCGGGGCGGCCGCTGAAGGGAAACTCGAGAATGGCGGACTTGGTGCTGCGCCACTGGCGAACCATGGCATTCTTCTGGGCGGCGAAGCCGGCGACGAGGGTCTCGTCCAAGTCTTCCGGTAGGTATTCAGCAGGATCCTGCGCCTCGAGTGTGTCGGCGATTGCGGCACCGTTGTCGGGCGAGACGACGCTTAGTGGGAGGAAAGCGGCGCTGTTGCCAACACTTTGGGAGTACGGGCCTGAGTTCAAGTGTATCAGCGAGAGGCCCTTTGTTTGAAATAGAAGGTTAGTCATACCGGTTCTGTTCGCATCCCAGAGCTCCAGCGCCCAGGCGCGAAAGCTACTGTTGCCATACAGCATCGATTGGTTTGGCTCGACATCCGTTTGGACTAAGCTCTCCTAGTCAGTGCTCACGGAATTTTCACGCGCATTTCTCATGTGGGAGGACCCACAATTGTAAGCAACGCTGTAGACATGATGGTCCTGCAAGTTCCAACCCACGCCAGGCAGGTCTACCTGGACCTCTATGCCGGCGGCCTCTAGAACGTGCCGTGGACCTATGCCACTGCGTTGGAGAATCTGCGGAGTATGGATGGTACCAGCGGAGAGGACGACCTCTTTCTTGACACCAATCGAACTTTCCTCAGGCTCCCCGTCACGCGGAACAATAACAACGCTATCGGCGATTCCATCCATGGTTGCGACTCTAGATACCTTGTGGCCCGGAAGAAGGTGGTAGTTGGTGCGATTTTGGACGGCATTCCAATGCCCCCTTCGTGAATACGAGCGAGTCCGATCTGACGGGTCGATGGAGTTGGGCACCCAGAAGACTCCATATGCGCTGCCGTCCGCGCCTTCGACCTGATACTCGGCCCCCTCGATGTCCCTAAACGCCTCCCATTCGATCTCTATAAAGCCCGGTTACTTTGTATTCCCTTTGAGTACGAGAAAACATGCTTACGCTGTGTAGGCCACTGGAATGGCGCATAGCTGGAGTGGATAGGCGTGCTGCCTCCGTATGCGGCTTCGAGGTCGTATGTCATACCGTACTCCTCCTGCATTCGCTCGTTTGGCGGGTGAAACGTGACACTCTGCAAAGGGTTGATAGCAACTTGTTAACTCGGTGGCCTAGACGAAAGATTTGGCCGTATGTCAATACCTTCTTGAAGTATGGTAAAAGACCTTCAAAAGCCCAAGTGTCGAAGTCTTCGCCAGCAGCCCAAGATATGGCGTCATAGTCTTCGGCCGAGCCACGATCAAAGTACATGCCATTAACAGCAGAACTGCCACCAACAACGCAGCCGATAGTGACAGAGACTGTACGGTTATTCAAATTCTTCTGTGGTACCGACGAGATGTTGTAGAAACGAGAGGCCGACGATGAGTCGAACCCGAAAGCGTTCGGTCCAGTGTTGAGAATGGCAGGAGAGTTGTCGAGATATCCATATTCTATGACAAGAACGTTGTCTGGACGCTTTGTTACTCAGAGTTTCAGAACCCGGATATCTAGGGACACTTACCCTCTCCACTTTCCGACAGCCTGTCCGCCACAGTGAGCCCGGCCGTGCCTCCGCCGACGATGATGTAGTCGTAGGAGTCGAGGAGCTCACTCGTTTGCCTCTTGATCTGAGCGCTCCATGAGTGATATGGAAGGCTGTTCGACAGTTCGAACAGACTGAAGAAAAGCGCAAACACAGCAGCTAGATGATAGTTCAGCTTGCCCATTTTCGGTCACGAATGGTCCTTAGTGCGCACAGGCTACAAAACTTCCGCACGCAGATTTCCATCTCTGGCAAGAGGGGATGCCCGTCAAAATATACATCTCCAGCCATTGTTGCATTTGCCGACTGCCGATGCGGTCATTTATTTGAGCAGATAGAACAATAAATGCTGCCTAGCGGGGAGTGTAGCTTTAAGACAACGGCCGTTCATCAAGCTCAATCACTTGGCAGGAACCACGAAGGTAGGCAGCGCGTTCCATTTGACAATGGGAATTGGGCCAAGCGTGGAATATGAAGCTGACTGGCGCCAATGCGAGTTAGCCGCTTTTCGATCGCGGAAGATTTGCACCCGTGTGAAGGCTGAATGCGGGGAATGCAAGGGCATACCCTGCACAGATCTGTCTTGCCATGTTCGTTCATTTTTATATGACCCTAGCCTTGACCATGCGGGGCAGTCAATGAGATTTGTTCGTTGACTTTTTGAAAGCATGCTTGTCGGGAAATAACTCAATGCAACCAAAAGGAGGTCAAGAGGTATATTAGCCTTACCGCATATGATGGTACTGTCGAGAATTGCGACCCCGCGAAAGGCAATCCGTTACCTAATGGCAGTCGACAAGTGGAAGTTGGTGAGGAACAAACTTGGCACTTAAAATAATGCGAGTTCTTCAGTGATATTTCATTCCAATTAGCCACTACTACGCCACATTACTCAACACAATGCGAAAAGCAAAACCTGCAAAATTGCTGTGCCAATCAAAACCAGTTTTCCTGCCTTCTGAGACCGAAGGAATAGCCCGCTGACGCCTGAAGCATTGAAAAAGCCAGAAAACACAACCGAATGAGTAAGACCTAGCTCTAGGCCAGAATGCCTCAACCTTTTACAAGCTACATGATATGCCGTGGTATCATGCCGTTATTACGCGTCGCCTTCTAGGAGACGAGGTTGACTCCACTTAGGCCCGCACGTTTTGCCCGTAATAAGCAGCGTAAGCTGCATTGACACCCTCGTGGTGCTCTTTCGCTTTCTGAGCAATGTACTTAGCGCCCTTCTTCATGGCGTCCTTTGCCATGCCGCGCCTGGAAGTGACACTAGAGTCCGACTGAACGGACATTGGCTTTTCCGCGGAGGTAGAGGAGCGAGGAGTCGAGGTGGTGGAGTTGAGACTAGTGTAGACATTGGTGGGGGCCATTGCTTCTGTGGCAAATGGGGTCGACAATAAGGTTACTCGAAGGATGTTGATGACTTGGTGATGAAAGCTAGGTCGAAGTTGCTATTTGGCGGCTGCGGCACCCGAGGGAAAAGAAGTCGGTTGCGGAGTGGAGTCTCGAGAAGAAAGATTGACTTCTGATGTGAAGAAGATGCGGTGGTGGTTTGATTTAATTGAGTTGCTGGAAAGACGCTGCCTTTATATCGCTGTGGTTTTGTGCTTTGCTGAGTATTGTTGTGCTGTGATGAAGGATGTGTTTTTTCGGACGGCGACCACGGGGCCTATTTATCTTCGTTCGACAGTTCAGAAGCACAATGGGTTTGACTCACAGGTCATGAGTTAGCTTCAGCCAGGACCACTATCATGTCATTTCTAATCCGACGCGTCCTTCGGTTTGGTGGTGCGCGCGAGCGCGGTGCCTAAAGTTGACGCGCGATTTGACATGTTGTGGGTAGCAGGCGGCGCAGCCAAAGCGAAAGGGCGCAAAGCGTTTGTCATCGGCGGGGGATCCAAGCAAGCCACTGTCAACTGGAAGGGCGCGTTCGCCGGCTGGTCATGCTGCGCGCGCGGTGCCATTGGCCAGTTTGGCGGCCGCTGTCGACGCTTGCTATTCCGTTCCGCGCGGAATTGCTTTTCTGCACCGCGTTTCGAGTCAGACCGGATAGCCTGGACTCGAAAGGGCGCGCGGGCTGCAAGCGGAATCTATGGTTTGAACGACGGAGCAAGACCGAACTTTGGTGAGGGCCGGAATATCCGCCGATGTCGGAGGACATTGGGCGACATACCGCAAGTGCGGTCGTTTTCCTCTCCGTGTAGGCATGGATGCCTCCGAATGGGTTGATGTCGTAGCCCGCCTCTACGGAGTGAGGAGGGCGCCTACGCGGAATTGAAGATGCCTCTGGCAGGCCTTGCTCACCTGCGAAAGCGAGAATTCGACCGGAACTTCCGCACGTCCGTCCGCGGCGAGAGCCAGCTGACGCCACTGCTGAATACTGAACGCTCTGCCGCCAGCGCAAAAGGGCCTGACGCGGTGGACAAGGTGCGCGCATCTACTGGTGACTTTGCCGGGCCTTATTGGCTCATTAATCAGCGTCTGCTTACCATCACTAGTTTCCAAGGAATGCGACGTAAGCGCTCGATGCAATGCTGCAAGGGAGCATCCGGGGAAGCGAAAGTACGCCCGTGACTTGGGTCGGATACCGCGACGCGATCAGCCTGGTGATGGTGCGGAAGACAAAATTGGGCTACTCCATACATGTTATTCGAGGGTCTATGCGTGCAGATTTCGTGGAGGTTCCTGGCAATATTGCAGAGCTGTTAATCTTTAACGTCTGCAAGTGACCCGTGATCGTTGCACGTTGTGGATGGCACCCAGGGCACAAACGTGGCGCAAGTAGCGTGTGGCGCAAGAATGGCGCACAACATCCGGCCTCTCTAACGGCGGCAGCTGCCAAGCACGGCCCCTTCCACCAATCCTAGTCGCGTTGACCTGCGATTTCAACATTTGGCTCGTGGAGCCGCACTCCGAAGTACTCCAAGAGCCGCAGCTAGAGCTCTCTACGAATTCACAAGTTGATATGTCCGCCGTGCATTACATGGCGGCATGCCTCCATACGACGCAGCTACGCCGAGTCCCGTTCACCTCGTCGTGACGCTGTGCGCGTAGACCCGCGTGGGTCTCAGTTTACGTTCCGCACGTTTCCATGCAGCGGGACCTCTCTAGTGACACCCTAGGATGCCGGTTATAGATTTAACCAACCTCTGGGGCTCTTCATACGGGACCTCTCCTCACCATCCTTCTCTCCCATCCAATCGCTCTGCCGCTATGTCGACCTCTCACAGCCCGTCCATGCCGGACGCCATGGCTAGCTCGGCTGCGCGTGCCCCCGGCGACCGCGAGACGCCTGAAGACGGTGGAGCCGCGTCGATGGGCGCCTTTGCTCGCCCGTCAAAGCGGCGCAAAGTGACCAGGCTCTCCACTGCCCGTGTCAAGTGGCGGTCGTCATCGCCAAGTCACCCCGACGGCCTGCCTCTGCGCTCAGACGCGACGAGCTCCGCATCTTATCCGACGCCGCGGGCAACTTCCGCCGAGGGCGACGACGAGACGAGCGCCGACAACCTTCAATACGTCCAGGAGGGAAAGCAGAGGCGGCTGCTCCTTAGCGGAGCAGTCGACCTTCCGGAGAGTGATTCGGATACCGAGCGGCCGTCGCAAAACTCGCAGCCGCATAGGCTAGAAGGGTCAAGAGCTCAAAGTGCCAGTACCGTGGAATGGCGCAATAGGTCGGACTCAAACGAATTCCGCCATTCGTTCACGGCTGATGCGCCGCATAAAGGTGCTTCTTCCTCGACCCATGCGGCGAGCTCGGTCGCATTTCCGCTGCCGTCAACCACGCCTTCTGGCCAGCCGTTCACAGTAGAGGACGACAACCTTCTCCTGCGATTGAAAGAGAGAGAGAGCCTTCAATGGAAGCACATCCACCAATACTTCCCCAGCAGAACATTGGCGGCAATTGAGGACAGATATAAGGAAATAAAGCAGCTTCAAAAGCAAAGACCAATCGATGCCAATGCTGAAGCTCAACCCCCCACCAAACCTCCCCATTCTGACGCAGATAACGCGTCTCTTCCGTGTTCGACATCCCAAACTGCTACGGCCTCCTCCGGCGAATCGTGGAGCCCAGAGGACGAAAATCGTCTAGTTTCTTTGAGAGAGCGAGGACTTACCTGGACTGAAATTCAGTCACGCTTTCCGACCCGGTCCATGAAGGCAGTTCAAGCGAGGTATTCACGCGTAGCTTCCAAGTCAGCTGGGATCTCAAGTGCCTCTATAACCGCCTCGCCCCCTTTGGCGCCGTCAACCACTGCGCCTGGAAAGCCTTTCAGCGACCACGATGATCGTCTGCTAGAGTACCTCCGGGACCAAAAGGGTCTCGATTGGCACGAAATCTCACAAACTTATTTCCCAAACAAGACTGTAGTTGCATTGAGGCTGAGATATGGCAGATATCTCTCTGGAAGTGGGAAGCAAACCCGAACTGAAGAGCAAAGCAGTCCTGCTTCACCTTCAGACAGGATTAAAATCCCTAAAGTCACCCTTCCCGCTCCTTTATTAGCTCCATCAACAACCGAGTTTGGTACAGTTTTCACCGCGGAAGATGATCGCCTTCTCATCCGCGCCTACCAGATAGAGGGTGGGGATTGGACAAGTATTCAAAAGAATTTCTTTCCGAATCGAAGTGTCGGTAGCATAAGGACGCGCTACTCCGGAGTCCGCTCTCAGCGTGCTAAGCTCGAGAATTATTCAACTCAAACGACTCTAGCTGAAGAGGACCACGAAGATTTAGCTTTTCCAGCCGCTCCACACGCTGCTCTACCCGTCCCATCGACAACTCCCTTCGGAGCCCCCTTTACTAAAGAGGACGATCGTCTGTTGGTCTTCCTTCAGGATTCTGGCCTTAGTTGGTCAGAAATTAAGAAGGACTACTTCCCCAACAGAACCGAGGGCGCTATAAGGGTGAGGTATCAGAAAAATCTTGCAGGAAGGCCAAATTCGGAAAACGCGCTGGCACCTCCCATAGTAACTGAGTCACCCTACCTTCCTTTACCGACTCGGTCGGCCCCTTTTTCACCTCCAGTCCCAGGAAATACTTCAATTCATCCACCTTCATTTTCGTTGCCGTCGCGCCAGGCGATAAGTGAAATCCCTCCGGCTATGGAGGCGGATCCAGATGCAACCGGTCAAGGCGATTCTGATATTCCTATACATGCTCCTTCTACAACGCCATTTGGGCACCCTTTTACTGAGGAAGACGATCAGCTTTTGTGCGCTCTTAGAGAGAGGGGTCTAGGCTGGGCACAAATAATGCAGTACTTCCCCAATCGAAGCAGAGGGTCTGTTCAGACAAGGTGGTGTAACCACTTTGGCCCTAGCAGGAGTAGGGGAAATCCCACCTCGACGGACGCTGCGCCTAGTAGGGATGCCCGAATCAGGCCCCAGTCAGAGCGACGTCCTTCGCATGTTCAAACTGCACCTGCGCAAGCCACGGAGGACCTTGAGGAAGCCTCTATGCCTATCCCGCGATTCAAGCGTCCGAATCCTACTACGTTGGCCACTTTAGTGCCGAAGAATCCTTTGCAAATCCAAGCGGATTTTCAGTCACTACTTCGACAGAGAGAGGCCGTAGCGACCACCCGTGCATTGTCATCCCGGATAACTTCTAAGATATATGACACGTATGGGCCATCTGTATCATTCACAGGGACATCGCATGACGTAAATTCGGTAGCATGGGCTCCGGACGGAAATATGTTCGCTGCGGGATCCGTGTGCCTATCTGATCCATCGTCTATGCAGTACAACAGGCCAAATAATCTTCTCCTTGGGGACCGCGAGTCGAAGATTCTCAGAGAACTTCCGCACCACAAAGTCCCGCGTCAGAAGATGGAAACCGGGATCAACTCTACGCATTCCATGCATGTGTCACAGGACCCTTCTCTCTATATGACCGTTTCGGCTGTGGAGTTTGACCCGCATGGTCGCTGGATGTATAGCGCCGGATACGACCAACGGGTGAGGATTTGGGACATTTCAGAGGGGCTTGCAAACTGCCAATGCTCTTTCGATTTAAAGCATAAGGGCGCTATTGACGTGATAGCCGTCAACCCGTCGACCAGACATCTCGCCACGGGATCGCAGCGGACGGATAACAGTATCAAAGTCCTTGATATTTCGAGTGATCGCCCAGTCCTTGTGTCTACATATAGCTCCCCAAAAGCTACGGAGCGTCCCGAATCAAGAATATTTCCTTCTTGCCTCCGCTGGGGTGTCGGCAACGAATTCAAGAATTATCTTTTGGGAGGATTTACTGCGCATGCGGATAACCAAGGCGGCGAAGTATGCGTATGGGACATGGAGTACCAACGGCCGATCCAGCTTAACCCGGCTGCAAGTAACGTCTTCGATTGCACGTGGTCAGCTGTGCCTAGCTCTAACTACGCTTTTGCCGTCGGATGCAAGGCGGGGAATATGGTGAATAAGGGTATACGTACCGTTATTCGCCTATATGGCCGAGTTAATGTAGGCCGATTTACGAAAACTTACGAGCTCGAGTGTCCTGCGAGAGATATGAACGACATTGTCTTTTGCCCTTTCGACAATAACTTTATCTCGGCTGGTTGTACCGACGGGAACACTTATGTGTGGGATGTCCGTAATCACCATCATATTCTACACGTTCTCCCTCATGGCGATCCTGTTATGCAGCTCGACGTTAATCAGCCGCGAGACCTGGTCGATACAGGTATTCGCTTCTGCAGTTGGGGAGAAAATCGATCCAGGTTCTATACCGGCTCGTCCGACGGCATCGTCAAGTCGTGGGACGTTTATCGGGCGCCGGAAGATGCATGTGTCCAAGATGTAACCCAGCTGAATTCGGGTGTCATGTGTGGCTCGTTTAGTCCAGACTTCTCGAGCCTGCTCCTTGGGGAAGTCAATGGCACCGTAACAGTTCTCGACGTGGGTAAGGAGGATAGCACGATCCGGGATACTGAGACCTTCCGGCTACAGCGAGCAGAACTAGACGCCAAGCCTCTCTCCGCCGACGCTATGGATATTGACCCACGTGACGAGGACTCTGGTATTCAAGCGGCGCGGTCGCTCGTTACAAACGGTTCGATAAAGATCGTCCCCGTCGCGGGAATGCCAAAAAAGCAGGCTATTCAGGGCGACAAATATGACGGGCCTTTCGATCGTGCACCGGACGCCGGGGCACTGCGGCATCGCCATATGCTGGATTATAACGAGCAGCTCCGCCGACACCAAGCGGGCGCTCCATGCCGGATCGCAGCCTGTGTGGATAGCGTCTCCAAGCTGACGTATGAAGAGCAGCACGACTCGGGTCGGTCGGCTGATCGGATTCCGTGGGGACTCGATACAGCCGCGACGCATGATGCGGCGATGAGCGCGGGCTCTGCTGGAGTCAAGATCTCGACTACGGTTCCGTGTAGCGCGTGCCGTGCACCCGCACGAGTGAGGCTCGGCGAGGACGATAGAGACGGGGACGGCAAGCCGCTGTGCGAACGTTGCGGCTTCGCGTGCTTCCGCTGCGGCAAGGTGGCCACCGTCAGCGAGGACTACCGGCTCGTGCATTGCGGCGCGTGCGATATGGAGTGGCGGGCGGACGTGCTGGGCTACACTCTCGTTCGCGGACCGCGACCGGTGGGCACGTACGGGAATGGAAAGTACTCGAGCCGTTCGAGTAGGAAGCGGGGCGATTTGATTGAGGAAGTGTACAGCGGCTGGACTGAACCGCCGGAGCTGTCGAAGGAAGGCTGACATGGAGGGAGTTCGTGCCGTATCGATCGGGGAAATTGGGCACTTCTGGAGTGGGCGAGGCAAGTTGGACGATAGAACGGAGGGCTTATCTGTTTGTCGGTTGGTCTCTTAAGTCAGTTGTCATGCGTGCAATCCAGCTTCGGAGCATATGGAGGACATGACACCAGAAAAACATTTTCTTAATGAAGGCACTTTCAACGAAGGCGACGGGGGCTGGTTATTTCGATGGTTTCAATGGCTCTAGGCGGTCTGCCCGGGCATGCCGGGGGTTTAACTAGCTCGGCAATACAAATAGCGTAGACGCGGGCTTACTTACTTGGTCAAAGCAGTACATGGCCGCGGAACAAAGCATAATTTAAATCCAGTACTTCCTTTTTAAGCTGAGCCTTTATCGCGGTGGTGAAGAAGTCCGTACAATAGATAAATGCACTGGCCTACAGAGTAGGTGTTCTGTAGAACGCCAAATGACAAATAGGTGTTCGCGCGCGGACGTAGGTGTTCTCAGGGGCATAGCCGCAGTCTCAGCCTTCACTTATCCCTGAACAGCTGAAATTATTGTAGCTGCACCCGTCAGACACCAGACACTCGGGCTCCTATTCTACAACTTGGACATCGATTGCGAATTTGAATTTACCATTTGAATCCACATCCGACGTTAAACCGGTAAGCCACAACTCAAGGAGATGCTCGACACACCACTGGCAACGCTTTCGGACCAACTACCTAGATGCGAGACCGCGAGGGTAGGACGGGCAACGGTGAGAGCTGTGCCTGACTGCCTGACTGCCTCTCATCCCGGTGAAATCATTATAGCCGCCACCGTCAGTCAGCCATCCCGAACACTCGGGGTTTCTACTCTACAGTTTGAACATGAACAGTGAATTTGAATTCACCATTCCCACACCGCATCCGACGTCGATCCAGTAAGCCACATCTCGAGAAGGCGCCGGACAACCCAGCCATTGGCGAAACGCACTCGGACCAACCAAGACGGAACAACAATAGTAGTACTACACGGGCGACGGCGCGGGGAGATCCGCCCGACTGAGTGCTTGCCCATGCTGCCTGGCTGCCCGCCCATCACCTTACCGCCGGACCCACCCTCGGTCCGACCTCCAGGGTGCTCCGTCCCAGACCAGGCGGGTGCGGCGCCGAAGCGCCGCGGCGGTATCGGCGAGGGAGCGGCCTTGCTCGCGCTCCTCGCGGCGGATGCGCAGGGCGGCGGCGGCGACGCCAATGGAGATGGCGAAGACTGGGTCGAGGGCTCTGTTGTTTGTGTTAGTTTTTTTTTGTAGGGCCTTTTAGGGGGTGAAGCGGAAATCTCGTCTATAGAGGTTTCCGTTTGGGATACGTGCCGGGGGATTGGATGAAGGCGGGTTTCGGGATGGGGGATAGGAACGATGTCGAACGGTTGCGTTCCGTCTCTTAAGCGTGCCCTAAAGCGGAGAAAGGTATGGTAGGAAAGTAGGGAGGGAAGGTGTGTAAGGTAGGGGAAAGTAGGTGCTAAAAGACGGTCGGGGCCGGGCGGATTGGAGTCGGGGAGAGGGTCCGTATCGGTGTGCAGTTGCAGGCCGCATATCCACGCACATGGCAAACGGAGCACGAGGAGCCTACAGGGAAGAGGCTCGAGAGGTGCTAGAGACGGGGTTGGTGGGATGGCATATGCGGGGGACGAACGCGGACCACATGGCGTGGCGGGGTCTGCGGTGGCGTAGGGTAAAACTAGACCTACCGGGATATGATGTGAGTATAACGGGGCACTGACATGGCGGCGACGGGCGATGAATTTGTCAATTGTTCGGATACGGCGGGCTGATTGAGGGAGGCACGTGGATAGAGAGTCGAGATGGAGTCGCTGATGGCCAATCGATGTGCGGTGAGTGGCGGGCGGGAACAGCAGGCGCGAGGGAGGAAGAGGCCAGCCGGCTGGGACGCGAGGTTGGCGCAGTGAACGGTACACGGGCCTGGGCAGGCAGTGTGTACCTACCTGCTTGGGCAGTGGCGGGTGCGGCGGCGCCACTGGCGCTCGGCGGGCCGGCGGAGCGGGCGTGGGAGGCACGGGAGGACAGGGGGCGCACGGTTGGGAAGGTCCGCCGGGTCGCCGGCGGCCAACAGGCGCAGGCGCGACTGATCAGAGAGCGACGCCGTCGAGCCGCGGTTTCGCCTGGAGAAGCAGCTCTCTGTCGGGACCGAGCTTGTATGCGCCGCGTATGCAGCCCTGGGCCCGAGGGTGGCCCGCGTCGTCCCATGCGGATGACAAAAATTGCTGACTTGGCGCGCTGGCCAATCGCGCGGCGTCCACCCGCCTGGCGCGCATGCCCCGGGCCGCGGCCGAGAGGCGTGTGGCTGTGATACCCACTCACTGAACTACATAGTAACTGTACACTCCGTCTCCGTTACTGGCCGTAAGGCTGGCAGCAATGCCAAACACCTACAACCCCAGGCATGCACTCGCAATCTTCGCCGGCCCAGATATCCAAGACTTCAGCTCCAGTCGAGTCCAACCACCGCCTAGCGCTTATGATGCGAAGTCCGCTGCCTGTCCAGCTTCGGCGTTGCGGCCACTGTCCACTCCTGCTGCAGGCCCCGGCGATGATCCACTCGTCACTCGATGCCACGACCCACGATGCACGCCGCCAGTGCATTTACGAGGGAGTATAGATATGGGCTCGCCACCTGCCGGATCATGGCGGATGACCCTCATGCACTAAGTTGCCAGTGTAGCTTTCCTTTTCTTTGCTTTATTCTCAAAACGGCCCCTTCTCGCGAGCTTTCGCTTTCACTTGTCTGCTTGTCCTCTTGTCCACTCATCCACTCGTTGCCACTCGCAAAACATGGTGGGAGTTCCAGGGCGCAGTAAAGGCTGCCATACCTGTCGGAAGCGCCGAGTCAAATGCGGTATGTACATCGGCTTCAATGCGCCACTTCCTGCCTAGGTTTCGTTCATGGCCAAGGCCTGTGTGTGTTGGGTGGACATGCCCGATCTTATCGTTCCTTGGCTTTTAGCTGGTTGCCTTAGAACCCTGTTTTTTAACCTTAACCCTTCGGGGCGCTCTTCCCTCTTCCAGACGAAACCAAGCCCACGTGCAAACGTTGCGAAAAGTCCGGATACTGGTGCGCTGGGTACGAGCGCGAACTTCAGTTCGTTCACTCGTCGACCTCGCCCTTGCCGAGCTCGAGCCGGTCCACGAGCGGTGACGCGCAGGCGGCGCCCCAAACGAGCGTCGTGCCCATCCGGGGCGGGCGTCGGCCGCCACCGCCGCCCGCGGTCCCCTGCTCCGTCCCCGACGAACTGAGCCTCGAGGCCTTCCAGGGCGACGTGTGCCTCGCGTTCCTCTTCGAGAACTTCGTGTGGCGCAGCTACGGCACACCGTGGCTGGAGCTGGCTGCCAAGGGCAAGCTGGACGCCTTGTCGTCGCAGGCCTGCCAGGCGCTGGCCCGCTCCAACTTCGGCAGGGCCTTTCACGACGCCGAACTCCAAACCAGCGGAGCCGTGGAATACGGCGCCGCGCTGCAGGCCCTAAGACCAATGCTGTCAGACCCTTCCCGGCCTGACTTCACCAGCCTTGTCGTCCCGGTCCTGATCCTGCTCATGCACTCTGTATGTATGCGCCTCGTTATCTAGTCTGCGATTCGTCATTGGAGAAGCGTGGGGTTGGATCGAAGAGAAGGCGTAGGCTAACGTTGTCTGTGTGGATGCCTGTGGGCTGTAGGGCTTGCATGAAGATCGAGATGGCTCGGCATACCACGTCAGAGGCTTGTTCACGCTGCTGAGCGTGTGCGGCCCTGAAGCCTTCCAGGAACAGCCGCTGCGTAGTGCCTTTGAGTCTTGCCGGTCCGCCCTCGTAAGTTTTCTCCAAAGCGCCCAGAGTCACAAAAGCGTCATTCCCTCTTCACTATCAAGAATATAGCGGAACTCGCAAGCTAACAGGACTCTCCCACACAGATCGTCTCTGGATTGCTAACGAGACGGCGCACTTTTTTCGAAGATGATCGATGGAAAGACGTCCCGTGGGCGAACGATCCCTGGAACAAAAGCCAGCAAAATCACCTCGCAGACATCTTATCGCACGTACCTGGTTTCCTCGACGACGAAGCGCGGCTCAGTCAGGAGCCGAGCGAGGAGGCGCGTGCGAACCTTCTGGCTGGCATCCGCCTCCAGCTGAGCAAGCTCTTCCGGTGGCGGTACGCGTGGGAAATGGCCAACCCGTGTGCGGTCTGGGAGGCGCCGGCCGACAGGTTCGGCCAGCACGCGAACCTTGACCGGCGCGTCGTGCAGACGACGCTGCACTTCGCGATCCCGATCCACGCCGCCGAGATCGCGCTCTACGACGCGGTGCAGCTGTGGCTACTCGGGCTGCTGTGGAAGACGGACCCGCATGGCGCGGCGGCGGCCGTCGCCTCACTCGCTCGGGGCGCCGCCAGCGCCGTCGAGGACACGTCGTCAGAGGAAGCGCAGTCCGGCGAAACGCGTAGCCCGCTGTACCTGCCCGGCGAGACCGTCATGCTGCGCGATGTCGCGCTCGAGATCTGCCGCGCCTTCGAGTACCACATAAAACAACACGCCAAGGTTTTCAAGGAGCAGCTTCTGTTCTACCTGATGCCCATCGGGCTAGCCTGGAGCGTGCTGGAGAAGGAGGACAGGGCACACGAATGGATCGCCGACATACTGGCCACCTCGCAGTTCACGCAAGGTTATGCGACAGGGAATAACTCGTTTGGGTTTAGATACTATCTTCGGGAAATGGGGTTTCCGCGTTACGAGCAGGAGTAGGGGCCAGTTACTCCTTTTGTTTAACTATACATACTAGATAGACCTGTAAATTCGAGTTTTTGCATTTTACTTGTTGCAGCGTTCTCTTATCGTTGTAAGATAGTTAAGACTAATGCTTACGAGTTGTGGTTTAATCCTTGACACGTAACTTACATTTAGACAAATCGTCTAATAAGGGGAAGATCTTCGCCGCCCTAGAACATAGGCATATTTGTGATGCCGCCACTCACGTCGTAATGTCGCGTCGTGTTCGATCTCGATCTTTTCAATACATAGGATTTCGAGTTCCCAAAATTATTCTCAAAAGCGCTTCCGAAAGTAATACATGAAGCAAAAGCTAGACTAAATCTATTTTAACCTTAATGTAAGCAAGTAACAAGTGAAAATCAAAAAAGGGGCAAAAGAGGGAAAGAAAGAAGAAGAATAAAAGAAGGGCAGGGAAGTGCCACATGTGGAATATCTTCGTTGAATTCCTCTCATGCAAAGATAGAATGAACAGAAGATTTGTCCAAAGAAGCACATAAATCCCCATTATTTCCACTTTCAAAGCAAGCCGTTATTCTCTTCCACTGCATGTCTATGTCCAGATCTAGAGGCACCGCGCATACGTACTGTCCACCCCTTCAACAAACTTTTCTATCGCCCACGACATGCCCAAGTATCCTTACAAATTTGCACCCTAGAAGCCCGTAATGACGGTGTACGCGCCCGTCGCGTTGTGGTGGAAGTTGATGTTGTAGCTGGCGCCCGGATGGAGCACGCGCGAGAAGTTGGCCGAGTTGCGGTATAAAGTCTCGGCCGGCTCGTCGAAGATGCTGTAGCAGTAGCCATCACAGAAGATGTAGTCGGTATCGCCGGTGATGGCCTGCTATGGGTCATAAAATCCATGGTTAGTGACGCTTCAATGCAGAACTAAAAGCGCAAGACTGAGCGAGGTTAGGGGTGTACTGACCAAGACGGGGCCTTCATAGTCGCTGGTGTCCCGAGGGGCGCTGAGCAGAGTCAAGAACTCCGTGACGGCAAAAGGCTGCTTGGAAAACTCGGCGAAGTCGGCTGTCTCGTCATCGTAGTTGGGCTTCTGGAAATAACTGTGTTGCAGTGAGTCAGCATTGAACTCCCATAGATGTGGTTTCAATTTCATCACCCATGACTCACTTGTGGATTTGAGCAAAGTTGTCAACCCAGGTCATGAAGCCATTGTCGCGGTCACCAAAGAGCGCCGGGTTCTGCAAGTTGACGATGCGCGGCACGTAGGAGCGGAGCAGACCGTTGACATTCAAGCCCGTCTCATTGAAGCTAATGGCAGTAAGGATGACGGCGTCAGCGACGTCGGGAGTCAGGGCCACAGCGCCATGGGCCGTATAACAGCCGAATGAGAAACCCATGAGGGCTAGCTTCTCCGGCGTGCCGACATCGCCCGTGTATCCACCTTGCTTGACAAGGCTAGCGAGTTCCTGCAGGACGGGAATGGCGGTGTTGAGCTGAAGTGAAAAACAGAAGGGTCTATCCGTGAGTGAGTTAGTACGAAGGAATATATTTCGCGGTTGAAAGTGGAATGGGACGCACGAGTAATAACTCACTTCTTAGAAGAACCGGCTCCTAGACGATCGTAGAAGAAGACCGAGCAGCCTTCGTCAATGGCGTGCTGAACGAAGTTGTACTCCTCCGGGCGGAACGGAGAATTCCAATGGGCTGCCGTCAGTTTTGCCCATGCCGCAAAAAGATAGTCCCTCTAAGAAATAATGGTACACCTAAATAGTATTAGCTTTGCCAACTGAAGGAAACTTTCATTTCAACTTGACCAAGCTAAGCCGGTTATGGGTCGACGGTGAGTACTTGCACAATGGCTCATGAAAAGAGCGGCACACCTAAATAGTATTAGCCTGGTCAACTGAAGGGAACTTTTACGTCGACATGGCTAAGCTAAGCCGTATACGGATAGAAAGTGAACATCTGGCTCCGAGCCGTGATGCATGAAGATTTAGCCTTCGGTGGTAAAGCATAAAGAGTGTAGCTGTACTAGCGACCTCGTGGCTTTTTGACTAGGAGATGTTGCACGCTAACGGTCAGATCCCACGCTATCACAGAAGCCCCAAGAAGCGTTCGTCCTATATAGAAGGCAATATAACGGAGACGATTAGTGGATAAGGCGAAAGCTCGGATAGGGAGAACATTCGAGGAATGGATTACGCTGGCGCGGTGCTACCAGATAGCTTGGTAGTTCGCAAGGCAACAATGACGATTGATTTCCCATGTAAATCCTTGACAACTGCCGTTTGCAAAAAAAGGATCAGAATTCGGCAGAAATCTAAACATTTGTGGCAGCTTTTCCGAGAACATGCCGAAAGAAAATAGCCGAAAACGTTCAGAGAGGAAGTGAATGATATAGTACGAGATCTTTTAAGTTAAGGGTATATAAGGTACTAACGCTGACTGGTACATTAATGGCGAGTTGACGGAGAGATACAAGCCCGACATTAGTACGAAGGAAGAGCCGGTCGTGGACGTCGATGGCGTTTTCCTCGTTCCGCACCACCACTAGGTCCTCCACAGTTCAGTCTTTCCAGACGAACGGCAGCAATTCCAGCTTGCGTTCTTGATACTCCTCTGTGTTGGTTTATGTCGAGAGACACGCGAGAGCGTTGACTAAATGCGCCATTTATCAAACGCCAAGGGAGCGACCCAGAGGGTGCAATTCTAACGGTGAACCGGATACCCAGGGCAGCAGTGGAGACGCAATGGATCTGGTCTATTTAGGGATTATTGAGTGTTTATGCTGTAAGCGCGTCACACTCGTTCTTCTCTCGAACCCAGACAGGGATGGCGACATCCTTGCTGTGGAGGTTGACCTACGATTTACAAATGGGCAAAAGAGAAACTTTAATCGGTGTGATATATATGCAATCCACTAAGTAATTAGCGCGGACGTACTTGTGAGAAGGTCTTCTGCCTTTATAAGGTTGACGATCATATTTTGGACCCAGTGATCTGTATAATTTCTATCGGCATCCTTGAAGATGCCTTTAAACTGGAATTCGAACTCGCGGAAGAGATATTCAAGCTTCGTGGGGACAAGCATCGCAATTCTATACTTCCATTAGTATATCACGGACGACCCATATTGGGAAATAGCTGTAACGCAGCACGAGAGTCGGGTAACACAGTCGTGCGTAACGCTTGGAGGCACGGTCGCGCGAGTTCATCTAGAGAGCCTGACGTCTATAAGACCGAATCCTGACATTGTTGTTGTTGCTTGAAGTATCGTGGAATAGAGAATGGATTCGACGGTAGGGGCACTCGAGATCTTGAGGACTAGCAGAAAAAGCGGGGGGTGAGGGTGTGGGCGAGCGAGGATTCGTTCGAATGTCTTTATCGAGGGAGAGATGAGGATAGAATAGAGCGGGACACACGCTTCCTGGAAGCTCAGAGACAGAGAACCTGAGAATTTACCATACCAGAAATCGCTCCATAATTTAGCATGACTTCATAGGCCGACAAGTAATAGCTGAAGAGTAAACATACACCTAGTTGAACGAAGAGCTCAAGAGTGGTGGCACATAGGTCAGGTTGTGGCTGTGTACTCCCACTAAAGTGGGGGTGGGTCAAGTTGCAGTCTTCTATGCGCTTTTAGCCAAGGCTGGCTTACTGAACGTGGCAGGTTTGCGGGAACCCTGCGTGCGTGCCGCTGCGACGGCACCCAGTCGGACGAACAAAGCCGTAAAGCCGAAGCCGCGAGAACAAATCCCGTTGGAGAGTCCTATCAACCATATCTTGGCCTCTCCAGCCAATAATGGCAGCTTAGTAATAAGCAACGGAACATGGAGGCTGCGGGCACGCGCAATGACGGGCGTACTATATAGCACTGGTCACGTGGAGCTCGCTGTTTCAGATAGTTGTCATCAATGCTACGCGCGTGAAGGCACGAATGTCACAAGGCGTCGAGAACGTCCCATGAACGAGTGAAGCGAGAGAAGTTTGGGCCATGCTGGGGTTGATTGAGACAACTAGACTACAGGTAGACCAGGGAAGTACAGAGGGATCGGAAGCCATGAAATACACGCATTAGCAGGCAACGCAGAAGGCCGACAAACAATTTGCTGCACCTTGACACTGAGCCGGCAGAACAGGGTCACTCTGGGAAGCATGGAGCTTCTTGGCGTAGGAAACCCCATGTGCTTGAGCTCAGCTTGTCGCTTCCCACAGGATCTGGTCCAAGTCCTCACGAAGCCATCTTATTCCCCTATCACATCCCTCTCATTCTGCGCTGGTCCTCCCGGGGTTTCGCTATCGTCTCATACCATCGTCGTGCTGAAAGAAGTTTGAAATAAGATGATATTGCACATAGAACTTCCCACGAACGCCCCCAAAAATAAGCAGCCTGATCCCGTACCGGTAAGCCAGAAGTCCGCGTTCTGTTTGTGGTCGCAAATGATATGCCGAGACAAGCCGACGAGCAGGCAAGAGAGATGGACCCAGCGGCCTGTCACCCATGGTGCGCAGCCGCTGGTTTGTTGGACGCGATTTCCCGCTACCGCCCCTCGCTGCAGCTGCCCCACCCGCCGCTCATGGCGTCGTCTCGGGTCGCCACGTCGCGCGGCGCTTAGATGGCCTCGAAGTCGCCGAAGGTGTTCTCGCCCGAGTACCTGCTCGCGCGTTAGCAAAGTGGCACCGAACAGCAAAGTGCGGGGCGGGCCCGAAAACGTACGTGATGTACAGAAAACCGTCCTCGTCCTTGTGCTCCTCGTAGATCGAGTTCATGAGCGCGGCGGTCGGCGGCAGGACCTCGTCGACGAAGATGAAGATGGCCTTCTCGGGCGACAGCTTGATGCGCTTGCGGATGACGTAGACGAACTGGCCGACGGTCAAGTCGGCCGGCACCAGGTACTTCTTCTTGTCGATCGTCGCGATGTCAGACTTCTCGACTTTCTCGCAGATGACCTGTTGGCGCCACGACGGCGACGTTAGCGACGACGCTTTTCACGGCTTGCGAAGCGCGGACGGCTCGTGCGACAGCCTAGGGAGACGACGCCGAGGGAACACGCGAGGATGGCGACTCACCGGAATGCGATCGTTGTACTTCTGGCGGATACGCTCGGCCTCGGCCTTGCGCTTCTCGAACGGGTGCTCGTCCTTGAACTTTGAACGCATGGTGGGTGCTGCCGCGTGGAAACTGTTTCGAAGGCGAGGAGGAGCGTGGAGCGAGAAGGAAGGAGGACGGAAGTTTTGTCGGGTGGGTTGGGTGTTAGTTGGCGGTGAGGCGTGTCGCAGGTGGTGGCGGGCGGGAGGTTAGGCAGAAGCACAACGCAAGAAAAGGCGGCGGGAGGGGCAGCGGCCGCCGTGAGCTATTAGCGCCCGCGCGACTAAGCCGGGCCGGGGTTTGCCAAGGGTGCGCCCGCGGTCGGTCAAGGAGCTTTCGCCTACCTCGCGCAGTGGGTTTTGGACGCTTGCTATTCTCGTTGTGCGGCACAGCAGTGCGTGCGGAGCATGTACCAAGATGCCGTGCGACCGAGGCAGTTGGTTTTCGAGGTGCGGCGTGGGTGGGAAGTATTGGCTTCTGCGGCTTTGGGCAGCAGGGCGCTACAAGTACCAAGTCGCTGAGCGACTGAGCCGCGACGGAGTCACGGGCTTGCTGCCTTTGTCACTTCACGCAGTCATGTGCTTGCCGCTCGTTCCTGTATTTCCAAGCGCGAGCCTGCTTCGTGCTGCGCACCTGGGCTGTGCTGTGCCGCCACCGTCAGGCGTTAAACATTGACTCATTACCCGTTATCTATCTGGCTGCTCTGGCTGGCACCGCGGTCCTGCTACAGTCACCTTGCGGACGTTCGTCGTATACCGCAAGCTAGAGGTGAATACACTGGCCATCCAACTCTTGTCAGAATGACGCCGCCCCTTGACCGGTGAGACTCGCGAGACGACCGGTAACGATCGTTCAGCTCATATCACGTGCTCTCCCAGCCGCCCAACTAACCTTGCTTACCTAACCGCCCGGCTCCGGTCTTCAGCCGGTTGCGGGAATCTGTGGGTTGCCCGAGGCAAACGGGACAAACGCCAGGCATGTCACGACCAAGCAAAATGTAGCGGACGGAAGCTTTGCGATTCTCACTCCACCATGAGCCGGTTCCAGCCGCGGCAATTGCGAGCTTATTCCGAACCCAGAAATTAAATTTTCCGCCTCGTGAACTTACCGAATAGCTCTGTTACTCATAGCCGCTTTCTTTTATTTGCTTTTCTGGCCAATTGACTTCTTGCAGCACCTACCAATGAGTCAATAGCTGCACCGCCAACACCATCATGAACTCGCTGCGGCCGTACCTCCGCCAGGCACGGCACATGTCCAGTCATGCGGCACGGCCACGACCCGCGTCCTTCTTTTCCTACCGCCGATTCTCCCCGCGATTCTTCTCTGGAGCGCATGCTCGCCGTGCGCGGCCTGCAATGAATTGGTGGCAAAGTGGCTTTGCAATGGGAGTCCCAGCCCTTGCCGTTGGCGGCCTGCTAGGTTATGAAATGGTGCGATCCTTTCCTCAACCTCGCGCGCTGGGCGTAGCTACCCTGCTGACACTTATCCGCGTTCTGCTAGCTCGCCCAACCTCCGGCCCTCCTCGACGGCCCCACCATCGCCGAGCAAGATAACCTCGCGAAACGCGAATCCGGCGTGACGGACAACTCGTCGATGCGCCTGCGCATGGAAGCCTTCATCAAGGAGCACCAGCAGCTCATCGTGCAGGCGCTGGAGAAGGTGGACGGCAACAAGTTCAAGGTGGACAGCTGGCAGCGGCCGGCGGGCGGCGGCGGCATAACCTGCGTGCTGCAGGACGGCAGCGTGTTCGAGAAGGCGGGCGTCAACACGTCGGTCGTGTACGGGACGTTGCCGCGGGCCGCCATCGCCAAGATGCGCGCCGACCACAAAGCGCTCGACCCGGACGTCGACAGCCTGCAGTTCTTCGCCGCCGGCCTGAGCCTGGTGCTGCACCCCAAGAACCCCATGGCGCCCACGGTGCACCTCAACTACCGCTACTTCGAGACGGCGCAGCCAGACGGCAGCCCGGCCGCCTGGTGGTTCGGCGGCGGCAGCGACCTGACGCCCAGCTACTTGTTCGACGAAGACGCCATCCACTTCCACCGCCACCTCAAGGAGGCCTGCGACGCCCACGACAAGGGATACTACCCGCGCTTCAAGAGGTGGTGCGACGACTACTTCAACAACCGGCACCGCGGCGAGTCGCGCGGCGTCGGCGGCATCTTCTTCGACGACCTCGACTCCGCGGACAAGGACCGCGAGCAGCTCTTCGCCTTCGTCCGCGACTGCCTCGGCACCTTCCTGCCTTCCTACCTACCCATCATCAACAGGCGAAAGGACATGCCCTTCACGGAGGACGAGAAGCTGTGGCAACAGCTGCGCAGAGGCAGATATGTTGAGTTCAACTTGGTGCACGACCGCGGCACGGCGTTTGGGCTCAACACGCCGGGGAGCAGAGTGGAGAGCATTCTCATGAGTTTGCCGTTGACCGCGCGGTGGCAGTACATGCATGAACCTGCTAAGGGGAGTCGCGAGGAGCGCTTGCTAAGCGTGCTGCGGCAACCTAAGGAATGGGTGTAAAGTGGCGTTGTGTTTTTGCGTTGCGTCGCTAGAATCTTGTAAAAGTAATGGAATCTGTGCGCAAGTTGTTGGTTGTATTAAAAGCTGCCTACCTACCTGCTTACCGATTGCATATCCGGCGCTTTGTATCGCTGGTTACAATTTCGGTATATGGCACTATCGAAAGGGTAACGTAAGCCATGGCGAGTACCCTAGATACACCATCTCCAATCCGTTAGATCTAGAGTTCTAGACGTCATTTATTGCCACTGTTGCGTAAACAAATTACGTACTTGTGACTCCATAGAGCAATGGTTCCTATGCTCGTAATCTTGCGGTGTACTTATCGCTGTCACAGACGTGCATCATGGGAACCATTCAAGGTTCCGCAAGTTTTATCTATGGCAGTAGAGCAGCGATTCAACTTCTAAGGATAGAGAGCATTGATAGTTGCTAAGTCAGACCAAAACCGTGTTTACGAATACAATCTTTCCACCGTACAATATCGCCTGAAAGTCGTCTGAAAGTACCGATAAACGCATGTCATAGCCTAGATCAACCCAGCTGCCCAGGCGTTCTTCCAAGCCCCTTCCTATTACGCGCAAGCAGCATTGAAATGCAGAGAAGAAAGCAAAAGACAAAAACCAATAACCAGTAGAATACAAAAGCATAAGAACACTTGAGCGACTCTTCAGGATGCATCTCAAAAGAGCCTGCATTACCATGCAAGACGGGGGAAACTGCCATCTGCACGTTCAAAGTGCACGCGGCTATATGATAAGCAAAGTAATAGACCATTGCCACCTTTGGCTGATACGAAGTTGCCGTCCAACCATGATTTACAGAAAGGGGGAAAGGTGTGCTTCGAATGCAAAACGGGAGCAAGGGCCCATATCAGCGGCCCGTTAATGTATTAACGTTGCACAAAATTACAGAAAACAAGACCGCATTCGATAAGAAAACCTTGAAGAGCACCAAGCCTGATTTTTAGCCGCGCCAGGGTCAACCGAACGATTACTATGGCGCTTGGTCTGATATTGAGCGGGGTCTATCGGCTGACCCCGCCGGGAAGGGTAGGAAGTTGAAATCCAAATGTTGGCACAGGAGGAGGGGGTCCAATATGAGGCTCCGAGCGGGGAGAAGGTTGGCGTGGAGGCTCTGGAGCTTGGCGTTCAGGCTTGCGGTAACGTGGCGCAGCCGGATCGAAACCGCCACGGTTGCTGAATCCATGACCTCCACGACGTCCACCTTCGGGACCGACACGACGAGAGATAGCTATAAAGAAGCGTTAGATTATTTGAACAATAAGATGGAGCAATTTAGTCGAGCAGCAACGCATTGCGATATCAAATGATGAGGTATGCAAGACGTACCTTTAGAAGACACCCCAGCGCCAATTTCAATGTCAGGCTCCTCGAGAACTAGTCCGGGCTCGAGAGGACGCCCACCTATTCCGCCAAATTCGGCATTGACAACCCATTTGCGATCAGCGTCTGTCAGAGAATTGATGGGTATAATGCTGATGCCGGTGCTGTAGTCACTACACTCGCGGGGTCCGAAGCCGACGCCCCACCGGGTCTAACAAGGAAATAAGCATGAGATATCATGGACTGGGCTATTATACTTGCGCCAGAAAAAGGTAGGTCAATGCACATACAGAGCGAACTTTTCCGATAATTTCTTGATCCTTGATCTTGTCCATGCCCTCTTTCGCGGACACCGCGTCATGGCGGTCAATCATTTTTACGAAAGCATGGCGCTTGTCGTGATTCACAATGCAGGTTTGAACTTTACCAAACCGGCTGAAAATGTTGCGCACCTCGCTCTCCGATGTTCTATGGGCGGGTTAGCGACCGGTTGCAGACAGAAGCACGATTTACTCACGTGACACCACCGACGAAAAGAGTTCGGCTCAGTACTGAAATTACATTAGCGTTCTGTCTAGGCACAAGCACTTCAGAGAGGTAAAACCTTTAATGCACCCCGAAGGGAGGGACTTGTCAAATTCAACCCATTTTGGACCGGAAGCTTTTGGGCTTCCTCCCTGGCGGCTACGCTGTGGCGGCGGGCTACGTTGACGATATTCGTCGCGGCGTCCACGACCCCTACCTCCCCGACCTTTCCGGTCATGTTCAGCTGGCCTGCCGTCATTCGCAGATTGTGCGATGTTCGGATCGTACGCGCCATAGGTAGGACTGTCACGACGATTACGAGGCGGAGATCCACGGCGCCTATAGTCAGGAGAACGACTCCGGTGTCTATGTCGCTGATAGTCATGCGCATCATTGTGATCAGCTGGTCTATTGCCTTCACTATAGTGTTGCGCATAAGTCTCGTTGCCGTTGCCTCCAGGTCCGTTATGCGACATCGATGGTGTCATGTCAGGCGCAATAGCTGGGGAGGGCGCAGGCGCCATTCCAGGCAATTGAGCATTCTGCAGAGCAGCAAAAATTTGCGCAATTTGTTCTGGCCCATATTGCTTCTGAAGAAGTTCTTGTACTAGTTGCACTTGAAAGCCTTGAGTTTCTGGAGCGGGCTGCTGCGCTGCTGGTTGCTGGTTGGCTTGAGGCGGAATCAAAGAAGCAAATGGATTACTGTTCGCTGCCGCCGCTGGAGCTTGCGCCGGTTGCGCCGGCATTCCATGCCACGGAATGGAGGAATTAGCAGCGACTGCGCCTGCATTTTGCAAGACGGCAGGCAGTGATGAAGCTACTAGAGGTTGAATGGCGGAGTTTGTAGAATACCTATTGTCAGGCTGAGTCTGTTGGGTGGGGGCAGTCGGAGTGGACGACGACTGGGTTCCGAGTTGAGCAAGCGCAGATAGTATTGAAGCCGCATCAGGAGGTCCGGCAGCAGGGGCTGTAGCTGGTTGTGGCGCCACACTGGCCGAAACAGAACTAAGCTTCTGCTTAAACCCAGCAAGCAGCTGTTGTGGGAACGTATTGCCACGCTCCCAGATGTCTACAAGCTTTTGAATTTTTTCCTATTGTAGAAAATCATGGTGAGTTTAGTCCACGAGATTATTGATATCACGGACATGGCTCGTCCTGAGTGTTCCACGAACTAGCATGGAACCGATTGCAGTTTGCAACATGTAGGAAAAGTGGACTTCAAAGGTGGGAGCCAGTGTATTGCTTACGAAGCTTACCTTCTGGTTATCCGGTGCGACAGACAACATCTCGTTCATCAGGTGAGGCAGGATCTCCGTCATTTTGTAGACGCCAGCAGCATAAGTGCCAGCTGCAGCAGAGCTTCCCGACAACTCCTGGCCGGTTTGGCGGGCCTTCTCCACCCACTGGCGTGTTACCGAATCTACGACATAGAGAACGCCTAACTTGTGCGTGGAAGGGGTCGACCTGAAGTGCAAGCATATCTTCTGTATGAGGGACGCTTCGAACTAATAGCAGCACATTGTCAGTTGGGCGCGCTCTAGGAACGACTGAAACACGCACGTCGGAGCGGTACAAATACATACCTGGACGTTTGTTATGCATAGAGCCGTGATGGCCTCGATCTTGGACTTGGTTACGCCTGGAGCTTTGAGCGCCTGCATTTCCTGTAACAGTTTACCTAGTTCTTCAACGGCCGCCATGATTATAGACTACTTCCGGCTTTCCAGGGTCGAGCTAGTCGTTATCATCAATTGCTGGCCGCCACGTCCTGGCTTACGAGGAAGTGATCAGAATTCAGAGTTAGGCGGGCGCAGGTTCAAGTATCGCAGCACCGACAACGCCTAGAGGGTGCGAAGTTAAAGGTTGTAGAAAAGAAGTGTTGCCAGCTCCTGCGATGATTCTGATCGGCAGCAGCGCCTACACGATCACGGAGAATGCTGCCAAGAGCGACCCGGACTCGAGCTAAGCGCTGAGCGCGCCGGTCGCTGTTTACGGCGTGGTCACACGAAAACTCTGCAATGAAGGCAGATTCAAGGCAGGTATTTGAAGCTGAAGCGGTGACAAGGAGAGATGCAATAAGTCGCAGCCGCTAGATACGGCGCGCACGCGGTTACGGTGGTGGAAGCGTAGTGCACGGAGTGGTTGGGGTCGTTGGACGAGGTCGAAGTAGCGCTCGAGGGCGTGGCGTTACACGTTGCCCTGTTCAGCGGCGAAACCCGCGGCCGAAAGCAGCAAGCGATGTCACGGGACACGCGCGGAAGCTGCGCGCGCCACAAGCAGGTACAAAGTGAAAAGCAACGACAGGTACTTCACCAGGCGCGCCGCAACGCGAGAAATAACAGGCGCAGCAGATAGAACGAGGTCGGGCGAAGGAGCGGCTGCACGAAGTAGGGGGCTGGGTAAAGGAAAGCGCGGTATAGTGAACCGCCGGTCGGCGGCAAGCAGGTGGGGGCTGGAGGATGCCTCGGTCAGTCAGCCGGGCACGGGGTCCGGACAATGCGCCGGGGGCCCGCTTGGCACCTTGCCCCGTTAAAGCACGGAACAATGGCCTACGACGCGAAGAGCAGTTCTCTGTACGGAGTACGGGGTACTCCGTTAGAAATTACCTAGTAGTGCTGTACCCTTTACCTCTACTTGTCGAAACCTAGAACAGCCACTATACAAGTTCAAACTTTCCGTTCCGAGTGATCTACTACCTACTAGTAGATACCAGTACACCAATAAAGTACAATGGAATGCGCGGAAAGTTAACATCAGATTCCTAGAAAAGAAAAATACGTCGATTGTCCGAGATGCGAGCAGTTTATGCGTTATCTATCCTGCCGTCCCTCGCTTTTCGGCGTCTTTTCGTATAATAAGAGTATGATCTAGCAAAGTTATAATGGATTGGCGCGAGCGGCTGTATAAGTCCTAGAGGATGTTTGAGCAAATATACTACGTATGAATGGAGGAGTTGTTCGAGTAGCATTTTTGTCCCAATGGCCATCCTACATAGCTCGTAAACGGGGAGACCTTGCATGTAACAACTCGCTTTACCGAGTCCGCCAGCTTCACGTAAAAGATAGCACTACTATCTAGTCAGTATCACCGATCATGCTCTACAATCGCACAGAGGCCCAAGACTGAAATTTCGTCTACCCTAGGGGGAAGTTAACGAAGACACATAACGGGGAAATGTCTATCCATTACTAACGAGGGGACAGTTGAGGTAACCAGGCCTCAGCTGTTCCTTCGCGCTCCTTTTGACCAATGAAAGTGCATTTCTATTGTCCGATCTGAATCAGCATCGAGGTGGCGCCTCAGCCCTGAGTAGCACTGTCAGAGGCGCCACCGAAGGTGTCTTCACAGTCCATACGGTCCGCGGTAACGAGAGGCAAAATTGCTAGAAGCATGAACCCTACGGAGGGCACGGTTTTTGAACATTTTAAAAGCGCAGTACGCTTGAAAGACGCAGATCTCCAAAAAGATCAGGACTCTCTAGAGAGAATGCATGAGCCGCAAGCGGCTTGTGCTGCAGTGCCGGTGCTCAAAAATTGAGGTGGGGCGGGTGAAATGGCATCGAAGGTTCAGCTGTCAGCCTCTTGTCATCATGGCAAGCATCGGCCGTCTGGTTGTGCACGTAATACGCGCATCAGCGGACGGCGGGCGTGCGGGCGCTGAAGTCTCGGAGCCCCGGGGAGAGTGCGAAAAGCGAGCCGTGGAGCCTCGGGCCAGCCAAGGAGGGCGGCGTGGACGGAAGGGCCAAGCGGCTCCGGCGCGGCAATGACGTCCGTGCTCCCCCATCGGCCCGGGCGAGCTCTGGGAATTTCTTTTGCGGCATGTCCTGCGCAATTATCGTCACTTTCTCCTCCGCTCCCTAATAAACTTCCCTCCTACGCCCCCCTTCCACCGCCAATTGCACCCATCGCGATGGCTTCAGCTCTGCGGTTTACTTCCCCGGTGCTTCGCGCCTCCTTCAATGCTTCTGCGACTATCCCCTTGAGGGCCGCGGCATATAATGGCCTGCGGACCTATTCGACTGCCAAGACTAAGGTAAACAATTTTTGCGCCGTTCCCGATAAGCTTTGAATTCGCGCTAACAAAGCCGCCTGCAGTCTCTGAAAGATACCTTCGCCGACAATCTGCCCGGCGAGATCGAGAAGATCAAGAAGCTCCGGAAGTAAGCTCCTGTCAGCTCTGCCGTGCCCTCCAGAACCCGTAGCTTACTCGCCGCGCCCGACAGAGAAGCCGGAAACAAGGTGGTCGGCGAAGTCACCCTCGACCAGGTCTATGGAGGTGCTCGTGGCATCAAGGCGCTCGTCTGGGAGGTCCGTTTAGTTCCTCGCGCATATCGAAGACACAGACTGACGAATTGCAGGGGTCCGTCCTCGACTCCGAGGAGGGTATCCGCTTCCGCGGCAAGACGGTGAGCATTGCCGTTTTGTCCACACCTGGGTTCACAAACTCATGTCTACCAGATACCAGAATGCCAGAAGCTTCTACCGAAGGCTGCTGGTGGCGAAGAACCGCTTCCCGAGGGTCTCTTCTGGCTGCTGCTGACGGGCGAGGTCCCGTCTGAGCAGCAAGTGCGCGACCTCTCCACCGAGTGGGCAGCTCGTTCGGACCTTCCGAAGTTTATCGAGGAGCTCATTGACCGCTGCCCGCCCGACTTGCACCCCATGTCGCAGTTCTCGCTCGCCGTGACCGCGCTCGAGCACGAGTCCTCCTTCTCCAAGGCTTACGCGAAAGGCATGCCCAAGACCCAGTACTGGGAGCACACCTTCGAGGACTCGATGGATTTGATTGCCAAGCTACCCGGCATTGCATCCAAGATCTACCGCAACGTCTTCAAGGACGGCAAGGTTGCGCCAGTGCAGAAGGACAAGGACTACGGCTACAACCTGGCCAGCATGCTTGGCTTCGCGAACAACAGCGACTTTGTCGAACTCATGCGCCTCTACCTCACCATTCACTCCGACCATGAGGGTGGCAATGTCAGCGCTCACACCACCCACCTTGTTGGTAGCGCGCTGAGCTCGCCTATGCTCTCCCTAGCTGCTGGTCTGAACGGCCTCGCTGGGCCCCTACATGGATTGTAAGGATGTGCAAACTATGTATCAACGACTTGAGCTAACATTTCTCCAGGGCCAACCAGGAAGTGCTCAACTGGCTTCTCAAGATGAAGAAGGCCATTGGCGACGATCTAAGTGACGAGGCTATCAAGGACTACCTGTGGTCGACGCTAAAGTCCGGCCAGGTCGTTCCGGGTTATGGCCACGCAGTGCTGCGCAAGACCGACCCGCGTTACGTCTCTCAGCGCGAGTTCGCCCAAAAGCACCTGCCCGACGACCCGATGTTCAAGCTCGTTAGCCAGGTTTACAAGATTGCCCCGGGAGTCCTCACGGAACACGGCAAGACCAAGAACCCGTATCCCAACGTTGATGCTGTACGTCCTTGCACGTTGTTTCAAGGAAATTGCGCGAAAGACGCTAACTGACCCCGCAGCACTCCGGCGTCCTTCTGCAATACTACGGTCTCACCGAACAGAGCTTCTATACCGTCCTCTTCGGAGTCTCCCGCGCGCTCGGTGTTCTTCCTCAGCTCATCATTGACCGCGCCGTTGGCGCTCCCATCGAGCGCCCGAAGTCCTTCAGCACCGAAGCCTGGGCCAAGCTCACTGGCGTCTCGCTGTAACTTGGCTCGCACGCTCATCGGGAAGCTGCAGCGGCTTGCTATCAGAAGGTGGGTTAGACTTAGGCGATTGCAGAGGCACTTGGTAGAATGGGTCAATTGTTCTTCTCTGTTGTATAAGAGCTTGTTTGGGATGAGTTGGGGTATGTTGCTTGGCGTAGTTAGAGCGCGCACGTTCATGCGGCCGCGTGCTCGCATGCTGTTGGCTTAAGCTTTGGCTGGCTTTTGTACTCTTTGACCTGTTGCGACGTCCCTTTTCGAGTTGCAAGCTCTTTTTCTATACAGTTGTTTGTAATTTTGCGCGCGCAAAAGCCCTATTGCTAGCTGTACTATCAACACGCTCTTCTCGTCTTGACTCCAGGAGTAGAAAGTGGCCGCCATGTGCAAAAATTGCCGATTGACACCGTGCTGGAGCTTCCGAGATCGGCTTGTGCATGCCGGTTTGTCTCGGACGGGTCCCAGCCGCGGCCGAAGATGCAGGAACACCCGAAAGACACGGAGCAAGGATACATAGGCCGGTGCCGGACGGGGCTGCTTAGGTTGGCGTACATGGATATGCACATACGGAGTACGTAGTATGTAGCTATGCTCCGTACCAGCCACAAAGGACGAACACGGGCAGCAACAATAATAGCATCGCCGCAAAGGGGAAAGGCTTGGTCGCTAAAGACGAAAGGTTGATGAATGATGGCTTAAGGGCTGTGGCTGATGTCAGACATCGGACGGCAAGGCGGCTACAATGATCCTTGGCGACAATCATCATCACTTTTTAACTCCTAATTGGCGTCGGATCCGCTATCCGACTTGTCCCCGACCGGAGCTCCTCAGCTATGTATTTACTGAGAGGGAGCGCCTTGTCCAGCGCAATCCCGGAGGCGGTGAATATTATTGTTGGGTCGAAATCTCCGTGAAATGGGTTGGGGAGCCGGGGCGGGAATGCGAGGGCGAGAATGCAGGGTCCGCGCTCGGACTCGCGCTCAACGCGCCACAACCGGGGAAAAGTCCAAGGTTGGGAGGTTTCGAGGTTTCTTGTGCTGTTCAAAGGATGTCGAATTGTTTGAGGAAATTCGGATTTTGCATAGGAGTATCTCGTATCCAGTGCAGCTCAATTGGGCGTCGAGTGCTGCAAGAGCTCGTCTTTGACCAGTGAATGATGACAGGGAAAGCAAGGAAAGAAAGAATGCGACTCATTGAACACGGTACACTCGGGAACACATCTCGCAGGGGATCATGACGCACGTCTTCTTGAGATTTGATTGACTGCTGAAAAGGTGCATGTTGAGGTTCAACAGCGCAGCCGGGGGCGTCGGGTCTTGGATCGCCCGGCTCAACCACCCCCAAGGGCGCGCGCCGCGGCGCGCAGGGCCCGAGGCCCCGAGGCTAGTCCCGAGGCGGTCTGGGGCGGGCCATCCAGTCGGACGGCAGCCAGCCCATCACCGCCCTGCGGCTTTGGCTTAGTAGCAACGCGCTCGGGCCGGGGCCGGGATTAGGGTCGCCCGGGCAGATCCCCGTCGCGCAGCCAGTCCGCGTTTCCTTTTTCCGCCGGCCGCTTCTCTCGACGGCTATCGCATCCCTTGTACCACGCAGAAGAGAAAAGCGCCTCTCCACTCCAAGACTCCGGGCCTTTGTTCGTTGCAAACAGTCCGCGATCGCCTCATCGTTGCCCCCAACCAAATCCCGGAGACGTCGCAGCTCCTCTTACCCCCTGATTGCCCAAGGCATACCCACTTCCACCCGGAAAGGGCAGCTGACACTGTCTTATCGCGCGCCTCGGCCAAAAAGCAACCGCGCCCTCACCCTTCTTCCCATCATCTATCCACAGCAATAGCTTCCCTACCGACGTCTCGCGCACCGCTGCGTCCGTCTCTCGCCCTCACCTCCGCTACCGGTCCCCGTCCTCTTTCTCCGGCGAAGAAGCCCCCGTCCGCCTTGGTCAGGCCCCCATTCCCGCACCGCGCGACATTTGCATGATGTCCTCGGCCGCACCCGCCGTGGCTGGCGTCCAGGCCCCGCCCAAGATCGAGAAGAAGCCCATCAAGTTCAGCAATCTGTTGCGTGAGTCGTTTTCCTTTTCCTTCAGCTTTACCAAGCCGGGCACGAGAGTAGGAGAAAGAGGGTGTGATGGCCGTAGGCATAGACAACATCGGGGTGGAGCGTTTTGGAAGGGATACAGGCTAACCCGTTTCCTGTGCGATTGTAGTCGGTGCGGGATTGAACATGTTTGAGTAAGTCAAGATTCTGGGGGATTCTTGACTCCGTCTCAGTCGATTGACGTCGTTTAGGGTTACTACTTTGGGCCAACCTCTTGAAGTCATCAAGACTACCATGGCCGCCAATCGCAGTGACGGCTTCATGGGTGCGATGGGGCGGATCTGGAGCCGTGGCGGCATGCTGGGATGTAAGTGACCCCGAGCGAGATGGATATCATGAATGCAATAGCTGACGTATCACCGCCTGCAGTCTATCAGGGTCTCATTCCTTGGGTACTGTAACCTGCATCTCCGAAATAAGTATATCCAGCGAACATTTGGCTGGCAAAGGATTACAACACCAGGGGAATGTGACAATTGGCTAATGCGGTACATAGGCTTGGATTGAGGCTTCCACGAAGGGTGCTGTCCTCCTCTTCGTCGCCTCCGAGGCGGAGTATTACGCGCGTACCTTTGGCGCTGGCAACTTTGTTGCTGGCATCTCGGGCGGCATGTGCGGTGGTCTCGCACAGGCCTATGCCACCATGGGTTTCTGCACGTGCATGAAGACGGTCGAGATCACCAAGCACAAGGTCGCGGCGGCGGGCAAGAAGCCGCCGGGGACGATGGAGACCTTCATGGCCATCTACCGGGCCGAGGGCATCCGCGGCATCAACAAGGGCGTCAACGCCGTTGCCGTGCGCCAGGTGACCAACTGGGGCTCACGCTTCGGGCTGTCGCGCCTGGCCGAGACAGGCGTGCGCCGGGTGACGGGCAAGGAAGGCGGCGAGAAGCTGGGCGTGGTGGAGAAGATCATCGCGTCGGCACTGGGCGGCGGCCTCTCAGCCTGGAACCAGCCCATCGAGGTCATCCGCGTCGAGATGCAGAGCAAGACGGAGGACCCCAACCGGCCCAAGAAGCTCACCGTCGCCAAGACCTTCAAGTACATCTATCAGACCAACGGCATCAAGGGGTTGTATCGTGGCGTTTCTCCTCGTATCGGGCTTGGCGTCTGGCAGACGGTTTGCATGGTTGCTTTGGGTGATTAGTACGTTTTCCCTTCCTGGCTCGTCATGTTTTAAATCCACATGGTATCTTCGCTAATCAGCCTTCTTTTCCAACAGTGCCAAGGAAGCTGTTGAGAAGCTCACGGGCGATCAGGTCACGGCTAAGCATTAAATCGGCGTTTGGTAATCCAATGGGTTTTTTGACTCACATACATCTCTAAGCGAGCGCAATATTATAGAGTAGCTTTTGACGGTGGAAGGGCTTTTTGTCTATGCGCGTTTAATTCCGATCTTTTCCAGTTTTGATGTTTGGCCTTCATTGTTTTCCGCCTCCCTTGCGTCTACAGCACTGCGTGGCGAGAGCTGCGTATCTTTGTGTAAGATGTTTCTGTCCGCTACGGAATGAGCAAAGAATATAGACTTCGGATTACGCAGACCTTGCCACTTCACTCTCGCTTTGTGAATTGATTATACCGTGGTATCAACCCTGCCAGGAATTGTCTAGGTCCAGGAAAAGAAACTAGGGTTGCCGGCCATAGTATTTTCACTGTCGTTCCTTTCCGTTCCGGTCCAGGACAAAGCGCTCAGGCAGCAGCGATGTACGAGGCTTGTACATGAGTCCGGCGTGGTCACTGCCTACCGCTGCATGTCTGTGTACTAGTATTCTAAACCTAATAAGGTAGTGCTGAGTGTCAGATCCCCGTGGAGATCTGGAATGGGTAGGCCAAGTCCATTGACATTGGAAAGACAGTGCTATCTGGAGCTGCATAAACACACATGTACGACCACTGTCAGGCGTTGGTAAACTAGGCCCAAATAATCCACTCGATATTCTCACACCGAGGTTGATCCATTGAATGAGGTGTTGATCCATGGATAACTACTATCAGACTTCGCTTCGGCCACGTACGTAGTACACTATAACGAAGTAGAAATCGATTAAAAAAAATTTTCTACTCCTATAGGTAGGCGTCTACGCAGCGCGTGTTACAGAAACCTACCGGAATTTCTATAGGCATCTTGTTGCACTATCATAGATCAACCCCTATAACGCAATACCACCATCCTACTAGGGAATCCTCTCCCATTCTGTCGGTAGAGCTGTTTTGAGTAGGAGGTTCAAAATAGCCGTAAACAGATACAACGAGGAGAAAACTAGTCTGCGGGCCTATCTGCGGGCCATTCTACAGGCCCTGAAATGCCTACATATTAAGTTTTATTTAGATTCATTACTATAGATAGTAACTTACTTAATAGTCGAACAGAGATCTATTGAGCTTCTAATGTAGGTTTATAATAAGGCGACGTTGAGATTGACCACTACTAAAAGCTCTTTGAGTCAATCTTAGATTAGTAGAATTAGTAGATAATATCCAATTAGATTAGACTCCAAATGCTTTCCACACTGATTTCGATTTCCATTTTATTCGTTCTCGGTACGACCAACATAGCCGTCTGCATTTTTAGACACTGTAAAAGAAAGAGGAGGGAGAATGCTTGAGCACATGAAAGTGGAGCTTCTCTTAACAAAGGTACGTCGACGGTGGTAGAGAGCAAACGAAACCCGCTTGCTGTAGCCAATGGCCAAGTGAGTGAGAGCCGGTCATATCAGATAAGTGTTTCATTGTATAGAAAATAATGTAGTATTGATACTGATGTGCCTTGTTAATAGCCTATGCCAATCGACGCTGTGTGACTCGAAGAAGAGTTAATGACGGCTCGATTAGGAACGGATATAATGGATGTCCATCCAATCAAGCTGGGCGGGAACAAGCAGATATCTGCGCTCGATATGTGAACAATTGTATCTAACATTGTACGCACCAGATCAAAGTGCTCTACAACTATACTACTTGGATATAAAAACTTCTAATTCGTCCACGATGAGATGTTTATATACTTAATATCGCTATTTGTTCATAGAATATCACAATAAAGCTAACTCCTTTTGGCTGCAGGCCTGTCCCGCCTCATGTAAGGCCTGGAATTAATTAATGACCTTGCGATAAATCACCTTCTATAATTTGTAAGCTATAAATTAACTTATACTTCGTGCTTCCATTGTATTCAGCTATTCTATAGTCTATTGGTAGTAAGAGACACCGCAACAAATCTTAAAAATATAAGCTCGAGATAGGAAATTCTATCTAACAAGCAATATTTCTCTGCTCTCCTAGAGTGCTCAGCGTGGATTTAACTAGGTTACTAGGCAAGCGATTATGCCTTCTTAAATTGAAACCCCCCAACACTAAAATTGACTCAGTTGAAAGAACCTCTAAAGACCATCATGCTACAAGGAGATAGAGCCAAACTATCTAGCTTAGTTTTGCTGGGGCCGTCTTGTTGGTTACACTACTGATTTCTTTCATCTAGAAGATGATGTTCTTAGCCTGCGGAAGCCTACATGGATTTCAACGTCCACCTAAGAAATATAGGTGTAATATATGTTAATATAGAGGCTAAGAGGAGCCAAAACGCGATCTTATTTCACATTATGTAAGATTATTTTTGAGAATAAGCTCTTGCTTTGATATTTAGTGATCCGCGCCGTACGTCTGTCAGATTTAGTACTCTACGTGATATATGTGGAAGTCACGTAGCTATAGCACGTAGATCTGCACCTTGTTGAGTTTTTGGAGTGGATTTGAATTATAGGCATATAATTTGCTATATTTCTAGTGCCTAGCGCAAATATATGTTTACGGGCAAGGGAAGCAAAAGTTGATACGCTATGGTCCGACGTTACATGTAGCTACTTTCACTCCTAAGAGGGGGAAAGCGTAATTGTCTACTATCAAGTTTGTACGACTTTCTAGAACTGGTCCAATGTTTGGGTGTTGGGATAAAGGACTATTGTTAGTAGCTCAGTCCCTTTTCTTTCTTTGATTGTCTGCCGATTCGCATCTAAGCTTGTGGCATCATCGAAAGCTTTGTTTTTTTGTACATACTTAAAAAGAACAACAAACTACAAAGCCTTGAGGCGCGGGATAAAACCCCTTTGTTTTATCATACCTACCAGGCAATCATAGAAACCACGGATCTATAAAAGGGCAATGAACACCGCTTCCAACTCGACCATCCCAACAGCAACACAACAACACTAACAGAGTTCAAGCTCTGGACAAGCCAGTGTTGCTTGAACATGTCGTCAAAATTCAACCGTTGGCGCGAGGCGAGCAATTGCCTTCGGCCACACGGCGGCTTCTTGTTCAAATCATGGCCAAATGGCTAAAGAGAACTCCCCCCTTCTCCTTTCCCCCCAGACATAAGAACAGAGTCAGCTAACGTTTTATAGGTCAGCGAAAACGGCCCGATAAATGGGTCGGAGAAAGCCAATGCCTCTTCAGCGCATTGATGACTGGCATTCCTTTCACCCGGGTTCCAAGATACCACAAAAGGAGTGAGGGCTTCTTCCACCAAGACTTGCCGCCTGAGCCATTCAAAACGCACCTGCCTAGTCATGATTCCGGCAGAGACATCCAGAACTCAAGAAAACAACACACTACACATAGCTGCTCCACAGAGCAAAGTTTCTCTGCGACAATCCTACACACCGATAAGAAAGACAAAGAAGGAATCGCGCTCATCTCCAAGATAGACTCCAGATCTATCCACAGGGCACTCAACTAAAGCGCCATCGGCGTGGACGCCCATTATTGGCCAGGTGCCCCTCCTCAAACCCGGTTGAACTTGGAAAGGGAAAATATATATATAGTAGCTATAACCATGTATAGTCCTGCCTATTTTGACTTGTAAAAGTGCATGTGACGGATGAATGATGGAACAACGCTTGGGACGTCCCGTATAGCCTTCTGCCATCTATTCTGTGCTGTCCCGCCGGCGACCCTTCCTCTTCCTTCCTCGCAAGCCCAATTAATTCGGTCCTTGTACTACCCAGTTCCGTGGTTCGCAAGCGGCGAAGCGCAGCTAGCCGACTGCACCTTCCCATCTAGCCATCCTACGACGGGAGGCTACCTACCCAAGGTACCAACAACCATTGAAGCAAGCCACCGCCCTCGAGCTAGCAAACCATAATCTTTCCCTCCCCTGCCTTGAGAGTCTGCATAGCCCCGTTCCTCCGAGCCGGCTAGTCCTGCCGCCGTTGTACCAACGCGCTACTCCACCAGTACCATGGTAGCCATGACCTTGCAGGCGCTTGCCTTCCGCGGGACGCGGGACTCGAAGCCGGAGGAGACTCGAGAGTCCAGAGAGGCCGAAGGGGACGGCCCAGGACAGTGCCGCACGCAAGCAAGCAAGCAAGCAACATCAGCCGAAAGCGAGCGAGAATGGAGACGGGACCTGAATGCAGCACAGCCCGGCTGCCTCACCTCCCTCGGAAGCGCGCGCGTCTGCTAGAAATAATTTTGTATCAATTCGTCCGGGGCGTCGAGTTTCATCCTTGCCCACTCATCAAACGAAACATCAACCTCATACGCGCTACCTTCAACGAGTGCACTCCGTCTCCACAAGAAGACGGGGAGGAGGGACGTACGTAAGCTCAACCTTCTCCGCGCCCGCTCTATTTCCAGCCCAAGTGAGCGTGCCAGCCAGTCACATGTCACCAGCGTGGCCGGGCCCGCAAAAACGACGGCTCCAAACCTCTGGCGCCCGGCATTCCAGCCTAGTGGTCCGCGGGCATGGTCCCGTGGTAAGGTCGGTCAGTTAGCCCCGCCATAGGGATGCGTGCCCGCTCTCTGGGGCCGCGCTCTAGCAAAAATCGTGCTTTCTAACGCCAGCTCATCACCACATTAGCATGTCCGCAAACTGTCGACCAGTGGCGAGCCGTTTCACACAGGTCAGCTGGAGGCGTCCCGCATTTCCATGGCGTCCCATTCACTCGTTGCCTCTACGTAAGTAAGTATGCCTCCTGTTCTCTCCCCTTAAAGGGAAAGCGAAAAAAGGCGGGGCCCTCGCCGATCGGAGCTATACTATGTACATATGTACTGTACATAGGCAGAGTGGCATCGAATCGGCAAGCGCTTATACTACTGTAGGTCTCTCCATTAGGCCTGGCACACCAAGCTAGTCCATCCTGGGTCCCAGGCCTGGCTTCCGGGCAAGACCACGCCCGCCCAGCCAAGGCCGGCTGGGCTGGAGGTCGGCCGGCCGCACTGCACGCCTCAGGGGCAACCTCCTCAACGGGTTTCCAAGTTTAGCTTAGCTGGGCACGCGGGGCGCCGCGGGCGGAGCGCGGGGCCCTCCTGGGGCTGGGACGCGAGTGACAGGCGTTGCTGGGACGGGACGAGCTTATCGTTTGTTGTGTACCTTGGTACCGAATTGCATAGGGCCTCGAACTCTCACGTACATAGGGTACGCCTAGTGCTAGTCGAAGTAAATGCAAGAGCCGGATGAATTGGTGAGAGCAAGAAGGAACTTTGTTACCCGCATCGACCGCGTCGATTCGTTCGCTCAGCCCATCCCGCGTTTCGCGACTGACACCATCGCGCAGCATCTGGAGGCGGGCTGCGGAGAAGCTGGCCGAGCGGGAGAGCCAGCCGTACGGAAGGCATGGATTGGGGAGAGACAAGGCGGGCGCGCGGGCGAGCGAAGCCCGCGAGCGCACCCGACCGCCGACGTGACCATCTGACGACGCGAATCGAAAGATCGACTGGAGACAAAACGCTCCTCACTCTCCTCTCACTGGCCCGAGGCCCCTCAGGGTCCAAAACACCGACCCGCTGCCCCTCGCACTCCACCACACCGTCCCCTATGTAGTACTCCGCATAGAGTACATGCAGTACTGTACCACAATGTGATAGTTGTGGGGTGATAAGCCCGCCGTCATCATCCCTGGCTTCCCGCTCATGGGCTGATTGCCTACTGTACGTCTCCAACTCCTACGGAAAGTGAATGAATGAATGAATTGACAACCCTGCGCACCCAACCTGATCCTCCCTGGAGTCCAGCTCCATAACCAGATCTGCATTATCCACAACACGTATATACACATCCCTCATCCATAAAACGCGAGTGCATACTTACATACGCGCGCACGCGTCCCGCCCGCACTGTGCATAGCGCAGCCGTAGCGGAGGAGCTGAGCCTGCTGGGGATACCCCGAAAGGACGGCCGCAGAAGCCAGCTTGCGACACCTTAACTCTCCATATTTCCGCATGACATTAATGACATCTGGCCCCCCGCCTGAGCGTCCGCAGACCGAACGCATTCGACCACTTGCGAAACCGACCGCTCTTGATCAGCCCGCTCTGCGCGCCTGCTTGCCCGAGCGAAACTGTTTGAAGAGTCGTCTAGAAGGAAGGGCTTGTTGTATCTTGTTGACTCTGGTGATCGATCGTCCCGCTTGGTCCACGGGGGAGCAGGTTTGCGCGTTCCAACTTCCATGCACGAACCGTGCAGTGATTGATGGCGACGACCGCTTACGTCGCTGGCGCTGTGGCTTGTTGGCGTTGAAACAACAAGTCGGAGAATTTTATTTTCTTCGTGTTTTAAATCTGGCTCGGAACTGCTAAGCGCCGTGAAGCATATGTATATCCCGTCGTTCGTTCATGCGGCGCGGGCAGACGGGCGCGTAGAGCGGTCCTTTCAGCGCGTCGCTTCTGCAGCGCGCCGGCGTCCCGTCGCCTCCCATCAAGTTGTAGATCGGTCGGTGCCTCCCAAGCCCAACAGTACAGTAACAACAACGACAAGAAAGAGAACCACAATCGGGATCACCCGAATCCTAAAACGCACATACCATGGAACAACAGAGTCCAGAACCCTCAAACTAGGAGCCCATATCTTCCTTTCCCTTATCTCCCGCCTCTCACATCATCCCCTGCTCCATAGGCCAAGCCAAGCCCCCTTCCCTACATACGTACACACACGTTTTATGTCCCTCTTTTACCTACGTACTCCGTACGTATGCAGATAGAAAGGTACACACACCCACAAAAATAACCTGCGACAAGTCAAAGCCCGCCGCCTCGCAATTAAACCATCCCCCCCCACCCCCACCCAGCCAATCCCCGCAAAGCTGCCCATATACAGAATGGGCATTAATATGCTCGCTCGCCATGTTAGTAACCCGAACCACACCCAACCCGCCGCTCGCTCAGCCGTCAAGTTCGGACGGGCCCGGCTGCGGATTGCGCGCGCGCCCCTCCACGGGACATCTCTAAGGCGCTGACCTGATTGCGCGCCCCGCGCGCGTCCCACTTCCCCCCCTTCCCGCCGGCGCGAAGTAGATGCAGGGTGATGCAGCGGCGCAGCTTCGGGTAAGCCGGGGGGAGAAGAAAAGGGAAGGGGCGAGGGGCGAAGCGACGACTTACGTACTACTATGTACTCGTACGGAGGTTTTAATCAGCGGCAATGATGTTTGCGGGTGCAAGGATGCGCTGGCAAGACCTGGGTTGATTTGGGGGTGAAGGGGCGGTTGTGTCTGGGCCGGGGCAACAGCTATAGGCCTTCCACCGTATTCAGCTGCGACAAAATAGAAAAATCGAAAATAGGAGACCTTTTCGAGAACAATTGTAGAATCAAAACAAACTGGATTGCTTGCGATCTCCAAAAAATTATGTTCAGACGATTCATGGACACATGAATGCCTTAATGAGAAGGCCAAGGCAGCGTCACAATGTTTGCAGCATATCATCACATTGAAAGCATTAGAAGACTAGTTTTGAGTGGGTAAAATCTGTGTTTCTTGTAATCTCAGAGGCCTACCAGAAACGACCCAGATACGAGTTCAGCTCTCTTGCTCTTGTCCAAAGCTGCATGCAGTCTGTTGTTCGGTGCGAGCCAGTGTCCTTCAATCTGTCCCATGCTCACCCCAGTCTCTTCCCAAAACTTGTACATTTTTGCTTCGCCAACTCCTCCCTCCCCTTTTATCGCCAAAAAATACAAAGAGGAAAGAGCCATTGCCCAAGAAGAGGTGCTGGGGGTCTTTTTTCTCTTCTTTTTTTTCTTTTTGCTAAGATCTGTTATAGAAAACAAAATCCTTGCAAACAAAAAAAGAAAAAAAAAATAGGGTACAAAGATTAGGATACAACTTGGCGAAACACCATACTGCAAAACAAGAAGCCAGACTACAAGTGGAGGTCGAGACCGCCAACCCACTCAAGGTCCCCCAGATCCGACGCCGAATGATTCGGATGCTGGCGCCAATCCTTGCTCAGGCTCCACTCCTTTTTCCCTTCCTTACGCCCCTGCTGGCCCTGTTGATGATGGTAATGATAGTGCCCATTCTCCCAAACGCCACTATCGTTATTATGATGTTGGAACCAAGACGACGCTCCTTGAATGTTGTTACGCCTCCAGCTGCTAGCCCTGCTCCGCTTGCGCACGCTCCCGTTGACGTTGGCTGCTGCTGGCGCGTTTTTCTCCGGAGTTGGGTGCGCGCGTCTGCGGTCCCCAAGAGCGGCCCACTTGTCCATGAAGTTGCTACGCTTCGAAGGAGGCGAGTAGCGCGGCACATCCTTGGGCGAGTGATGCTGCTCGAAGATGAAGCCGGTGTGCTCGCTAACGCGCTCGTCGATCTTCTGCACGCTTTCGGGGCTGCGGTTGCGACTATTGTTAACGGTCGAAGGGTTCTTCATTTCCGACAGTCCAGCACGCGGCGTGTCGCGCCCACCCTCCGACTCGTCTGCCCAGACACGACCCTTGAATCCACCCTTGGAAAGCATGTTGCTCTTCTGCACGGCTCCCATACCCCTACTACCCATCTCCTCTTCCTCTTCGTCCCAAAGATCACTCCAACTTTTTGAAGTGAAGTCCCCCTTCTTGCCGAAGACGGAAGCCATGCTAGGCATAGGGCGAGCCGCCGAAGCAGGAAGAGACCCGGAGATTGGGACTGGCCTTGACCGCGTGAGCCTCGATGAGTCCGCCTGGGCGTTGTCCTTGTTTGATTTGAACGACACGCCGAGGCCAGAGTCAACGAAAGAATTGATAGACGCAGTCTCAGCAGGCTTGACGGAGAACCACGAAGCACTGGATTGCTCCGAGTTTGGGAAAAGATCCTCCGTGTAGGCCTCGGGAAGAGCAGATAGTTGACGAATTGGTTGAGGTGGCGTCATAGCGAGAGCCTTGGCCCAAGGGAACGCTCCATTCTGCTCCACCTGAGGACCCGAGATGGACGGAGTGCGAAGAGGCTCCCGATTGGGCGGCGCAGGAATGACTTCGCGGTCAACGGTGCAGAACTCGTCGAGAGCCTCATCGTCGGTGGTGAAGCTGACAACCCGGTCGAGCGCCTCCCGGACCGCTGCCAACGAACGTTTGGTGGGGTCGAGTGCCAAGCAGTGCCTCAGGACCTCGAACGTGTCCTGGGACATGGTGGGGAAAACGTCGAAAAGAGTTTGTCTGTCGGCAGCGAAATCGGCATAGAGCGGGTCCGAGAGCGCGGGAGTAGCAAAAGGATTCCGAGAGAACAGTATGTTCAGAAGGCAGATACCGATGGCCCAGACATCTGCCTCCGCAGGAGAGTAGCCCATGTCGCTCGGTTCATATTGTTCGGGAGCCATGTAGCGGTCGCTCCCAACAGCAGATTCGTAAGACCACTTGTCAGTGGTGGCTAGGCCGAAATCTCCGAGCTTCATTGAGCCATCCTGGGTAAGTAGAATGTTCTCCGGCTTGATGTCTCTGTGATAAATTCCCTTGGAGTGCAAATACTCCACCGCATTGACGAGCTGAAGCATGAAATCGCGGACATGTTCGGTCTCGAGAGGACCACGGCCGAGACGAATGGCTTCGTAGAGGTCGCCATTGGCACAGAACTCTTGGACGAGGTAGACATGGGTCTTCGTCTCGAAGGTCTCGATTAGATTGACAATATTGGGATGAGACCCGATGCGAGTGTGGATGGCCAACTCCTCAGAACGGTCGTCGACGGCCAGAGAGGACGGGCAAGAGCCAACCGCACTCATTTTTGTGAGGCATTTGATCGCGACGAAGTCCTGAGAGTATATGTCCCTGGCCATGAAGACCATGCCAAAGGAGCCATGGTTGAGAGGAGATAAGGTCTCGAACCGTCCATCCAGAAGCACACCATCTTGGAAATGTGCTCGCATGCAATCCATGGAAGACGGTTCGAGTAGCTCGCCAAATGCGCCAGAAGGAACTAGTCACAGAGACGTGAGGACCAAAATGACCTCACGTGAGCCTGATGAAGACCGTTCCGACCGAATTGAAAAACAGCGGCAAAGAAGATCGAGGAGAACGCCAGGGTCCACGATATCGTACTTAAACAGGAGGAGAAAACTAGGCCAATGTCTCTCCACAGGCTCTATCTCGAACTTTTTTGGTAGAGTTGGAACTTTGAAAGGCTGAACAAAAGGAAACCAATAGGATTCAGACAAGACTGCAGAAATGTTAGGCAACAAGAATACAACACAGCACGCCTTTTTTGCCGCGTGGAGATAAATCGTAGAGATGCGGGGTATCAGGAGTATGAGGTGAAATGGCCAATGAGCATACCTCGAGTCAAATGGAGAGGGGCAGGCGCCGGGCAAATAAAGGACAAGAGTGTCGGATAGGAAATGGCAACAGTAAGAGGCAAAATAAATAACTCCGTATCGCTAGAAAGATGGTCGTGTCCGCCGAAAGGAAGAAGGGCTATACACAGGAAGTTTGGAGAGTCGTCGAATTGGTTCGAGAGGGTTACAGACAAGAAAATTGAGCGAGGGTGCTTGTGGTCATTTGAAGTATTACCGCTAAAGATAAAGGATCAAAGAAAAGAACAAGAAGACAATGTTACTGTCTCCTTTGACTTGGGATCGTCAACGAATGAATCGAAGGAGACTTGTGTTCGTCGTCAAGACAAGAGAGCGTGCGGCCGGGCGAAATTGGGTTAGGCCGGATATTTGGAGAGCGTCAAAAAGGAAAAGGGAAAGTCGTGACACGTTTGCAGGACTCCGCTCAGGCAGCAGCGAGGCAAGGGCAGATGAGTTGTTCGAGGCTGCGGTGAAGCGAGGCACGGCGGAGAGAGCCGGAGCAGCAGGGTGACTCTCACACGCTTGGTACTCGTAGGAGTTCAGGATGTCGGTCGCAGAAGGATCGGCAAGATGACGATACTGCGGTTGCGTGGGCTGCAAGGACTGGGCAGGCAGAAAATTGAGACGAGGAGACCCAAGAGCGCATCGATGGGCGAGCAGTTCGGCGGCAGCTTGTCCTTCAGAACAGCCGGCTCGGAACTGCGTGGGTTGGCATCAACGGCGCTGAGAAAGCAAGATTTGACCGTCGTTGTATATAGGGAGAGGGAGGTGGTGGAGGAGAAGACGAGAGGGACGAAGCCGGCTTGGGAGAGGAGCTGGCTCGTCGGCGGCGGAGGGCGGGAGGGGCTGAGGCAGGAACTGCTCGCAGGCAAGCAGAGGCAGGCACAGGCTGTCGGTCGGTCGAGCAACAAGGAATGAGAGCGGCGGATCGCGGTGGCGGGCGAAGAACGTCGTCGGGCGGGAGGCAAGAGAGAAGGGAAGGGTGACAGGCAGCAAGAGAGAGAGAGTGCGACTGCGAGCGAGCCTGGACGAGCAGCACGAGCGTGGAGTTCAGAGCATGATAAGGAAAGGCGTGAGGGACGGAGGGACAGATGGCGGTGGAGGAGAGGAGGAAGTAGGAAGCGGGCCCGGTGGTGGAGCCGGGGCGGTATTATTTGGGAGGGCGGGCGGGCGGGCGGCGGTGTACGGCAGGCACGGGAGAGGGAAGGCACACGCAGCGCGCGGCGGGCAGGCTTTCGAGGGCCGTCCGCGGCCGGGGGCTGGCGCATGCCCGGAAGGCAGCTGCACCCGCCGGGCGCGCCTGCAGGGCCTGGCCCGCCGCCCGCCGGGGCGTGGCGCGCCATGCCGCATCCGGCATCGCGCCACCCGCCTCGCCCCAATATAGCTTGTCGCGCCATCCCGACATGGGACGCGCAGCCTCCGCCCGGGCCGCCGTCGACGCCATCGGGGGGAGGGGGATCACACGCCCTGGCCGCCTGCCCTCTGGCTGCCGTCGAACCCCGTCGAAGACCGTCGCAACTTCTTCTGCCAGAGCCTCGGGAGCGGCCGATCATCATGCCATTGTCTGCTTTCGGCCTCCTCGCCAGGCCTGTTTCTGAGCCTGAGGACACCACCATCTCGCGGCCGCTCTGATGTCGTGCTTGGTGTGCGTCCCTTCTTTGATTCATCCCAACACAAGGATGAGACGAGCCCACCAAGACGGAACCTTCGTACCAGTTGTAGGTAGGTACCTACTACGTATGTACCTACGCGACGCTCGCCGGTGCACGCTCGCCGGTAACCCCCCTCCCTTATGTGTACACGTAGCAGCAATCAACGCTCGTACCTACTTTTGTCCCGCCTAGCGCTCCCCACATTTGCGTAGCGGGCGCGGGCGCGGGCGCTGAGTGATGGGTTCGTTCGGCGCGCGGCGCCGGTTCCTCCTGAAACGCCACTCCTTGCTTTGGCTTCGATGGCTGCTTGTCTGCTGACGCGAGCTGGCTGGCCCGTAATTTCCTGTCGCGCGCGGCGTCCCAGCAGCTCTCCCCCGCGCGCTCGTCATCGCTCTTTGGCGCTCGTGCGGTTTCTCTCTCTCTCTCGCGAGCCGAGCCCCCCCGACGATCGAACTATTGGGCCATCATCAGCACGCACGCACGCACCACCTTCGCTCCGGTAGATCCTATCCTGCCTCTCGCTATCAATCTGCCCTGCCTGCTGTCGTGCCCAGTGTTTAGGGAGCTGCTATAATGGCTGCCACACCCTTCCGGCCAAGGTGCACACGAGATTCGGAGCGGCAGTAGGGCAGGCAACGTATAGCGTCCCGGGTTTCCCTGGAGATGGGACAGGGCGCCGGGCATCGGAGCGCTCGGATTGGCCGGCCGCCCCCGCGCTTGCCACGCAGCAGGCTGCCGCTGGCCAGCTTCCTTCGCCCCCTCGCAGTGCCCTATCACCGTCGGAGGCCGGCTAAAGCCTGCTGCGCCCCAACGTTGGCTGGCGCTTGCTGTTATGTTTATCCCGCTAAACTGATCCTAGCTAACTCCGTAACGCGGCCTTGCGTCGCCCAAGCTCGCCCGTCGACCTGTGAACCGTAAACAGGGCAGAAGTCCACCGAAAAGAGACGAGCGCTTCTATCTAATAGTGCAATAGGCCGTGCGATGCTACGCACCGTGCCCGTTACTAAGCTCTTTTCGAGACAACGGGAGGCTGGCGACCGTCGGAAAGGAACACCAGTGCGATGCTTCGCTGATCGCGGGCTCTTGGACCTTTGATCGTCCTTTGGACCCCATCTGTCGCTTCGGGCATGGCCTCGGGACGAAGCGCACACGCTGTGTGGGTCCCAGCGCCTCGGCCACCGGAGTGGAGCGCGTACCTGACAACCAGCCGGCGCGGATGCGAAGCATCGCGTACTTTCGACCGCCATCGACCTCTCTTTTTTTTTTTTTTGTTCCCTCGGGTCAATTCTCATCTGGCGGTCTCCTTGCATTCGTGGTATCCGTCTGAACTAGACGGGAAGCCCACCTACTGGCCGACATCGCGAGGCGTCGGAAATGAAGCATAGTCGGTGTAGACGACGCTGCCGTCTCGACCTCGTCGAAAAGCCTTTCCCTCGCACCTAGAACTTCCGTCGCGTGCCCTCCTATTCGACGCGCCGAACCACCACTACCACAACAACAACACCCCGACCTGCCTAGCAGGGCCAGGCCGGTTGGCCCCCGGCTTCATGCAGCGGCAATGGATGGGGCTGCCAGGTTAGGGTTCGGCAGCATGCACGTCCAGAACGCCATGCTGCGACTCGCCACCCACGCCTAGTATGAAGGTAGGTAGTAAGGCTGCAAAGCTGCAAGTGCTACTGCAGGTCGGACGCGAGGGTTCGTCTTGGTAGGCTTCCGTGGCTCCTCGGACTTCTGCTCCGGCCAAAGCGGTGAAGGACGGCGAATGACCAATGAGGTTTGGCTGCTTCCGAGAGTGGAAAGACTACAACAAACGGCGGGTGGGAAATTTTTTTTTCTGCCTCTGTTGTTTGTGTTTTGTCTACCTGGTGTTTGAACCGTCTACTCTGTACTTTCCCGTTTGAACGTGATTTTGATATGGTACTGAAGCTGTCGCTTCGGGTTCCGGAGCCTCCAGTTTAGACTGTACCTAGTTGCGCAGGTCCAATTATAGTACAACTCATTAAACTAGCGAATTGGTTTCCTCTAGAAATCTTTTTGTGAGCCCTCCATTTTGTTTGTAGGCAATGTGTCTATTGCAGCAAGATAGCCCATCTGAGCACCTACCTACAGACCCTACAAAGCTCTAGTGGTCTTGACAACCACAATTCTCCGCAAGGGAGACCGAGCTCAAGGCGCACTCCACATATCACGGAAGCGATTTGGTGGAGCCCACCCGCCCGCCACTAACCTTTCCGCTCTGCATATATCCTGCAGCATCTACCCTCGGGAATGGCTTGGGGGAGACGCACGGGAGAGGCCCACTTACCGTGATCGTGCGGTAAGAATTCCTTTTTCCGGTCTCTTCCTTGCACGCTAGTTGGGATCTTTGACAGCAGTCGCGAAAAAAAAAAAAAAAATCGCGCCTCACCGCTTACCATCAAAAAAAGTTCCCAACTCGGCACACAGTGAATTTTCGCATCGCGAATGGCTCGTTCCGTGCCGCCTCATTAGCGGCCGCCTCCCTATCCGCTATTCCCGGCTTTTCGAACGAGAGCAGCCTCGGCCTTATTACTCGTGCCATCTTGCAGAGCGCATGCGTTGGCGCCAGCGTTCAAGGCCCCCTCCCCTTCCCTTCTCCCTGTCCATTTCTGTCCCTTGGCTAGGATAAGGTCGAACGGCCATAGCCGAGATGCATCGTGTTTCGACGGGATCAGCAGCATTTGTTTTAGCGCCGTGGTTCTTGAACGTCGGCCATTAATCTTCCTCTTAGTGTGTGGGGCCCGCCAGAGTGGCCCTACGCGGGTCCCTTTTCCGTTGAAGCGGTGGGATGAAAATCGTGTGATTGGCAGCTCTTTGTCGGTGAAGGTGTCACTTGTCACTGGTGGTTTGCCTCGTGTGTGCTATGCGTTGTCCACCTATGTGGGTTCAGTTTCTCCAATTCCCCTCCCTCCAGATGGGAAGGCGGCGCCTCGCCTTTCCTGTAACGGTATGAAACGGGCTATATCTGGGCATACCGTGGCCGTTTTACCATCTTGATCCGCAATAGGGTCTTCCGAGGGCAAAGGGCACGTGGAGCATCCTGCTTTGTTGAGGTGGAACATAGGTAAGCGTTACTCGGGAACTGACAGACAATGTTTGTGGAGCGGCTCTTGTGCTTGATGTGAAAAGTCTCTTCGGTAGTATATGGGCGGAGACTAACCTCCATGCCAAACCCAAAACCGAACAGCGCTGTCCCCATTCGTTGCAACTGGTCCCGTTTTGCTGTTACCCAAATCAGGGGACGAGGCACAGGTCCAGGAGAGGGGCGTGGAACAAAGGCCCATAGTTTCTCGCTGCTAATCGTACAGGTTCTGCCTCTAAAAGACAACTTTTGCCGAAACCCTACCTAGTTAAACAACTACCTGTGCGCGATCTAATTGACCCGTGAAAAATGAGGAAATTTCCCGACGAGAAACGCCATCGCCTAACCCCGTAATGCCCACCTACCCTAATTTATGTGTTCATGACACGTCCATGGCTTCGCCGCCAGCGGACCCGTTCGCCGCGGACAATGTCACATCGCCCGCGTCGCCGATAAAGCGTTTTTCGAACTCGGAAACGAACTGTTTCCCAATAATTAGCACCATCCTCTCTTCGTCTGAGATGCCAACAAAGGCGAACAGCGGATAGGCATCCTGGGCCTGGATGCCTTTGTGCCTCGTTCTGACTTCCTTACCTTCACACTCCTCTTCGGGTCGTAGAAGAGTCCGAAGCTCCGCTGTACATCGTCGACGCTGACTTCCTTGGACTTGCGCTTCTCGGCGATGAGGAAGGACGTGGTGATGAGGTTGGTCGCGTAGCGGAGGCCGGTCTCCTGGCCGATTTTGGCGAGCAGGGCGAGCGCGTCGGGCGAGAGGTCAATCTCCTCCTCCTGCGCGCGGATGGACAGTATCTGCGCGATCTCGTCCGCTGAGTACGGGTGCGTGTTGATGATGACAACGCGGTCGAGGAAGTCGAGCGGGAGGCCGTGGGGCGACTTGTAGTTCGTGCCGCGGATGCGGGTGACGCCGCGGTTGGACGCCATGATGACGATTGGGGCTAGTTCGTCCTCAAGGGCGCGGTTGACGAAGGAGAAGCTCTCGATGTCCAGCATGTGAACCTCGTCGATGAAGAGGACGCCCGGCACGATCTCGGCCTTGCCCTCCTCCTTCCACTCCCCCACCTTGACGTTGATCTGGTCACGCACCTCAGAGCGGATCTCGCCCGTGTCGCCCGAGAACAGCGCCAGGAAGCCCTGAGTCCGGCTGTTGATGACATCAATCTCGTGCAGCGAGACCGTGTGCACGACCTCGCGGCGCTGCTGTAGCTCGCCGTCGGGACACTGGACGAACTTAGTGTCGGCACCCATCGCGTCGTAATCGCGCGAGCGGGTAAACGAGCGGCCGAGCTTGGTGATCTTTCCCGAGGCCTTGTCGATGGAGATGACATCGCCGGCCATGACCTTCTCCTTGGTCATGGAGTCGATCATCTTGGTGCCCATGTCGTAGATTGTCTCCATGTCGGTCGTCTTGATCGTGAGCTTGCCCTGCTTGTTGCTCTGCGCGCTCGAAGCGCCATCAGCACTGTAGACCTCACAATATGTTGCAGAAAGAAGCTTTGTGACCGTCACCAGTTTTGGCTGAGAATACGCACCCCCGTGACACTTCTGTCGATCTGAATCTCCACCACCTCGCCCTCGATGATCTCACTCTCCTCGGTGATGCGCACGCCGATGCTCTTCCGAAACGCCTGGGTCAGGGCCTCCGTCTTGCTCATCTCCATGCTGAAGATCTCCGACGCGGCCAGCATGGTGAAGGGCACGTCGGCGCCTAGACTGGCCGCCATGCCGACCGCCAGCGCCGTCTTGCCCGTCGAGGGCGGCCCCGCGATTAGCACCGCGCGGCCCGCAATCTTGCCTTCCTTGGCCATCTGCAAGATGACGGCCGCGGCCTTGCGCGCCTTCTCTTGCCCGACGAGGCCCTGCGAGGATGGCTTCGGCTCGAGGGTGTCGGGCTCGACGCCTAGGCCGCGGATGTGCGAGTGGGCGGCGATGAGGTTGAGGCCGCGGAGCTCTTTGCTCTCGGCGATGGTGGTGATGGGCTAGGTTGGGGGAGCGGGAGAAGGCACACGTTAGCTTCTGCGCGGCGTGAAGTATAGAACGAGATGTAGTCGGAGCTTCTGAGAGGGGCGCTTACCGCCGCCATTGTGTCGGCCGGCGAGGCTATTTGATTCTTGAGAGCTGGAGCCGAATGTGCGCGGTCGGTCGGAGCGCAGATGGAGAAACGGAGCAGCGTGGTCGCAGTTTGCGCGAAGCTGGACGTCGCATCAAAGGTACCTGGTCGACGCGACGATGCGGGCTCAAATCTTTGAGAGGCGCTCGGGCCCCTCGGCCCGACGGTGCCAGTCGGCGGCGACTGACTCACTTCCTTGCGGGCTTGGCGTCCGTCCGAACGAGAAGTCCCCTCCAATCGCGTCCACTCTGCCTTTCCCTATGCCCCTTATTCTGTCCGTTCCCTCCTGTGCCTTTTTTTTCTTTTCTGTTAAGTTAACTTCTGTTTGCGACGCCCCAGAGCCCGGGCAGGTCTCGATGCTTGCGCTGAGCTCGTCGCCCTAGTTGTGATTTGTCCAGTCACGGGAAGCCGCAGCTGCAGCACGCCACACGCCCTTATCTTTTGGCGCATTGGCAGCTGCCTGCCGGGCCCAAAATATTCGTCCACCGCGGCCAGCTTCCCTCTGGGCCCCTCCTCGCGTGCCCGTGACCACGGATTGTCTATAAGTGGTCGCGCCCCGCCGCTGCAGCGCCCGCTTCCAGTCACCCAACTCTGAATACCTACACGTCCACCGCCTGGCCAAGCGGGCGGCTCGGAGGCGCGTTCTCCGCGCGTTACACCGTGTGCAAGGCCTCTTTTTTAATGGGCTCACATCCCTCCCAGAGCCATGGCGGGGACTAAGCGAGACCTGGACGCGGGCCCAACTAGACCACCTGGGACCGACAAGCGCCCACGCCTTGATGCACTCGAGGTACGTTTCCAGTTTTCGCGCGGCTGTTCAATCCAGCCACATGAAAGAACCCTTTTTTTCTTCTCTCTCTCTTAAAAAGGAATAGACTGTGGAGATTATATTGACGCAAGGGACGCTCAAAGCGAGGCACGTCTCCGCCACGGCGTGCCTCTGATCCTTCCCGCCGCCCCTCGAGATTCGACGAAGATTGGTCTCACAGCTACTCCCGGAGTGCTCAGAGCGATCGCTATTTCCCAGACTTAGACCGTCGCCGCCATTTTTCGCCAGAGCGGTATCGACGTCCTGAAGCATCGGAGGGGAATCGACTCGCTTGCGCTAGTCATAATCGAAACGCGGAGGCCGCAAATGGCCGCCGTGAAAGCGTTCCACAGAAGGGCCCCGCCGATCCTCGCCGCTCGAGTATTACAGACGCTACAGGAGCTAAGGTTAATGGCGGTGGGTGGTTGCCCTTAAAACCTGTTGCTAGCACCGAGGCAAAAGCGGCCTGCAGAGACGATCAGCTACTCACTTACAACTTCACCTCCAATTCAGGCCATGAAATACAACCCCGACTGCGAGTGGACACTGCCACAGATGGCACCAAGCACAAGAAGCCAATTTCACCCGACACCGGTTCGGGCGCTACGTCACCTCATCCTCTAGCAAGCGCGAGCGCCAGTGCTAGCGCCCGCTCTACTCCGACCAACGGCTCTGGGCCGAAGCCACCCATAGCTAACGTGGGATTCAATGCCGCGGCGTCACCTCCTGCATCTACGACGTTAAAGCCTAGTATGCTACCTAATAGTAGCTCCGATATCGACGATCCTCTTGCCGTTTTCAGAGAGTACTCGACGTCGCTAGTGTCCTTAAGTGTTCTTAAGGCTCGTCGCGATAATGCTGCTACGGAGCTAAAGTTACGCCAAAAAGAACTCGATAACGAGAGAAAAAATCTGGTTGGCTACAAGGCTCTCTTCGAGCAGAAGAGCAAACGTATCGCGCAAATAAACGAAGAATTCCGTCAAAGTAATGAGAAGTGGAAGAAGCACGATACTGCTCATCGAGAACTTGAGAAGCGGTTGCTAAAGCACTTGATCTCAGGCCGAAGCTACAACGTACCTCCAACGCCTCCACGGATAGACAACTCAGAGCAGGAGATACAGAGTCTCAAATGCCAGAACAAGAAGCTCGAAGACGAAGTCAAAGGGCTTAAGCTTTCGCGAGACAAGCTTGAGCAAGATATAGAAGCAAAACTCGAAGCAAAGCTTGAGAATAAGCTTAATCAAGCCCTAGCACAGACGAGATCGTCCCTTACAGAGGTCAAATCAACGGAGGACGAAACTAAAGCCTTGTTCAAAGCCCACTCTGAGCAAATCCAGGGCGCCGCCAAAGACTTTGCCAAGTTCAAGGAGGACTATATCGAGGCTGAAACGCGCATGAAAAAGGAGCTTGACGACTTGCGAAAGGAGGTTAATAAGCTACAGAGTAGCAAAGCTGAACAGGTTAAGGAACAAGATATAATGATCAGTATAGCTCAGCTACATGCTGCGCATTCCAACTTCAAACACCAGTTCTGGGCGAAGGTTGTAGACCTTACTGCGGCGACAAACACAAACAGCAAAAAATACGGCGAACTGCTAGACATAGTCGAGGGGAAGCTCGGCCAACCAGGCTTGTCGGTTACGGTCCAGATTATGAAGAACAGGGTAGAGAAATTAGGCGAGGAGTTCGCAGAAACCAAGAGCGCCGAAGACTCAAGGGAGGCGGCATTGCAGACGTCTGAAAAGAAGATCGAGAGCATGACCAACTGGACTAGTCAAGTGGACGTGGAACTTAAAAAGACCAACCAACGTCTCGAAGCCGTCGAAGTCAAGCAGCAGACAAACACAGCTCAAGCCAAGATAGCTACCGACATGGCCCAGATGGATGCTCGAATCGAAAAGCAGGATCAAATCACAAGGGCTGTCCCAGACCAGATCTCGACGTTGGAGAAGCGGGTTGCCTCGCTCGATCAGCGTTTTCAAGTGCTACGACAGCAGCAGGCGGGCGCTAGTCTACTTGAGCGTGTGGAAGGAATCGCGCGCCAACTTAGGGAACAACAACACCAGCCAACCCCGGCGGCAGGTAATGATACCTCTAATCCTGTATCCGCGAGGACCTCTTCCCCCCTGAACCAGGGGCCTTTCTCTACTATATCGGCGAACACAAGTTCCCGCATTACTCAACCGGCTCAAGCCTCCCCCGGCCCCGCTATTACGTCTACCCCTCAAGGCCCTCAACAAAATCCGCCCTCGCACACAGCACCGCCAACCCCAAACCCCCAGCTGCCCCAAGTGCCTGTCGGCATCGCGCCATACCTTCTAAACGAGAGCAGGCAAACGCGTGAAGCACTCGAGCTTCTTCGGGACGCGTTCAACGCGCAGAGCACAGCCATTCGTTCGTTAGAAGATAGGGCCAACCAGATAACGACGGACGACCTAGCGCGCGGCATGCTCTCTCAGCTAAGCACGCTTCAGCCTAACAATCCCGTCGCGATCAGGAATGATATTAGACACCTGGAGCGGAGGGTGGTGTATATAGAGGAGTTATTGCACGGGCGCGGGGGAGACGATCAGCAAGCGAAGGTGAGCTTGGTAGGGACGACGAGGGGGTTTGAGGAAAGGGTTGCGAAACTAGAGACCAGCGCGGGTAAGGATAATGGATTAGCTGAGCGGGTGGGTAAAGTCGAAGGCCGCCTCGGGACCGTAGAGGCGAAAGTCGAGGACAGCACGCAGCTGAACGTCAAGGTCGACGCGATGAGAGGTCAACTGGGTGCAGTGGAGACGAAGGTCGAGAGCTTGGAGCACAAGATGAGCCAGGTCGAGGTGCGCATGACGGTGGCGGAGCAGGACATTGTGGAAAAATGCCAGGTGCGCTCGGCGGAGCCGTCGGGGGAGCGGCTCTCGCACGAGCACCTAGCCGACATCGAGGCGTTCCGCACGAAGACGCAAGAGAGACTGGCGACCGTGGACGGGCTCCGATCGGAACTGGAGGAGACGAAGAGGGCGCTCGAAAAACAGGCCGCGGAACGGCCGGATGCAGCGGTTGCGTTCCTCAAGGAGAAAGTCACGCGTCTTGAGGGTATGCTTGAGAGGGCTTACCAGAACGGCAAGTTGCCGACAATTCCAAAAGTGGTCGACAACGGCCGAGGCCGGAATGGGGTGAACCCCGCTCCTTTTACTTCTTAGTTCCTCTAATTTCTTTTTCTGTTCCCTTGCTAAGGGTGTTGTTTCCATTATATGCAATGCGCTGGCGCGGGTGTCTGTTCTGAATTTCCCCCCCTTTTTTTTTTTTTCGTTTTCCTCCCTATTGTCTGCTTCTGTTTCCCGGCATTGCATGCTCATGTCACCACATTATACCCTTTCTTGCGACCGTCCACTACAAGCTCTGTAATCACATACCATGCAGCGTGGAGAGCTTACAAAAAAAAGTGAGACTTTCCTGTTATCATGTTTCCAATCATTGGAGTTAGTCTCCAAGGCATCTGCAGCAGGGGTTTCCAAAAGTTGCTCTGGCGTTATTCTTCCCTTATCCTAAGTGCACGGACCGGGGTTCGGCTTCCTCGAGGCATTCAAGCATTTGCAACTCAAAAAGGCGCGCGCGTACGAACATGCCATCGGCTCATCCTGCTTTGAGCCGGGCTGGGGCGGCACAAATCATTTCTATGATTTTTTTGTCTTTGCTTAGGCTAAGTGAGGGGAAGGGCGTAGGTTTCTTTTACTAGCATCACATTTTATTCACTATCTCATGTCACCCTGCTGTTAGAGCGTACGGTCAGGACGCAGACATTCGGCGTCTCTTTCATTCTTTATCCATTACTGGCGTATATACAAAAATATAGTCATGGCCATCCTGCTTGTGAGGCCAAATCTGTCTATCAGGGCAAGCAAGTACGGCCAGCTAGGAAGGGCATCAGGGCGGGCATGACGCTCGCTCTCGACGCGCCTAGTCAGCTGCCAAGTTGACATTCTAGCATGCGGAACATCGAAGCCTATTCTTATGCCAAATATAATTGCGTGGGCATATCTGTGAAACCGAGCCAGAGTCGTTAAGGCGTTACTATCAGGACGTATCTGTATCGTTCATATTGTGAATTATATAGCTGATGCTGATGAAGTGATAACGCTGGAGGTCCTATTACGGACCGTTTAGCCCAGAGTGTCGGGCCACCCCAGTCTCGCCGACGCTTGGTAGTAAAACACAACCGGTCCGTGCAAACGCCGCTAAGTTAGCTATGTAGAAAGAAGAAAGCGCAAGCCGGGCCCCTCCGAATCCCGCCCTTCAGCTCCCTCCTCCCAGCCTCGTCCTCACCGTCCGTCTCATCCCGCCTCACCCCCCGCCCTTCGGCGTCCCCGCCGGCGTCCACCACTCCCTCTTCTCCCTCGCCCTCCCCGCCTTCCCCTTCCTCCCCCCCTCCCCCCCAAACACGGCCCCTTCCCCCCCGACCCTCCTCCCGACCGGACTCCCCGTGACCCTGCCCAGCAGCCGCCTCGCCGCCGGCGTCAAGGGCGTCCTGCCCTGCGGGGCGCCGCCCGCGCCCGCGCCCGCGCCCGCGCCCACGCCCGCGCCCACCGCCGGGCTGCTCAAGAAGCGCGGCGTGGGCGCCGCGGCGGCGGGCGCGGCGCCGCTCGGCGTGCCGGTCCCGCCGCCGTCGCCGCCGGAGGCGGCGGCGTCGCGCTTGGCGCGGGCGGCGCGGTCGACGAGGGCGTGGTGCAGGGCCTCTCGGCGGGACCTGGGGCGGAGCTCGAAGGGGTTGTCGGCGGCGGCGGCGGCGGCGGACCTGGTCGCGTCGGCGTCGCTCTTGGTCCTGGCGCCGTAGTTGGGCAGCGTGACGGCGTCGCGGCGGGCCTTGATGAGGGTGCGCATTTGGGCCGGGGTGAGGTCGCGCTCGTGGGCGGCGGGCTCGGAGGCGATAAGGCTGTGGGAGGAGCCGTCGGCATCCTCGTTCTCGTTCACGTCAGGGGGCTCGCTGGCTAGGTCGGAGAAAAGGTCGGAGGCGGTGCGGCGGGGGCGGCCGGCGATGGCGTCGTCGATGGCTGAGAGCGAGGGGGAGGCCGGACGGGCGGGGGTAGATGATGAGCGGCCGTCGGGGAAGAGGAGCGTGCCGTGCACTTCGTGCTCGAGCGGAAAGCGTGTCGCGGCATGGTTGATCGACTTGGGTGGTTTGAAGGCGGCGCTGTTGTCTTGCTGTTTATTTGCCGGTGGGCGCCATCCCGACGCCGCAGCAGCAGTCTCGTCCTCGTCCACCCCATCCGGCACAAACATGAGCGCGTTCTTCACGCTATGTCTATGCCCGTCCGGCATCGCCGGCCTCTCCTTAGCCTCCGTCTGCGCCTTGCCGTCCTCGAAGCCCAATAACTTCCTGTTCTCCATCTCCCGGCCTTGCGCGATGCGCCGCTTCGAAGGCAGCCCGTTGGGCGCCCACAACCACGCGTACTTGGCCTGCCGCTCCGCGTTCTGCGTGTCCAGTAGCGAGTTGAAACTCTCGTTGTCCTCGGACGTGTAACGCGCCTGGAAGCCGGCGAGCGAGAGCCCGACGTCGACGCCCGCGGCAGTAAAGGCGCCCTCTTCTCCCTCCTTCCCGTCGCCGTCTCCGCCGCGCGCCATCGTCGTCGTCGTCGTCGTCGTCGCGGGCGTGTCGCCGGCCCAGCCGCGAGGCGTCTCGTCCGCCGCGGCCGCAGCGGCGACGCCCGCGCCCGATCCGATCTCGCCCGTGCTCCCGCGCCTCGTCATCCTCGGCGTCCCCGCCGCAGTCGTCCGGCGCAGCGGCGTGCCTCCTCGCGCGGCGGCGCCGCCGCGGCGCGCGGCACCGCCGCGGCCCGGCGCCAAGCGTGCGCGCGCGTCGGCGAGGGCGCGGCGCGCGTCGTCGATCCAGGCGTCGTCGCGCGAGCGGAGCGCCTCGAGGTACTCGAGGGCGCGGGCCGACTCGTCGAGCCCGGGGAAGAAGTCGCGGCGGATAATGTGAGCGAGGGCGCCGGTGTAGGTGTCCTCGGCGAGGACGGTGGCTGGGCGCTTGATGCGCTTGGGCGGAGGGGGCGGGGGCATGAGGGCCGTGGTTGCTGCTTGGTCGCTCGGGGAGGTGGCGGAGACGGCGGAAGCGGGGCGCTTGAGGAGGGCTCGCGAGGTGGACGCGGCCGGTGTTGGAGTGGACATGGTCAGGGAAGGAGAGCAAATGGGCGTGCGGTGGAAAAGGTGAAAAAAGAGAAAACAAGTCGTGTGTTGAGCGAAAAGCAAAGGTGGAAAGGTGGGCAGGTGGAGGACGGCCAGGAGTGAAAGCCGGGCAGGAGGCAGAATCCGGCTCACCGCCCGCAGCCCTACCGCAGAGCCGCCCACGCGCATGCATGTACCCCGAGCCCGGGGCTGCTGCTCTTCAGCATCACGCACGACCCACACTCCCACCACGACCATGGGCGACGAGCAGGGAGACCTGGCGATGCACGATGCAGCCGCATCCGGCAGCTCCAAGCTGCCCGCATCGTCCTGCGAAAAAGCCGCGTCCCCGCCGCAGCAGCCCACTACGAAGCCCCACCACCACCGCCCCAATGCCGGCGCCACCCTCCACCAGTCGACCCTGCGCCCGACCTGGCTCTATCTGCACCTGCGCCTCATATACTCGCCGGCGCTACCACCGCCGCCGGCTTCGACGCCGCCCCCAGGCGCGTCCGGCCCCGCCGCGCCCGCTGCTGCTGCCGCGCCTGCCGCCTCGGCCGTCGCCTCGGCCGACCTGGACCCCGTGGTGGCGCGCACGCTGCTCGCGGCGCCGCTGGCGCAGTACCTGGGCCACGCGGGCGCGGCCATCGCGCTCGACGTGCTCAAGATTGCGGGGCGCGACGTGTGGGTGCGGGTCCCGGACGAGGACGGCGGGGCGGTGGTGAGCGCGCTGAGCAGCTGGGCGGGCGTGGTGCCCGGTGGCGGGGGGAAGAAGAAGCAGAAGAAGAGCGGCGGTGGTGGTGGCGCGGGAGCGGGTGCTGCGGGGACGGAGAGCGCGCAGGACGACGGTGAGCGGGTGAGGAGAAGGGCGTGGAGGATTGTGGAGAGGGCGAGTTGGTTGAACAAGCTTGTGGGACAAGGCGAGGCGGATGGGAGGGATTTGTTTGATGAGCCGTGATGCAACGGAGTGGACGAGCTGCGGGTGGCGTCGAGAGTCGTTGTTGAGGCGTGGTTGGCGGTTTGGGAGTAATACTACAGCCCTGGTGGAAATGGAGGGGACGGGCAGAGCACGATGTTGCGCGGCGCAAGGTTGCTGTAGCCCAATCGGCCGCCGGCAAGATAGTTGCCAGCATCGGCTATGACATGGCTCGTATAGCTTGACTGTGCAGCTATTATCTAGATCAGATCATCGCCGCAGCCGCAAGGCGTTCCAGGCGGGCGGCTTGGCATATGAATCATAGTGATTGGTGCTGCGTAGTGCTGGGCGTCGCTGCGGCGGTGACTGTCCCTGGTGGCGCGGCAGCCCGCCACGGCCCCGCCATACGGCACCTCCGTTTAAAACTCCGCAAAGCCCTCTCCATCCCCACCAAGCTACCAGACACAGCGAGTACATTTCCTCATCCCTTTGCTCCCGTTTACCGCCGCCGCATTTCTCCTCTACACCTAATCCCGTCCTCAGCCAACACCCGACCATGGCTGTGCGCGCACAGTTCGAGAACTCCAACGAGTAAGCTCCCTGTTTCCCCACTGCTCAGTTCTCTCGCGGAGGTGCCCCGCCTCCGTCATGGCAGCCCTTCCTTCATCACTCGCGCCCACGCGACCGCGAGACAGAACGGGCCGAGGCTAATTCTTGTCCCGAATGCCTCTTGCAGAGTCGGCGTGTTTTCCACCCTGACAAACTCGTACGCAATCGTCGCCGTCGGCGCGTCCGAGAACTTCTACAGGTGCGGGGTCACCCTGCTTGCCGCGTGGGGACGTGTCCCTGGCCGGGACGCGCGCGGCGAAAGGAACGCGAAGAGACGGAGACAATGAGGCGGGAGCTTTGGGCTGACCAAGCGACGGCGCCTCGCCATCGTGCAGCGTGTTCGAGGCCGAGCTGCAGGACGTGATCCCCATCTGCCATGCCACGGTAGCGGGCACGCGAATAGTTGGCCGGCTGACAGCTGGGTATACGCCATTTCCCTCCTCCCTCCCCCGCCGTACATTACGCCTCGCCGGCGAGCTTTTGCGCGCCTACCGCGCCGAGAGCAAAGTGCTAAAAGGTCTCCGTGTACGCTGCATAGCAACCGCAAGGGCCTGCTCGTGCCCACGTCGACGACGGACCAGGAGCTCCAGCACCTGCGCAACTCGCTCCCGGACGAGGTCAAGATCCAGCGCATCGAGGAGCGCCTCTCCGCCCTGGGCAACGTCATATGCGCCAACGATCACGTCGCCCTCATACACCCGGACCTGGAGCGTGAGACGGAGGAGATGTGAGTGCCTCACCCGCCAGCCCGCCCCTTGAAACAACCCACGAGAATGTTCCCCATTCCTGCCCCACGCGAATCATCTTGCCCCCTGCCAACCGTCTAACCCTCCCCACCAGCGTCGCCGACGTCCTCGGCGTCGAAGTCTTCCGCCAAACCATCGCCGACAACGTCCTCACGGGCTCGTACATGGCCCTCAGCAACCAGGGCGGCATCGTGCACCCCAAGACGTCGGTGCAGGACCAGGACGAGCTGTCGTCGCTGCTCCAGGTGCCGCTCGTCGCCGGCTCCGTCAACCGCGGCAGCCCCGTCGTCGGCGCCGGCATCGTCGTCAACGACTGGATGGCCGTCGCCGGCCTCGACACCACCGCCACCGAGCTCTCCGTCATCGAGTCCGTCTTCCGCCTCGGCGACGGCGCCGCCCCGTCGGCCATCAACACGGCGAATAAGGAGACTATGGTCGAGTCGTTCTATTAAGACGGGGCGAGGGCGAGCCAGGCGGGCCGTCCACGGCGGTCGTCTTTGTGTTTCATCATCATCTGGGATTTGCAAATTCGGCGGTGGGAATTCTTTTTTTTTCTTTTTTTTTTTTTTGGTTTTCCTTTCCGCGGGAAATTGTAGAGCTCCCCGGTTCGTGGGGTTTCCTGTAAATCTTATATCCAGATGGGTCTCGGTTACTGAGGCATTATTCATTTTCCTTCTTCTTTTCTTGGTCACCCTACCGGTGCATGCTACATACCTCCAAGAGGCTAAAGCGGAGAAAAAGAAAGCGAGGTCGGCGTTGTGGTGTCCTGGTCAAACGCCCTAGCCGTCTTCGTCCATGTATCTGATGTGGCGGTCCACGGAGCGAGAAAAAGCGTTGAAGTTGATTGGAACTCCAGAATAGCATCACTTGGAGCAAAGCGAAATAATATAAAAGACAATGCTTGGAAGCCCTAAATTCCCGCGTACATTACAAAGTGAAAAGCGCCTCCGGGTATCTAGTCCATCCTTCAGAATCCACCCGCCGCAGGCCGCCACCACCGCCACCCAGGTACCCGGACCATACTGAAAAGAGCAGGAAACGAAAGAAAAGGCGTTACGCAAAACAACGGATGCGTTGAACTGGCATGCCAGGCAGGTGCCAGCAAGACAATCCTGAAAAGCAGACGTGCGTGAGAGTGTGCTCTGCAAAAAGATCCAGATGCAGCTCATTAGTCGCAAAGAAGACTAGAAGGCACAAGGCAAAAGGCAAAAAGTATGGGCACGACATCCAGGTCTGGAAAAGAAAAGGAAAGAGCCAGAAATGGATGTTCATGCTTGTCCCGCGAACGCCGTTGCTAAATGCGCTCATAGAAAAAAAAAAAAAAGAATATCCGACCTATTCTCGTCGCTCCACCCTTGTTGTACAATAATTTTACAGCAATCTGAATTGGAAGTAGAAAAAGGAGGAGAAGAATAAATGCATTAAGTCGAGCTACCAAGTTTGGCAACTCGGGTCAGCCGCCGTTAGGCTAGTCTCGTCGCTCCCAGTCTTCGTCCTCTCGCCATTCTCCATGTCAACGCCCCGTTTGACCACGCCTTCCATAAACGCACCCGGCCAAGTTGGCACCAAGCCATCACCCAGATCTCGAATGCCCGAAAAGCAAAGGCAGACAAAACAAAAAGGAACCCGCCCCGGGCCCTCAACTCAATCATCCACGCTTCTTATGTGGATCATACCGCTTAAACTCGCTCCCCGCCAACGTATTAAAGTTCCTAAACTTCCCGCGTCCTCTGCCACGGCCACGTCCCCTCCCCCTCCCGCTCCCCGGCCCCACAAACCCGCCATGCTCGCCGCTGCTGCCTGGCCGGCCGCCGCTGAGGGGCCCGCTGGTCGGCCCCGCCTCGCTGGACGGCGACGCGGCGAAGACTTGCTGCTGCGGGCCCCCTTGGGCGGGCGCGACGACGCCCGAGATGGGACTGCCGGCGCCGCTGGCCGTCGCCCTACTCACCGCTGGTTGGTGCGGGTTCATGCTCGCGGGCAGGATGGGCTGGCCGTACTGCTGGCCCATGTATTGCAGCGGCGGGGGCGGGACGCCTGTCGGTTGACCGTAATGGTGGGCCGTCTGGAGGAAGGCAAAATATGTTGGTGGCTGCTGCGGATGCTGCGGGTGTGGCGGCGGCGGGTAAGGCTGCCCAGGCTGCGGCGGAGGAGGTTGGTATTGAAGTGGCTGACTGGGCGGGCCCCGTGGTGGGCCCGGGGGTGGCTGATTCGGCGGCCCACGTGGCGGAGGAGGGTAACTCAGAGGTGGGCTATATGCCTGAGGCGGGCCAGGATATGGTCCCGTGTGAGGTGCAAAGTTCTGCGGCGGCGGACCGAAGAAGTGCTGCTGTCCGGGAGGCGGTGGGTATGGCCCTGGCGGATATTGAGGCGGCGGGTACCTGGCGTCGTATTGAGGTGGGGTTGGTTGACCCGGATACGAATATGACATAGAGCGGCCATGCGGGGCGTATGCTGACAGAGACGGGGAGTGTGCAGGTTGTGACGCCTCCGCCGAAGGGCTGTGATGAGGAGCAGGCGGAACGCTTGCCCTACGGACTGCGTAACGGTTTGCACCGTACGGGTCGTATCCAGGACCGGACCCGTGCATGCCTGGGTGTGGGTGACCCTCAGGTGGCGGCTTGGGTTGGATGGCACTGAAACTCCCTGATGACTGTCTAACAACACGATCATCCGGAATAATGATCCGCGGAGCCGAGTCCGGAACGTCTGATGCACCGTCGAGGCCCACAAGGTCGCCACCTCTGCTACGGGGTTCGAGAGGCCTCGAAAAATTCGATTCTCCCGATGCGATTCGTCGATGACCCACATCATATGGGCTTGCGTCTTGCGAAATTTCATTGCGTGAAACGTGCTGCGCCAAACTGTTCCTAGGAGTCTCGAATCCATACGGGTTCGTGTTTGGATCAGACTCTGCTGCCGGATGTGCCTCAGCAGGTTCCCACGGAGACTGTAAAGTTCGAGGTTGTTCCGGTATTGGACGCTCATGAAAATTGTGCAGAAGCGATTCTGTTCCATTCATGCCTGGAAGCTCCTGCGAGGCTGGAGTTCGTTGAAGTACAGGATGAGCAGAGGCGCCGGGTGTAATTGACCTAGGCTGAATTGCTCGCCCAAGCTCAGGTTCCTGGTCCTGGTTCAACAAATCTGCGACTTTGTTCGTCCTCTGGACAGATGAAGTTTCGTCTGATGGCCTTTTTTTAATTGATTGCGTGTGTGGTGTCTCGGCCTGAGCGCCTTTCCGAGGAGTGGAATAGATTCGACTCATTTCACCAGGTGTTTGGGTGCGGAACACTGCAGTCATTCCGTGGGGGTTGGGCGCCACCGTCATCTCAGTTTTCGTCGGAGACGACTTCTGAGAGGTAGTCTGCTGTTTGGGAGTTTGCCTCGAATGCTTCGGGGTCACCGATTCCGCTGGCGCGGCCATCGACAAATCTGCTAGAAGTTGCAATCCAGTCGCCTCCTCATTGGTGATGGTCATCGTTTTGTCGGTTGCACCGTGCTTACCCACGTCTTCAGACGCTTTCGCCAGCTGCAGCATGTTATATTCAGCATGCCGTACGTCTCGAAAGCGGCCATCGCATGTCGCGAAGTTGGTGGTATCCAAAACAGAGGCCTTTGCGCCGTCGTCCATCTCTTCATCGTCGTCAATAAACTGACTCTGATCGTTCTGAAATGTCCTGCGAAAGTGGTCGTCTTTCCAAATCTGGTCCGCCTCAACGTAAAAGCGGCTGCGCGAATCGTACTTCCACCCGAGTACTTCCGCCGGCTGCTGCTGCTTCTTGGTAGAAGCTTTCCGAGGCCGAGGGACAAGATTTCCCTGCGATTGTTAGACTTGAAAGTTAACGAGATTGCTTACGTTATGACTCACTTCATCATCAGTAGCATCGTCGTCCTGTTCCCGCAGGTAGGCCCGCTGGATCTCCAAGAGTTGCGTTTGACAATGAATTAGGAGATCCTCCTGGACCTGGAGGACTCTGTTCTACAGAGGCGTTAGTTGTGTATCCCCATAATTGATAGTATGCTTCAACATACGATATACTCAGCTCTAATCATTTCTTCCTGCGCAATCATGACTCGCGATAGCGTCCCAACTTTGTGCTTCCTCTGATTTTCCACAGTGGTCAATCGGTCTCCGAGGCGATCCCGGAGTTCGGCCTGGATTTCGTCGTATTCTTCGTATTGCTTGTAAAGCTGAGGGTCATTCTCGAGATCATTCAGTGTCCTCTGTGCCAATTCGTCAAGAATAGGTTTGAGAACTTTGGCGACAGCACGGTAACCCATTTTGAGATGAAGCTGGCGCCTGAGATCTGCTTCAATGTTGACGTTAGGGTTAGGAGCTCTGCGTCTTCCAGGAAGCCGCTTGACAGCCTTTGCAGGCTGCTCCATATTTGGGGTCTCCGCGCCAGATTGAGAGTGGCCGGGGGGCAAGTTGATCGTAGAGTTAGGAGTGCCAGGAATGGGAGTTGCATCGGCCGAGGCAGCAGGAGTCCCATCTTGGGTCAATATTGATCGACGGCCGCCTCGCCGCTTAAGAGGTGGTTGCAGCAATTCCCCATTCTCTTTTTCTTTCCTTTCTTTGGCAAGGCCATTCTCGAGACCGTTGATTAAGCTCTCTGATTGGTTGACGCCATTTGAAGTAGGCTCTTCTGGAGATCGCTTTCGCTTTCTCGTCTGCCTGGCATCCTCACGGAGTTCGGTCAAGAGTTCGGATTCCTTCTGGTCGGTAGGCGATTCTGCCGTCGAGTGAGGGGTGTTTTGGCTGTCGTGAGATGCATCCGAGCGCAGTGACAGACGCCGAGACTTGCTGCGCTCGCCCGTAACAGAATCAATTGACTCAGAGCTCACTTCGGCCAAAGAATTGCGGCGACTGTCGCCACTAGCGACAGATGATGCCGCAGAGTTTGACACCGCGCGCGAGGCCGCACGTGTAGTCATGTGTAGTGGTTCAGAAGGCTGGAGACGAGCTGGCTTCGACGAGGGTGTTTGAGCACCTCGCTTATTCGAGCTACCAAGCCTCGTTTCCGGAGAAGTGGCTGCCGACAGGAGGCGATTAGCCTGGCTGACAATGACATTGCGGAAGCGTCGGACGACAGGAATGCGATATACGTACTCTTGCTAGTTTTCTCCGAGTCTGAGATTGGAGAGGCAGATGGTGCATCTTCTTTTCTCTTGCGCATTATCGCGATCCGGTCTGGAGACGGGAGTGGCTGGCCGGCTTTCCTTTAGCCTGTCAGGGCGCCTCGTGTCACGGGTTCAGAGACTAAACACAAACCTGAAATGCAAAACTCTTCTCGTAAAGGAAAGCGCTCCTCCCAAACGGAGGGTTGCGAAACGGCCGTGGAAGCCGGCGAGGGCCTCTTGAGATCGCAAACGGCCGAGTTGCTGTTATCTTGCACCTACGCTTTGCGTGTGGCTGTCATGATCAGCAATGTGACACGGGGTCTTAGAACTAAAAGGCGGATGACCACCGATTAAAGGGCGACGCGAGCATTGGCGGCCATCGACATGTCGAAAGGAAGACAATCGAGGGCTCTAGGCACGATTTTTGTGAATTAAGGAAGACTTACCAATTAGCGAAGGTCGTTAGCCACGACCTTGGAGGCGCGAGCCCTGTCCTAAATGTACTGGGACAAGACCCCGGGGGGGAGGGCGAGTACCGTGACAATCGGCGGTGATGACTACGATACGTCGCGGTAACCAACTTTCTTCATTATCAGAGGAGGTTGGCGAGCATTATCAGGCGAAATGAAGCGCTCGCATCGAGACGTGCAAGCGTCCCAGGTGGCGAGGATTGGAGGAAGGCCGCTGAGAGCAGCACGCAGGCTAAGAAGCAATAATAAATGCTCGCGCGACCCGCCAAGCAGATGGCGAGGGCGAGAAGTGATGCAGTGAAGGGAAGGAAGCCGGCCAGAGCGAAGAACGAGGACCTACGAGAGCAAGCAAAAGACAGAAGAGAGGCCTGGACTGACGATGACCGGCCGGCCTGGCGTTGAATAGTCGAGCATTGATTGAATAATGGATGCTCGTTTTGGCCGGACGGGATTTGGATCTTGTCTGCCGCGCTAGTCCCGATTCGGCGTGAAGTTTTCTCGGGCACTCGCCGCAGTCCAACGCCGCCAATCTGCGCTCCAGGCGCCGCCTCTCCTTTCATCCCGTCCAAGCGTGCGACTGTTATTCCTCGGTGCCTCCAGCTATTGCGTTATGACAGTAAGGACTTTTTCTTTTCCCTTTCTTTCTCTTTTTCTTTTTTTTTTCTGTTCAGACGGATCGACTATCTCTCGGAGCTCGGCCTCACTTCAGCTGCTCATCGCGACCAACCGCCGGGGCGGCGCCAAGAACAGCCTAGACTATCCCACTTCAGGAAGTCACGTTTCACCAGGAGCCATACGTAGTAATCGCTGCGTCTCGGCTTCCATCAGACACTCTGGACGTACTTCAGAGCGCTGCAGAAGTATAAATCCGTACGGCTTTGATTCCTTTTCTTCCTTTTTTTTTTGTTTTCAACCTAACGTTCCACTGTTTCTACAGCATCAAACGGCCCGAGCAGCGTGCCCAGGGTTCCGTGGAATCCGGGAACCAGGGACCAACCAGAACGACTGTCTCGGCCGTCCCCTTCTCTCCGCCGTAACGGCGATGCCGTCTTGTAGCATTTTCAACGCCCCGGCATTCTACTCGATAGTTCTACAGTGCTAGGACGTATCTAATTACTGCCGTATACACTGCGACCTAGCCAGCGTTGCTGAGCAGACATCTTTTCTGTTCGCCCGTCTGTCCGGAGGGGGCAATATTACCCGTGAAGGGATCAGTTCGTACCCCTGTATACGTAAGCCCTGAGATCATCCAGGCTGCTTATTTTAGTCGTTGGCATATGGAGTTGTATGATGTGTTCTTAGGCGACCAATCGTTCGCTTTGCGAAGTCCAGCTTCGAGACGGTGCAGGTATTCCGTATCCCATACATGTATTCTCCTCCGTCTCCAAATGCTGTGCCGGCGGCGAAAAGATCGCAGGGACGCATCGCACTTGTAACCTCCACAAGGCCAACCCGCAAGGTTCACTCCTCGAGGGTTCCAAAATGCCATTGGGAAAAGCAAGCAAAGGCGACTAGCACCGGCGGCTCTTACCGGGACATTCAGGTTTTCCTTTCTTCATGACACAAGACACGCTAATTACCGAAAATGGAAGCCCTATGAGCATCTCGCATGATCTCAGAGGACGAGGGACGCAACACCACGACGCAGGTTACCACCCCGACAAGTCACCGACTCACCACAAAACACCTACGTCTTGCCTCGCGATATTTCCGTCTCTCTTTCTTTTTTTTTCCGATCACATTTCCTCTGCGAACAATCCTGCCGGGCGGGCGGGACAGCGGTGCGTCATGCGCCGGCGCCCAATCAAGGCTCGCGACGACCGGTTGGTGTGGCTCGCTTCTTGCTTCTGGGGGGCGAGAATTAGGCCACGTCCCCCTTGCGCCCAAGCGTCCGCATCATGCAACTCGCTTGCCGGTTCGACCAGTGACGTGCGTCGCCGCGCAAGGATCCCCCGCGGAACGCCGCTCTGGACCGTGGCCGGCTCATCCCGTGCTTCGTCGTCCACCACATCCTCAGCCACACGGTCCTTTTGCTCTGCCTATGATGTTGCCACCAGGTCGCAGAAATCTGAGCAAATCCAATTCTCCTGTGGATGTCCAGACGATGAACGAGCATTCGAAGGGTCCACCGCGAGGGCCAGGCTACAACAGGCTTGCAGCCATCCTAGCGGTCTCTGCCCGCTCGGCTTCCAGTTGACCATTCCTCCCACCCAAGGAATGAGGACGTCAACACACTGCCGTATTTTCCTTTTGAAGTTCGCCGCGAGACGACTTCCATTGGATTGACTTGACTAGTTTTTGCGTAGACCCGCAATTCAACCCGACAGGCGCGATAGATCTGTTTGTCGTAATGTTAAGTCAAGATCGATGTCGCAAAAGCTGTCATTGCAGCAGGCAGCGGTGTACACGGCGCACGTAAGCCAAGCGGCATACAGCTACGATTGTCTTTTTGTCTTGTGGTCGTCGGAAATATCACCATGCAGCCTTCTATGTTGCTATACGACTTCTTGAGTTCTCGCTACCGCCCTCCTTGGTGGATGTCGCTTCATTACGGCTTATACCTAGACATTCTTATTCAAAACTGTACGTCCTCCTCGCGTTGAAAGCTGGAGCTGCGATGACGTACGCAGTGTTCAGTCATCCTAGATACACGAAATATGATCTCACGACTATTGCTTCAACTTCCATGAGATATCTAAAGGAGAAGAACGGTTAAAAAAGAAAAATTCAATCATACAAAGAGATTCCCGAAAACATGTTTCTAGATGGAGAGGTCGCGTTGCATTGTAAACTGAAGTCATTCCGGATCAATTAATCGAGAATCGTAGCTGAGAGAGTTCCGAATTTCCTAGTCCAAGCAAGATTGGTTTGCATACTTTACTAATGCCATAAGCATTCGAATACAACTTCATTAAACATACTGGTGCCTTAGAAATTCGTAGGCAGAAGCCCAATCTGCAAGAATATTTGTGTTTGATCATTGCTCCACCTCCTTACTCGTAATTAGATCTTTATACTAGACTATTACGCATAAAAGTGAGTGCTGCTTATCGGGCATATTCCTAGTCTTGAAATAAAAATATTCTACCTTGTTATCACTGCAATTTCGTATAGTCTCACGGGTTCCTGATATACCCCTCCCAACATACGGTCATTATTATTTACTTCGGTGCTTCTATTCAAACAACTTTCTTTACAAGCGCCACATAGAACCAACTTGCCTTGAGATCTTGAAAGGGTTTCGTGCTATATTGACTATGCAATATGCCACTACATCATTTGGCAAGCGTCACATTTATTCGTGCTTCTCACAAAAAACTTTGAACTCAACATCGCAACCAAATGTTGCCACAAACGCCACACAAGCATATTGAGTCATGTTGTACCGAGTGGCTAGGTGGATTTCCTTCCGTACCTTTCTCTCCTTCTAGCATATATGCTTTATACGTCTGTCTACCTTATTGGGACGGACTCGGGTTCCGCCGTGACACAAGGGTGATATCGGCTGTCTAGGCACGGTGATAGCCGCCCAATGAAGTCTTGGTGAATGTCACCTGCAAGACACAATATGCCGCTTCTTGTAGGCCAGCAAATAGCGCATCCCGGCGCTCGATTCGGAAGCTTACGGGTAACCAATGTAGGTAGGAATGGGCGAAAGCTGGTGGTTGGGACCTCCCTTTCGCTCGTCTGAAATTATCTTGTTCAGCTAGTTGCTAGCAATTATGCCAGCGTTCATTCAACATCCTTCAGGACTCATGGATCACAATTCCCATTCCCGACTTAGCCCTCCGCTCCAACGCCGACCTCGACGTCAGTCTGCCGTCTGTCCTCGAGGACTCGAGCCCCATTCCCCCCCCACCGGGTCCCCCAACCCGAACTTCCATCCTTCAGCAGCACACGTACCATTGTACCTCCGTAGGACAAAACACCCACAAGCCAGCAGTCTCGCCTGTGTCCTCGGCGTTCGGCAACAGGCATAAACACTTGCGCAGCCACCATCACATCGTATCTCTCTCTCTCTCCCCTCCCCACCTCAGCACCACCGTACCCTCCCTCGGCCCCGCGTCCCGCGCTCACCCGCAAGCTTGTGCAGGAACAGCGACCGCTCGCAGCGACGCTTTGCGCGCCCCGAAGCCGCGCCACGTCTCCCTGGGCGACGAGGGGCTACGAGGGCGCCGGGCCCGAGGCGCGCGAGAGCGGGCTGTGAGACCCGCGGGGCGGCGCGGCGCGCAGGCAGCCGGCGGGTTTGCGCAGCGGCGGCGATGCGGGTTCGGGATGGCAGGAGGGCAGCGCCGCGTCGGTCGTCGGGGCTGCGTTCGCGCCGGCAAGCGGGCGGCTGGCACGCGGCGCAAAATGCCCAGGTCGTTCGTGTGGGTATAATTAGGAGAAAACACCAGCTGGGCGGGCGCTGCGCATATACGGCGTTGGCGAGCGCCGACGCTTCAGCTGCGGGACCAAGAAGGGCGACAGTCGGAAGGCTCCCGGGTGTTCCAGAAACATGCAGAGATAGCCTTGCTTTCTGGCGAGACTAATGCGTGATTTTTTTGAAAATTTTTTTTCTTCCTTTTAGGTGTAACAAGCCGGCGGTTACACCGTACAGTTAGCAACGACGCTAACCATGGGGACGAGAGGGGATCATGGCTGTTAGCCTTTGTAGGACGCACAAATAGATGATAAGCACACCGAAACTAGCAAGCGTGCAATGAATCAGTCAACGGAAATCGAATTGTACGGAGCACCAAATTTGAGTATATGAAATTTCGTTATATTCGGCTCTTACATAGCTCGTAAAGGTCAGCCGTCGCCGCGTAATAGCTGCGTAGCCTTGCACTTCTCCGTTCGTAGTAGGCTTTAGATATTGTACATTATCATGGCGAGTTTCCATCATGCGTAAGCGCACAACCAAACCAAAGCCAACCAAAATGGCAAGAAAAAATCAGTAGAGAAAATCTTAAGGATCGTAAAATGGGCCTAGGAGGTAGTTGGGCCCTCCGCCCCATTGTGATAGCGTTCCGTCCGGAACACACAGACCTAGCAGGAGGTCTGATATCAACAGCTACGCTGCTCTTTCGTAAGGCGGCCCGTATGCAGGGCGCTTTGAAGCCCTTACCCGTATCCTCCACGCTCGTACGCATCGGACCGTAGACGTGAGCTCGAGCGACGCTATCATGGAAACGCAGAGGGTAGGCGTTGCCAGGAGTCCGTAGATCTCCAAACTAAAGTCGAAAAAACTTCACCAGCCTCATTCAGCGCTCCTGGCTCGTCGTCCTCCTACCATACCCCAGCATACTACTCCGCTGGCTGGCCCCAAGCACAAACTCGGGAATCGGCATCGGCGGCGTGATGGGCCTTTCCACCGGTACTTGCGGCGCCAAGCTCCTCCCCCTCTCCTCATCGTGGCCCTCCCTCGCAGCGACCCCGCCCACCCTCTCCGACTCAAAGCTCCCCGCCGCGCTCTTAGCCAACGGACTCGGACTTGCTGCCCTGCTCTGACTCCTCGACTTGACGCCCGGCGCCCCGACGCCTCCTCCCCCTCCTCCGCCTGCACCTCCCGCCCTGCTAAACGGCCGATGGATCGGCGTCCCGCTGAACGGGCTCGCCGTGACGACGGTCCTGGCCGTCGCGACTGGCGGCGGCGTCGGGCTGTCGCGGCGAAACAGCGGGTGGATGTGCGATTCGTCGACGGGGGATGGGACGGCGGTGGCGGCGGTGGTGGCGGTGGGTGAGCTCGAACCCGGGCGCGAGGACGAGGCCTGCGAGACGGAGCGCGAGCAAGCGGCCGAGGAGGAAGAAGGCGGGGCGGCGGTGGCGCGCTCGGCGGCAGCGAAGGGGCGCGTCGGGGTTGGAAAGGGCTCGCCGTCGTCGTCCAGGAGTTCGAGGGCCTTGGTCGAAGTGCCGGCGGTGGCGGCTGTGGGGGTAGGAGTGGTGGGACTGGCGGGGTCGTCTTGGGCGGGGAAGGGCCCGTCGAGGGCGCGGGCGGGAGAGACGGGGCGGGAGCCAGGTATAGGCTCGAGTGGGGTGCGTTGATAGGGCGAGCCGGCGGTAGACTGGAGGACAGCGTCGCGGTTTTGGGGGTCCACGGAAGACGTGTCCCAGCTGTCGAAGGCATCGTGGTGCTCTTGGGAGGGTGCGTCAAACGAGCCTGTGGTCTCCGTGGAGATGGATTTGGAGTCGCGTGCGACAAAGGAACTGGCCGCGGTGCCGGAGCGTTGGACGAGTTTGGCGCGGGAGGAGATGGGGTGGACTACATGTTGAAGCGAGAAGCGCCATGACTTCATGGATTGGGCGGAGGAGGTGGACAAGGTTGGTGACGGGATAGTCCGGACGTTGGATCCGAAAGGCGGAGTGAGGATGGTAAGAGACATGGATGGCAGTGGCGATCGCGTTTCGGACGTAGTAGGTGCGGGCGGGTCCTCAGTCCTTAAGGACGCTCCAGTCTCATGGAGAGGAATGAATGATGCCACAGCCAGGAGACAGAGCTGAAAGAACACGGCCAGGCTCCATAGAGTCAACTTGGTCCAGATCTGATAGTTAGGCGAGTCATCTGCGTTGTGCTCTTTCGGGTCCCACCGTTCCATTCGAATGAGTGTGAGTAGAGTTGTGACAGCACCGGCAATTGCTGGGACGATCCACAGCCCCGCAAGTATCCATCTCTTCTTCAGAGATGATTGGCCTCCATGCCTCCATCTCCAACCAAAGTCGACGAGAAAAGCAGACAGACAGGAAAGTGATAACAGATCGCACGCGGCGGCAGTGATAATGACCCCGCGGAACAATGCCGACGAGTTCGTGAGAGTGACAGCGTCAATTGTGGTATAGATGGAAATGGCTGCGACAAATGCCCAAGACAGGATACCCAGCACCGCGACAATGACGCGCCCTAAAGAGATAAATGATGCTTGGAGCGTCATTCTGTTTGATGCGCACGCAGACGTAGAACGAAAAGAAAGATTTGATGATTAAAAGGAATCTCGATCAACCGGCCGAGCGCCAAGCCGCCACACTGGCAATTGGAGTTCTACAATGATTTTCTGCTCCGGAGCTGACGTAGGCGACCGTGTCGACGACCGCGTTGTGGCTGGGATATTTTTGGCTCGTGGATATTAAGCGAACGTGAGGTTGCCGGCAACGAGTGTGGGCATGGAAACGAAAGTGAGTAGACGGACTGTCAAACTGAAGACATTGACTCGAGTCATAGCCAAATGCGACTAGACATTGTGATTTGAAGCTCGGTAGTAAGAGAGCAAGAGACGATAGAGTGAAGACTTAGGAGGAACATGGAGACGGGACGGGACGTGGCGGGGTATTGGATGAGCGTATAGCCCAGGTTAGACGCGTCGGCGAGGCGGGACCGTGTTATGGGCGAGGGGAGCGGCTGCAGGTGTTATGTAGGACGCGCTCGAGTAGCTGCGGGGGTTCACGAGGGCGTTTCACGCAATCGGGTCAAGGTTGCTCGCCGCAGCCCAGCTCATGGGGGCACAGCATTGACCCTGGCAAGCCGCAAGCCCAGGGCGCGGTGGCTCCGGTGGAATGCCGTTTGTGGCAGTGATGGTAGTAGTGAGAGCGGTCGAACCGAGCACGAGCGTTGGCCAAGGCGGGGATAAGAATATGAGGACGACGACCGATCAGATTCAGCCTTCCGGGTGACGGACAGACGTTTGGCATCGTGCCTTATTCCGTAAAGCTGGGTGGGGATATTATAATGAAATATGGAGGCCATTGCGCCCACTGCCGCAGAGGCACTAAGACCACTCCGTGGTGGGAACCTAGCTGCACGCCGGGTAGAACGCGTCGGTGGTGGAGCGATCGACTAGGGAACATCCCGGAGGCGGCGCGACCTCCAGCACGCTCCAGACCACTGGCCTGGTTAGGATTCCCCGACTTGCCAAAGGTAAGAGCTATAATAATAGTCTCTGCGGGCCACGAGGCCTTAGCGTGCTCTTGAAGCTCGCCGTCTACACGCCATCGCTTCGTCAATTTCACTTGCCACCTCTTCTCGGGCCCAGAACATGAGCCAAGCGGACCGTGGTTGTTTGGGTCGCCAGAAATGGTGGCTGCTCTGGCACGACGATCGAGAGCCCGTGACCTGGGTCCGGCAGTGCAGCTTTGACGGCAGCTGGCAGATTGACGTGCAGAGCGGCAGCCAATGATGCACAGCGGCGGCCATGCGACCGCACCCGCGGCAGGCCATACAACGCGGGCGTCCCCCGGGGGCCTTGCCTGGGTGCGCGTTCAGGGCGCAATCAAACCGCCAGGGATCTCGCGTCGGCCCAAAACAACACGCGAGGCCAACGTCGACGCCAAAATTGCCCGGCTGCCGGACAGGCGGTCGCGCGCCTGAGGATGGGCCGCAGAGCGGCCGACCCGTGCGTGCCGTTGAAAAACAGAAATTTCGATATGTATGTAGTTCCTGTACGTTGAAGAGGACTGTGACATCCCGTCGCCGTTGACACAGGCTGGCGCCGCCTCACCTTGACGGTACCGCTCGGAATTGCCTGGTGGGACGAAGACGCCTATGGTGACACGAATATATGAGGTGTCTCCTGCTACGTCGTCCGATTCTGCGCAGAGGCTTCGTGGCTCTCCGCCCGGCTCGGAAGGCTGCATCTGCGCTTGTTCTGCAGGTATGTAGACTCAGGCGCGGCCAGCAGGCTGTTCCCGGCCGGCGGTAAGGCCCGGGCATGAAAATGGCATCTTTAGTGACCTCGCAAGCGCGCAGCCCTGACTAGCTAGGGAGTCTCCTAAGGAAGTCAAAACGAACAGAAAAGTTTCACTCAAAGTTTAACCGGCGCGTTGACGCGTGAGAAATCTAAGGCGAGCAGAAAATGAATAAATAGACGCCCCTGTTTTGGTGGAGTCACGCCTGGCGGCTCTTCGGAATTCGAACACTAGGTTGTCGGAGCAGCCACAGTTGATGACAATGCACGACGGAGTTTTCACCGACCACCCCGTCCGTGTAGTTGAAGGGGAAAAATCGGGGCCTCGACTTGTCAACGGTTCAATCGGACTCGGTTGGAGCCTTACGCTTTGGCGGCGCATATGCCGTAAATGGGCACCAGTGTCGAGAAGAGAAAAGAATCCGTGGTGATCCTTGCAGACGAAGGCAGCCGGAAGCGAGGTCGCCAAGGGGAATCCGGTCACGTGCGTATCTTCACGTGATAATTCCACGTGGACGCGGCTCACGTGCCGGGTGATGACATTGGTCGAGGGCCGGGCGCGTTCTAGCCCCTTGCGGAAGCGTCGACTCCGCGGCGGGCGATGGCACCTGCTGGCCCTGGGAGCGCGTGTGCATGCTACATACGTACGCAGCAGTTGTGCCATGGTGAGGCTGACACTGCACGGTCCCCCGGTCGGCTCGGCCCAACTGAGCCACACCAAAGAGGTCGGACGCAGAAGGCAAGCACCAACGCTCCACATCGACCATCTCTGCCCACTTGCATCACCACCTTCTGCCTGGCCGCCAGCTGCCGCCGCTTTCACGTCACCCATCGCCCGCCACAGCTTCGGCTGCCACGCTTAATTCTGGCAACGCCCTGCCTTTTTGCCGCCGTCTTTTCGCCCTCTGTGACCCTCCGCTTCCCTTGCCCCGCCTTGCTGGTCGTCCTATACAGCTTTCTACCCCGCCGCCCGTTTGCCTCCGTGCAAACCAACCGCCAACATGAAGCTCACCTTCAAGGTTCGCGCTCGTTTCGGTGCCGTACCAGCACCGTATGGGCCTGCCGCTAATACGGGGTTATCCGTAGGACCTGAAGCAACAAAAGTTTGCCATCGATGCAGAACCCTCTGAGTCGGTGCGTTCCCACTTCCGCGCAACTGCGGCGACTTATCGCCAGCGTATTCGCTCACTGTAATCGAATCATTTAGATCGCCGATGTCAAGAAGAAGATTCACGAAATCAAGGGAGACGGATGGGCGCCCGAACTCCAGAAGCTGATCTATTCCGGTATGGCCATGGCCGGCAGCTAGCCCATTTTGAAGCCGTGTTGGAGCTACGTCCGCAGAATATCTAACCGTGCGCTTTCCAGGCAAAATCCTGAAGGATGAATCCACGGTCGAGAGTTATAACATTGAAGAGAAGGGTTTCGTCGTTTGCATGCTTTCAAAGGTTCGTAACGCGCTTACGCCACATGGTTCTTCCGCTAATGTTAGAGCAGCCGAAGCCGTCATCCGCCGCTTCATCAAGTAAAGCTACGCCATCAACTCCTGCTCCCGCGCAATCATCGACTCCTTCAGCACCCGCCGCTCCTGCGCCTGCCACCTCGTCTGGATCGAATGCGCCCGCGACACCTTCACCAGCGCCTGCTGCCGCCGCTCCCGGAAGTCAAGAGCGGGGTTTTAACGACCCTTCGGCGCTTGCCCTTGGCCCCGAACAGGAAGCTGCAGTTGCGAACATGGAGAGCATGGGATTTGAGAGGCCTGATATCATGCGTGCGATGCGCGCCGCCTTCTACAATCCGGACCGTGCCGTGGAATATCTGCTTTCTGTAAGTCGGCGTCATTTCGGCTCGTGTGTACGCGTGAGTCCAGCTAGTTCTTACGCCGCTTTCAGGGTATCCCCGAGAGCGCGCTCAACGAGCAGCAACCTGCACAACCTTCCCCGCGCCCTTCCGGCGGCCAAGCTGCTGCTCCCCCCTCAAGCGGTAACACCGGAGGCGCGCCCGCTGCTGCCCAGGGAGAAGATGCACCAGTGAACCTTTTCGAGGCGGCCGCGCAAGCTGGCCAAGGCGGGCGTGGAGGTGGTAACGGCGGCGGCGGCGGTCGTGCTGGAGCTGCCGGTGCTGCCGGTGGCGCGGCCGCAGCGCTCGGAAACCTCGAGTTTCTCCGGAACAACCCGCAATTCCAACAGCTGCGCCAGGTCGTGCAGCAGCAGCCGCAGATGCTCGAGCCAATTCTCCAGCAGGTCGCCGCAGGTAATCCGCAGCTGGCCCAGCTGATCTCGCAACACGAAGAGCAGTTCCTTCAGCTGCTAAGCGAGGATGCGGACGATGATGCTCCGCTGCCGCCGGGCGCGCAAATGATCAGCGTCACGGAAGAAGAGCGCGAAGCAATTGAGCGTGTAAGTGGATTCTACGTGTTCTGCCCTTTCTGGCCGGGGTATTTGATACTCATGAGGGATACAGCTTTGCCGTCTGGGCTTCGAGCGTGATCTCGTTATCCAGGCGTACTTTGCTTGCGACAAAAATGAGGAGCTGGCCGCGAACTTTCTCTTCGACCAGCCCGATGACGATGACCCTCAGCAGTGAGCGGGTCCTGTGTACTGATTTCCTTCAGCTTCTTTCTACTTCTCATCACATCCATGCGCACGATCCTCCCTTCTGCGTCCACACGTCTACCCCCAAACCATACGGGTGGCGTCTTTCTTTGCTTCGTGGAATTTCCATAAAACCTCTCAAGGCTTCATCCTGAAGTTCCGTAGGGCAATACAAGCTGGCTTCTGCTGCAGAGCAAAATTGCTTGCTAGCTCTTTGCAATCAGAAGTGGTCGATTGAGCTTTCTCTCCCATAAGTCCATACTTAGCCCTCTCTCTTCTCCCGCCTGGTAAATCTGAGTGTTTGCTGCTGCTCCTGCGAATTCAAATGCGCGAGTTTTCCAGAAACCAAGCCGCCGCTTTCATCTCTCAACCTCCGCTCCTACCTTTCGGACGCCTGACTGGTCGGGTGTGGTCGCGGCGGGTGGGAGACAAACGGTCAGTATGCGTGGCGTTTGAGATGTAGATATGGAGGTCCAATGGCGACAATAATATGAAATGGTACCTTTCGACATAAGCCCTTGAGAGAACGTACTTGATGAAGTGTGACATTGGTAGGAAGAAATGGAAAGTGCTATGCGGTTTTTGACATGCCAATCTACCTTGGTGAGTGAATGGTCATGCCTAAAAGGTCTAGATTCAAGCGAGCCTTGTGTCTATTTCACTGCTTTGTTATTTAAAAGATGAAACTGAGGCTAGACGTAATTGTGGCGCGGGTTCGATGTAGGTGGCTGCAACTCCATACGTAGTTCATTGCTCAGCCCCCAATACTCCTAGCACGGATCATTTTTGTCGTCAGCGCTCTTCAAACCACGGCAATACATCCTTACAGTACCTAAACATTTCTAGACAACACCACTACGCGCAACACCAACCATGTCGCGCGCATTCCCTCCCACGCGCCTCCGATGAACCGCCCCAACCACACATGCACGCCGCATCCCCGCCGCCGCCGACTCTCGGGTCGCAACATCCCCTCCAGCCCGTGCCCCTCGGCCAGGCCCTGCGCCAACCGCGTCCAGTGCCGACCACCACCTCACCACCCACCTCAACCACCACCGCTGCCGCCGCCGCAAATGCCTCCTCGCTCCCCTCCTCCGGCGCCGCCGCCGCCGCCGCAGCAGCAGCGCACCTCCCCGAGACGGCCACGCTCTCCGTCACCGGCGACGAGGCCTCGGGCCACAGCCCGCGCTTCGCCGACCCGGCCGCGCTCGCCGACTACCTGCGGCTGCACCCGGAGGCGCTCAACGCGGACTCGGCGCGGCTGTTCCGGGCGTACCCGGGGTGTCCGGCCGGGGTGGCGGGGGCGTTTTTCGGCAGGCAGGAGTTTCGGGATAGCGGGTTCGGGGTCGGGGATTTGGGGGCTGCGGTGGGAGGGGGAGGAGGAGGAGGTGGTGGTGGTGGTAGTGGAGTGGGAGGCAGTGGTGGTGGGTATGTGCAGAGGTGCAGGTGTACGAAGTGCAGGCGGGCTGGGGGCGCGGGCGAAGGCAGGCAGCAGATGGTTAGGGGCTGTGGACGCCATGTCTTGAGGTTTGGGGTCGCGTTTTGGCAGTACACGGAGGTGGCGCCGGATGCGCAGAATAGGCTCGAGGTGCATGTCAAGGCGGACAAGTTCGATGTCTTTGCCGGAGGGCAGTAAGTTTTGGTATACGATTAATGTAGCCGCAGAGATGCTTTTGCCGGTTTCTGATATCTCTGTGTCCATCTCTCTAGAAAATCGACATTTCGCCTTGTCTCGTGGAACCTGCGTGTTTTCCGGTTCCCGTCCCGGCGGATGATGTTGAATGACCAGGCGTTTGATGCCTTTGTCTATCAGAGCGCGCCGACTTCGGTGACGATGCATCGGGAGCCGCTGGGGTATTTGAAGCCGTTGGTGGAAGAAATTGGGCAGCACGTGGACGATTTCCTTGCCGTTGGGACTCATTTCCTACGTCACTTTGTATGGGCCTCCATAGCTCTCCTGTCTTTGATCGTTGAGCTAACGTAGTCATACCTCCTATCTAGTCCGTGGAAATCCTGACCATTCGCCTAGAAACAGACCGGAGCATCATATCCCACCTACTCGGCGCCGCGCAGCTCTGGAAGTCGTTCCTCGACCTCCTGACTTGCCAGTCGGCATCTGTCAAAAGCCTACTCGAGGACGAGAGCATCGAGCTCTGGACTGAAGGCGCGTCAGATCCCACGGACTTGAAAGGGCAGGTTGAAAATGCGGTTGCGTCTCTTGACGAGTATGCGGACAAGATCACTCATGAGCTGATCCACGAGACCGATGCATTGATCCAAAAGATCACAAACCTTATTGCCATTGACGAAGCGTATCGATCGCGAGATAATAATGCAAGTATTAGACGGCTTTCGTGGATCACGGTTGGTCTCCCGCGTTCGCCACTTGGCTTGGAGTTTTGAGTAGTGATGCGCTGACGAAACTTAGTTTATATTCTTGCCGCTGGTTTTTGCTTCGGTATGGGCTCTCTACTAAACTTAGTATGTTTTCTTGCGGGAATTTCTGATGACTTCGTAGGGCGTGTTTGGAATGAACATCGACTTACTCTCTAATGACCCTCCCTGGGTTTACTACCTTTATTTCATTATTCCTCTTTGCTTCCTAGTAGCGATATGCTACCTCCTGCTCCGGTACAGACGCGCCATTTGGACGTGGGTAATCAAGACACGGCAAAATCCGCGCGAAGATGATATCGAATTGCAAGCTCTGCTCATGAACACGGCCACTTCAGGAATTCCACAGTTAGTATCAAATGCGAACGCAACCACTGGTGCGGCTAGATCTGCGGGGGAGGATCTGTCGCTGTTGAAAGCCCTCTCAACTGGCGCAGTCGATGCGGCTCTTGAGCTATTAGGGCAGGGTAGGGTGGATGTGAACGATCGCGACGCAGGAGGTGCCACTGCATTACACCATGCTGCCGGTAAAGGGCTGGTGGAAGTAACTCGTCGGCTTCTCCTCAAGGGCTCCTCGGTTGAGCAAAAGGACCGTGGCGGACGAACTCCCATAGACTGGGCCATTGCCAGTGGAAGCGATGCATGCTTAGCGCTGGTACTTTTTCACAAAATCCACCCTTTGGCTCTGAACGAAAACCGTCAACCAATGAAGTCAGCCATGCATTATGCTGCCGTTACCGCGGAGGTTTTGCTTCTAGATGCTGTGGTGGAGGCTGGATTCTCTCGAGAAGACCGTGACGAAGGAGGCCGCACGCCTCTATTTGCTGCGCTTGAGACCATGGATGCGGGATTCTTCAACCACTGCATTGGCGTATTTGACTCCAATGCAATCGACCATGATGGCATGGGCATTATTCATTACGCCGTAGCACTGGACTTTCCGGGTGCTGTCTCTTCACTACTCGCTCATGGGGCGAACGTTAATGCACGGGACTCGTGGCAACAAACTCCAATCATGTGTTTCAACGCTACGAAGTATAAGAGTTCCATTGACATACTGGAACTTCTTGTGGAGCATGGCGCAGACTTAAACGCACAAGACATGGACGGAAATACGTTGTGTCATCATGTCGCCCTTGGCAGCGACCGCGGCGACATCGTCCAATTCATTATCAGCAATGGGGGGATCATATCCATCCAGAACCGAGCCGGCAGCACGCCCCACCACCTAGCCGCCGGCGCCGGCAACGCCGCCGTCCTCAAGCTCCTCGTCGACGAGGATCCCTTTGTCCTGGGTTGGACTAACAATGAGAGCCTGACTCCGATCGAACTGGCCGCGCGCAACGGCCACATCGAGCTCGTCTACGGCGTGCTCCGGCCCGCCGTGCCCCACGATGGGATCTGGGCAGACCGCCTCGCGCACGTCGAGGAGACGCTCGTCGCCCTCGCCATCGACGCCGACGACGTCGCCCGCCTGCAACTGCTGCACGCCGTCGGGGTCGACCTCACCGCCGCGGCACCGCCGCCCGTCTCCCCCGCCACGCCGAACATCGCTGAGGATCCGCGCCAACAGCGCCAAGCGGTGGACTTAGACAACGACGTCGACGCCGTTCTGGCCACTCCGTTCGGCCGTGCCGTCGTCGGCAACCGCGAGGCTGCCACGGCGTATCTCCTTGGTCTGGGCTGCAGTGCCTCGCTTGGCGCCGCCGTGCACGACGGGTCGCGGCGCTCGCTGCTGCAAGTTGCGCTGGACGCGGGGGCGGCGGCGACGACGCGGCTTCTGCTCGATGCGGGTGCGCCGGTCGAAGGCGTGGACTCGTGGGGTTCTACCGTCCTACACGCCGCAGCCCAGGCGGGCGACGTGGAATGTGCGAGGAGGATTGTAAGCAGGATGGAGGCGGAAGGGAAGATGGAGCTAGTGAGCTCGAGGGATTCATACGGATGGACGCCGCTGGATCTCGCGGCGTTTTATCGCCATCCGGACGTGGAGGAGTTGCTGCATCCGGGCGGGGAGGTCACGTTTGCATGGGAGAGGAGACCGCCGCAAGGGCTAAGTGCTGAGACACAGAGGTTAGTGGAGATGAGGGCAAGGGTGGAGCCGGAAGAGGGTATTGGAGAGGATGCCGCGATTAGCGAATTGCCTATAATTCAGTTCCCTGCCACAAGCACAAGAGGAAGGTGAACGAGTAAGGCCCTTGATTGGTGAAAGTCGTTGTGCGTTTTACATGATTCTGCGTGAATTGTTAGTAGTTAGTGCTAAATCTATGTTGATAGCTATACGTATTATAGAATGAGCTGAATAAAAGCTTTAGTATGGACGTAACCTTTAGGGATAACCGGTGAATGTGCTATTACGCTTACATAACGAAGTTTAGAAGTGTGCTTCGACTCTACTCAAAGCTCAAGGCAACATCGTGCGTTTGATAAAGGTAAAAAATATGAACTTCTCGCTTAACTATTCGCTCATGGCAAACTCATATTTCAGAATTGTTTACAATAGGTCGCTCCTTCTGATAGAAAGTGCTTGGATTAGTCGACGGAGATTCGCGAAACAAGACGAACAATACAATTCTCATTGTAATTCACAAATCGAGGCGTCGACATCGTTGCCCGAATATACCAATTCTCCGTGGATATAACATGGCGGCCTCTTTACTTCTACTTCGACAGTTTTATCCATAAATTCTGTTGAAGCAAGCGGCATTTTGCGACAAGATCCAGACCCTCGTCAAAGACAGACTCCCGATATGTGTCAATACACATTCCGACCTACTTCATGCCAACATTTGGAGTTGGCTAGCTCGCCGATACTTTGCTACCTTTTCCCGATAACGCAAGGCCATGCTCCGTGCGGCAATGAGTTCTTGAAGTGTCCGTTTTCGATGGGTTATCCGTCCCCTCATCCGAAAGAGTTTAAGGAGCTATACGGCGAATTTGGACCTTGCAAGAACTGCACCGAGAAAAGCAAGCACAGTGAACAAAAGTCCTCGGAGAAGAAGTCGAACAGCAAAGATGACAGTTGCAACTATCACGAGTTTCTGAAAAGGTAAACCGGATCCTAGATCACGTTGAAAACCCATAGATCTACTTACTTTTGTAAAGCCCACAGGATCCGTGGAGTCCTTTGATGCGGATCGCAGAGGAACAATGCCACACCGGAAACTCAAACTTAACAAAATTGAACAAGAAGCCTAACCTTGGGCCTCTGGTCATCTTGCCTCGGAAGATCTGAGGACGACATTGCAATGAACAACAACTCATTGTCTTGTGCTCATTCTCTAGAGCAAAGCACAATGGCATCATGAGATAAAAGTATCATTTCATTAGATAGATCCTTTTGAGAATGAAGTTTATTGCTCTTTACAAGAAAGTAAAAAAAGAAGGAAATAGCCTTTATATCATAAAATCAGCGCTAGCTACCCGTCCACATGTCCTTAAACTCGGTCGCTGTTGTTCGCATGCACTTCTACCTCTTCCACCTCACCGTCCATGTTGTCTGGATCCTGGATGCCAGTGATCTTCGCGACGACCGCGGCGGCGTATAGATCACCGCTGACATTCAACGCGGTACGGAAGCGATCAAGGAACCAATCGATGGTGACAACGACAGCATACATGCCAGTGACTGGGACGTTCACGCTACCCGCGATCATGACCGTCAGGACGAGCGAGGAACTCGGGATGGGCGTGGTGCCAATAGAAGCGAGCGTGGCAAGAAGGCAGATGATGACATAGTCGGCGGCGTTCAGCCAGATCCCTTGAGTCACAGCCATGAAAACGACGACAACTGGGAAGTAAATCGCAGTCCTATCGGGGTGACTAATTAGTACCTTGAAATAGATATCACAAGCGACTGATAACTTACCCGTCCATGTTGATCAAGGCACCAAGAGGGCAGGCGAACTTGGCCACAAGATTGGGAATTCCCCGGGCACGGGCACACTTTAGAGTCACGGGAAGAGTAGCTGCTGAAGACGCCGAACCCCATGCAGTGAGCCAGGCCGGCGCGTTCCTGAACCAGTATACATATGGGTTCTTCCTCAAGACTATGGTGTAGATGAGGGGGACGACGATGAACAGGTGGATCGCCATAGTCGAAAGGGTGCCGCCGATGAGGACTCCGAGGTTGCGGCCGATGTCCTCGATGCGAAGTCTGAACAGGTTGGACACGATCAAGAAGAAGACGCCGATCGGGGCGATTTTGATGAGGAAGGTGATGATGACGGTAATGATCCTCTCAACCTCCTTGGTTGCGCGCAGGATGGGCGAGTCGGGACCGCGGATGAGGTATCCGACTACGATGGACGAAATGAGGACGGCGAGGAGGCTGTCACTGGCGAGTGCGTCGACGATGTTGGCAGGAATCAAGGACTCGAACATCTGGACGACGACGTCGTGGACCTCGACATCTTCCCTCTCCGAAAATTCTTCTTCATCCTCCTCGGCCACGGCGAGGCTGTCGGCGCCAGCCTCGGTCATCAGGCCGTCCCAAACCTGAGAGACCATGATGATGCTGATGATGACGGCACAGAGCGTCGTAAGAACATAGTATCCGATCGTCCAGCGTGCCAGAACGCCGCCGCCGCGGGACATCTCCCGCAACCTTTGGATGGCGAGGATCATGGCGCAGACGATCAAAGGCAAGACAACGGCCTTCAAGGCGCGCAGCCAGAGGACGCCAGGAATGCCCACGATGGCGACGGCTGCATCGGGCACCTCATCAACGCTGGTCGTGACTGCCAAACCAATGGCAATACCGAGAGCGGCTGCGATGATGATCTGGATGGCTGACCCCGCCTCCGTAACAGAGTACCACCATGGCCGCTTCGGTCTCGTCTCTTCCTCGACATAGCCCACGGAGACCGCGGGGCGCTGCTGACTTTCGACGTTCTTCAGGTCCTTTTCAGACATGGCTGCGGGGCGTTAGGCGGGGAGAAAGCTAGGCTGAAGCAAGACAAGGGAGCCACGAGCTGGAGCGAAAAGAACCACGTCCCCGGGCGACGGTACTTAGATAGGTCAGGACATATATACGTAGGACAACATGACCCGCATATCACCGTGGCCAAAGGCAGAAGGCTAGAAGTGAGCCCTGGTCTCTTGGAAGGGTTGGCACTTTTTCGTGTATAGGAAGGTTGCACGACCAGGGTCTCGTGATCCCTGCCTCGGCCAGGCTTGTTGTTCGTCGGTAGGATGCAGGCCAGAAAGCGATCGGCGTGGATATGGATTGGCCATTGCACTGTGGTTCAATGTACACTATCGGTGACAGTCTAAACATCTCGATTGTCTTTGAACACGCTCTAATAGCAGCGAAAGTCTACTTACGATAGATGGCGACGAACATGGGCAATAAGCGAACAGGAGAGAGAGGAACCGGACGAAGAGACACAATGTCCACCGAGTTTCGCACCACAGTATCCCATTTCGGAAGGTAGCAGAGCAAGAATTAAACCTGGAACCGCGAAGGCTTGGCTGTGATAAGGTAACGGTGTTGACTTGGCGGTGGTATGGCCTAGGCTGACTGCCCAGACTTTTGCATAGATCGGTTTACAGATAGGGGACTTGGCGTGCTATACGCAGACTTCTGCCGCTGCAGGTCGCGGGCCGCCACCGCCAAGGCCGTGGACGCGGGCGAAAAGGAAGGCCCTGGAGCACGGCAGCTGCGAGCCTGCGGGAGTGCGATCCGCCTGGTGGATGAGCCTCTGAACTGACAAAAGGGCGGACTTGGCGCAAGGCGGATCCGCGCCAACGCTCCGGAGTCGAAAGTAAAGGGCTCGGAACGTTGCCGCATCGGGTTAGAGCGCGTGCAGCGGTCCGAGACAGCGCGCCTATTCGCTGAGAGGGAAACCGATCCCGACAAGCACGGCCGGCTCTTCGACGTTCTGGTGTTGGTAGCTAGCATCGCGTCAGCCCATCGGGCATCCCGTCTTCTGACTGCCTCGAGCTGCCCTGTACCTAAGAACGCCCACACCACCCGGCTCGAGCATCATCGACAACCGAAACTCCAACGGGTACTTCAGCCATCGCTTGACGAAGGCGCGAAGGATGTGGCCGTGAGCGAAGAGCGCGACATCGCAGTTCTTCTCGCCGTGCATGTTGTCCTTCTGCAGCTCATGAATCCGAGAGATGAGGTCGTCCAGGCGCTGCGTAACGTCTTTTGCGGATCTGGATTGGCGCTCCTTAGCCTGCTGCTCTGGTCCCGCTGCTATCGAGAACACTTCGAGAGCACATACTCTCCCTCTTCGCACCCATCCCTCCAAATGTCCCACGGTCTATCCGAGTCTAGCCCGTGCGCTGCCCGTAGCATCCGAATCTCGTGAGTTAGTAGGCCTTCGTACGCGCCATAGTTCCACTCGGCAATCTTCTCCGTGATATCGACCTTTCCTGCGGCCGACAGTTTGTGCACCTCGTCGTCTCCCACGGCCAGTTTGAACGTGGTTTGGGCCCGGATGCGAGGGCTGCAGAAGACCAAACCGAGCTTGTCCGGGTCGATCAGTTTGCCGCGGCCGACGACCATGCGACCGGTGGCTTTAACTTGCTTCGCCCCATGAGGAGTAAGGCTGATGTCTGTCCGACCAGTGTATTGACCTGATTTGGTCCATTCGGTTTCGCCTTGTGTGAGAGAAGCATATAAGTATGTTTCTGGAGACTGGACAGGGCTCCCGATGCATCCGGACGTCAGTCGTCTTACCGTGGCGGAATAAGAACACCCTCGGCGTCGCGGAATCTTTGTCAGCCATGTCGTTCTTGAGTATCGCAACAAAGCTGATCTACGTCGTAAAAGTTCTAGGACAAAGGAGATGTTTGTGGAATTAAGGTAAAAAGCTCCCACGATAGGAGGCAAAAGAAATTAGGTACCTTATCAGGCCGAATTGCGCCCAGGAACAAGACGCACTTAACCGGAAGAGTGCTAGTGTGCGAAAACTGCATCTGAGTCCGAGACTCGACGCAGTCTACAGTAGTCTTTTTGCTAGAACATGATAAGAACGGTTTGAAAGAGTAGTATAGGAACTAAGTCTAGTCTTGCCGGAACTCTCCTCCTTCAGCGAGTGCTACGGTCAACGTGACACGACGACAAGAGACAAGAACGCTTGTAACCCCGTAAATTATGGGACAAAGCTTGCCATCAGCAGTTGCGCGCACGGCAGACTGCGTCCGTGGCGTCGAGGGAAGCCTTGTCGTCGTCGATGTACATGATCAACTACGTTGCTGGACCGGGGCTGGGGCTCCAGGTCGCCGGTCACGATCGACGGCGCATTGCCAGGTCCGGGTCCGGGTCCGGGTCTCGTCCCGCATCTAGCCGCTCCACGCCAGACCGTTTGCGGAAGCCCCCCTGCCAGCGTTCTTGGATGCATGTCAACATTTTCTTTTGCTTCGACCGAGCTTGGGTCCAATGCATACCGCTCTTTCGAATTCACTGCTGTCCCGCCGTCTCTGCGAGCTCGAACGGCTCAAGTGTTCAGTGAATTGAATGACGCTGTGGTAGTGCCGCCTTTTCGGGTTGAAAAGTGAAATAAGACGAGCTAATGATCAGCTATCACATTCCAGCTTACCGTGCTCCAGCTCTCCAAGCTTGCTGGGCAGTATCCTTGACCGCGACTGCATCATAGCTCCTTTGTCTCTGCCGAAGGACCGATACGGCCCCAACAACTACCCGCACACACGCCCATGCCTGCCGCTACCAGCACCCAGGCCCAAAATGCCATCCCCCGCATCCTCTTCATCGACGCCTACGACTCCTTCGCCAACAACATCATCGCCTTCCTCGAGGCCCAAATCCCCTGCGCCGTAACCCGGATCCGCATCGACGACGCGCGCTTCAGTTCCTCCCCGCCTCAGAAATTCCAGCGCTACCTCCGCCGCTTCGCGGCCGTGGTGGCCGGCCCCGGGCCCGGCACCGCGCTCGACGCCGCCGACGTCGGCCTGATCTCCCGGCTATGGGACTTGGAAGGCGACGACGTCCTGCCGGTGCTAGGCATCTGCCTGGGCTTCCAGAGCTTGGCGAGGGCGTGCGGAGCGCGGATCGAGCGGCTGCGCGAGCCGAGGCACGGGCTCATAACGCGGGTCGCGCACTGCGAACGGTCGATTTTCGGCGGTACGGAGCTCGACGTCTGGGCGACGCAGTATCATTCGTTGCAGGCGCGGATAGGGCATTACTGTCAATGGCAGGAACGTGAAAAAGAGCAGTGTGGATCTGGTCCGGGGGGGCTCCCTGAGGAAGGGCTGTGGAGTCCCTCGACGCAATGTCCTGACCTGATACCGCTCGCCTGGGACTTCGACAAATACAATGGTGCGGTGCTCATGTCGGTTAAGCATGCTGCGAAGCCGTTCTGGGGTGTGCAATATCACCCAGAGTCGGTATGCACGAACGAAGCGGGCGGGACGATTATTCGTAACTGGTGGAGGGAATCCCAGGCGTGGCAGAAGAGCTCCGGTATGCCATCGCGCTCCCAACGGACGCCGTCTTTGAATGTAAAAGGTGGCTACTTGCATCCGTCACTACCAAGCCTAATGCCGACACCGAGCCCAACCGACTCGGAGTGTTCCGAAGAAGAGAGCGTAAACACGTGTGAGCAACACGCTCAACCACATGGGCAACGAACAAATCTCAATGATGGAGAGATTACCATATCGTTGTTGTCACAACTTATTCCTCTGGCTCGGCAAGGCGGCCTCCAATCCACGTTATCTGCCCATTGGTTCCCCTATACCCATCTTTCCGCTCATGTAATCAGCACTGTCCTCAATCTCACCACTACCGACCTGATACTTCTTCAGTCCGGCACCACGCCTACCGGTGCTCCCCTACACCCGGAGACTGGAAAATGTAGTATCATAGGTCTGCTACATCCCTCGGACACACTCCGTCTTTACTACTACCAGTCCTCGCGAACGCTTGACGTGGTGCACGGTAGACGTGTTGTCATCCAAGATGCTAAGGCACCGCAGATATGGGATCTGTTGAGTGGGTTGGTCGCAGCACTGAAGGTAGACCAGGGACCGCGAGAGTCACCTTTTTGGGGTGGACTGATGGGCTTTGTATCCTACGAAGCCGGACTAGCCACGATCGGGGTTGAACCGGCGAAAGCTAAACAGAGAAGACCAGATATGTGCTTCGCTTTTGTAACAAGGAGCGTTGTACTCGACCACGCAAAGAAAGTAGCGTGGGTGCAAGGGCTGCGCGACGCGGATGCAGAGTGGGCAGCGGACACTGCGGCACAGCTTGCAGCGCTGGACCAGAGGGCCGAGACGGCGCACGCTTCTAAAGGGCCTAGCGAGGAAGTCAGTGCCGATGTCGACCCAAAGGCATACTATACATCACCATACGCCCCCACGTACATGGCCCAGGTTGCCGCCTGCCAGTCGCACATCCGCGCCGGCTCCTCGTACGAACTATGCCTCACAGGCCCTACGAAGGTGTATCTTCCCCGACGGTCCCTCCCCCCTCCCACTCCCTCAGCACCCACAGCGACCAATCCTTGGCGGCTGTACGAACGATTGCATCGCACCAACCCGGCTCCCTTCAGCGCCTACCTCTCCCTCACGCACCCGACCCGTCCCGACAGCAGCCTGCACGTGCTGAGCAGCAGCCCGGAGCGCTTCGTGCGGGTGACGCGGGAAGGCGACGCGATGTTCCGGCCGATCAAGGGCACGGTGGCCAAGAGGCCGGGCGTTACGAGGCAGGATGCCGAGAGGGTGCTGAACTCGGACAAGGAGCGGGCGGAAAACCTCATGATCGTGGACCTGATCAGGCACGACCTCGGCGGCGTTGTGCGAGGGCTGGCGGCGTGGAGAAGCACGGGAAAAGAGGGCGAGCGCGAGAAGGACGGGAAGGGAGTGTGGGTGGAGAAGCTGATGGGCGTGGAGGAGTACGAGACGGTATACCAGCTTGTCTCTGTCATCCGCGGGCAGCTCGGCGCCCCGGCGTCGCCGGACGCAGACGCAGACCCCGCCGTTCCCGCCACCGACGCCGCAACTCCTCCGCCACGCCAACACGCACCGCCTTCGCCGCGGCCGTCCATCTACGCCTCCCCCGCCGTCGCCCTCCTCGCCGCCACCCTCCCCCCCGGCAGCATGACCGGCGCCCCCAAGAAGCGCTCGTGCGAGCTGCTCACGCGCCTGGAGCGCGACCGCCCGCGCGGCGTCTACTCAGGCGTGCTGGGCTACCTCGACGTCGGCGGCGGGGCCGACTTCTCCGTCGTGATCCGGACGGCCTGGCAGTGGGGGCGCGGGGAGGGCGACGACGAGGGAGGCGCGGAGTTTGATCGGTGGGAGGTCGCCGCTGGAGGGGCGATCACGGCGCTGAGTGAGGAGGAGGCGGAGTTCGAGGAGATGAGGGGGAAGGCGGAGGTGGTGGTTAGGGGGTTGGGCGTGGATACGAGGAATTGGCGGCGAGATCGTGATGAGCGCGAGGTGGCTTAGATGGGTTGTTGTTGTGGTGGTGACCCGCTAGTGGACTAACGGGGTATGTGGGAGTGGGCGAGTGCCTATTTGGAGTTGATGGAGCGTAGGTTCGGAACTCGACATGGCGTATTTTCAACACACTCGATAGGAACGGTTATAGACTCATCTCAAATAGGCTAAGTTTTCTCTTAAGCCGGGCGAATTTCAACTTCGCCGTTACTCCCTAATAGTTAGAAGCCTTGAGCACAAGGTTCGAGGTAGCAGCACAAGCAACAGTCTGTGTTGTAAGACATGTAGATCAATCCAAATAATATTGGACTTCAGCCAAGTCTAGGCACTCCGCTAACGCTTGATGTGATCCATGGATCTCCAGACGGAACGGCGGCTACCCATACTCGGGACCTAACGTATCGTTTTTCTGCATGAAATAGGTGGAGAGAGTCCAAGCGAACTTAGCACCAACAGTGGACCTGAAAATATGCATTTCTTTTGTGCAGCGTAAGAGCTTGTTGACGATGCACTTGTGATGTGATTACATTTTAAGTTGTTGGCAGCTTCAAATGTACACATATTACCGAGGTCTCTCGAAAATAATAACATTGCACGTGCATCGACAATATTATTTCGAGAGCGGATTTACGTAAGGTGTCACCTTCTAGAAGCTAGGTGGTGCTAACAGTGGCTGCTGTATGAATATTTGAAGGAACAACAGGATTATTCAGCCATGTCCGTTCTGATACGGACAGCCGACTTGTCGTGAGACGACCCACTAGGAAGACAATTCCTTCCCAGGTGTTTATCGTTTCAAGCGAAGCTAATACCCAGATCTAGCGGACGTGACAACAATAGAATCACGTACTCTCCAGTTCTAAGTGTCGTAAATAGCAATCTAGATTGCTTCATCCGCGGTATCAAAGTACCCAGGAGGATTCGGTTGCTCCTGCATTGTTGACCGGACCTCCCGTCCTGGTTCCTCGCAACCATGGATGGCTACAACAGCTTGCCACAATGGAAGGCGCGCACAATTCCCACGCAGCCCACCGTCTCACCAGTCTTCCTGTCTCCTCTGGCACCACAGCATCCCGCACGAAGGACTGCAGAACACACAATCTTCCACAATCCTCCAGAATGCGCAGTATGGGCCCACACACGTCTAGCAGGTCCACGATCAACTCTAACACACCGCAGTCCCTACCATCTTCCTCGGGAGCCTCATAGCTTCCATGTGGCTCCCGGGCGCCGCTTTGCCCGTGAACGAAGAAACTGCCAAGCACCGCTATCACGACGGGTGCGTCCCCTTTACACACACACACACCCCTTCCCCATCCCCAGCCCCCGCTCTGACACCGCCAACCCACCCCACCCAGACACAACCCCACCAAGCACCTCAAGCACTGGAAAGCGATGCCGGGCCGGCTCCGCCTCGGCGGCTACTCGGCCTTCTACACGTGCTACACGAGCGGGACGGCCGCGTTCCTGCTCGGGGCGGCGGCGGACGAGGCGGCGGACGGCAGCGCGTGGCCGGCGGACGCGCTGCCGGGCGCGGCGCGCTGCGCGTGCGACACCTTCGCCGCGACGGCGGCGGCCGACGGGCTGGTCTCGGGCGCGTGGACGCTGTACCCGGGGCGGCCGCGGGTGCCCGACGCCGACGGCGGCGCCGCGCGCGTCGACTTCGGCGTGCGGCCCGTCGGCCGCAACCCGCCGCCCGTGAGCCGCGCCGCGTGCGCGCGCGCGCTCGACGTCTTGCTGCGCGGCCTGTGCGCCGGCAGGGACGGGATGAGCAAGGGGGGCGTGGTGGCGCTGGCGGCGAAGCCGGATAAGCATGATGATCGGAATGCGCTCGAGTTTAAGTTCGATCCGAATGGCTCGCCGTGAGCGTTGTGGTGGAGGGGGTCGGGGGGTGGCGGAGTGAGGCGTCTCCATACTCTAAGGTTTTTTTTTATTTTTTTTTTATAATTTTATTATTATTATTATTATTTTTAATGAGCCGGGAACATGAGTTCAAAAACTTGCCATAAGTGCATCTTCGAGTCTAGCTTGACGTTTCCGCTTTGTTTGTCCATGTTGGAAGTAATCAGCGGTAGCTTTCTTCTGGCTTTGTTCTAGTATAAACGTTCGTATAGTTGTCGGATATCTCAAGTACAAGTTCGTTAGGCATTGTAGATGTCTGAATTCAACGGAATGGTGATGCTCGATAAGCAAAGTCTGACGACACTGGAACAATGAGCTGCGTAATTAACCTCTCACTCTGCTGATGGCCCAATTAGTTCGTGAAGATCTTGGCGCCACTAATTACTCACCTACTTTGGAAATAGCCGTAGGTTGTGCTAGACTTCGAGCTTGGCGACCAATCGTTACACGTGCTCAAGTATAGGACTATACTTGATTTACATTAGCGCCAGTGATGATGAAATTTATTGTACATGAGGAACGTTACTATCAAACTCCCGACGCTCCTGAGAGGAAAACATCGAGGGGGTCGATAAAACGACCATGCTCTTCCGAAAGCAGCCCGACACCAACTCCATCGCTCACAAAAAGCAGTGGGACTCCACTCAAAAGCACACGTTAGGGGAAAAAAAAAGAAAAAAAAGAGAAAAAGAGAAGGGAATGAGTATGTCATTCCTCCCCATCACCGCCCCTTCCTCGCCCTCCTCTCCCTCCTCCTCCCCTCCCACCGCACCCACCCCGCCTCCACCAAGTCCTCCTCGACGACCAGATCCCTCAGGCGCAGGGCGCGCGCCGGCCAGGTGTCGAGCCCCCACTCGACCCAGCCGGCGCGGCGGGCCCACGCGGTGGCGGCGAACCAGACGCAGGCGAAGGCGACGCCGGTGCCGAAGCCGACCAGCACCTGGCGCGGGGTGTGGTAGTTGAGGTAGATGCGGGAGAGGGCGACGAGGGCGGCGGCGGCGAGGCCGGCGAGCGAGAGGGCGGCGCGGAGGGGGAGGGTGAGGGGCGTGTGGGCGTGCTGGTAGAGGGGGGCGGCCCAGGGGACGTCGTGGTCGTTGTCGTTGGGCTGGGGGGGCGTGTGGTCGGACGGGGTGGAGGCGGAGGTGGAGGCCGGCTGGTGGTGGGGAGGCGGGTTGTGTCGGAGGAGGAGGAAGAGGGCGAGCGAGACGGCGAAGAAGGCGACGAACTGGGCGTGCGAGGACGGCATGCCGTAGCCCTTGCCGTTCATTTCTGCGGGCATTCCTTCAGCCATGGCTCGCCGGCGCGAGATGCCGGGGACGGCGCATCCACGGGTCCAGCAATAGCAACGTGCGGGAGACTCACGGCGCGGGCGCTCCTCCTTGATGTAGCGCTTGAGGAGCCAGTTGAGGGCCTCGCAGGCCAGCTGGCCGGCGAACATGAGGCCGATCTCGGCCTCGCGCGACGACCACAGCAGCGTCGCGTACACGACGCAGAGCCCCTGCGGCACCAGCGCCAGCCACGCGCAGACGTACGAGATGCGGTCCGCCGGGTTCTGTTTCGCACGCCACACGCGCCTCGATTAGCCGCGGCGTCCCTTTGTTTGCGGGCTGTTTTCCTCCCGCCGAGCTCCTCGGAGCGCGGGTCTAGCAAAGGTGGATGGGTGTGGTGTCGTACGTAGTGGACGTGCGTCAGCGATAGCGACGCCAGCGGAGTTCCGTCGTCCATGGCGGCGGCGAGGGCGGCGGGCGCGACGGCGCCGAGCGTCTGGCGGCGGCGGGCGAAGCGGTGGATTTGGAGGACCGAGGAGCGCGAGCGGCCGAGCGCGGAGGAGCAGCCGCCGGGCGGGCAAGGCCGCTGCTTAGTCCGCGGGCGGGTGCCTGAGGCAGCGGCAGCGCGGGGCTGGCGGGGCCCGGCGCCGTTGGCGTCCCGCGCCTTCAACGCTTTGTATTTCCTTCTTTCCTTTCGCCTTCGCCACGCGCTGTTTGGGCGCCGTCCACACAACGTCCAGAGAATTTGCCTGTGTTTCCTTTGCATAGCGGCGGGCCGGTGCGTTTCCCTTCTTATATCCCCGCCTCGTCCCGACATCATGCCGGAGGTGAAGTTCCGTGTTCGATTCTAGAGCGCGCCGCGCCCCGCGCGCACCACCCACCGTCCGTCTCGAGTCTATCATTTATAATTTTACGCCACACCCACAGGTCTCCGGACGGGACGGCTTGCTGCCAGCCCTGCAGCTTCTGCACTGCACCAGGCCTCACCACCAATCCTTCCTGTCCTCGATCCGCCTCAATTGGCGCCCTGTTTTTATCTGGCCCTGTGAGTCACTTCTCGTAACCCTACGTGGGCACGGCGCCGCCAATTGCCAGACGGGACGACGCCACACCTAAGCCCGCCTCCCACGTCCACGGCCTGAGAGACCTACGTGCGACGCAAACAGTCATCTGTCCCACCTCAAACCATCCTTATTGCTCATTCTTTTGGAAGGCGGGGCAGGTCACTCTTTGATGGAACGTTCGCCGCCTGAAGCAGAACTGCCCCCCATGGACGACGAGCGCGAGGAGGAGCTCTCCTCCATCACCGCAATCTTCCCCGAGCTCGCCATCGACGCCCACAACCCATTCGAAGCGACGATTGATTTGACCGTCGCGCCCTCCACGCCGCTCCCCGCCCGCTTTTGCACCGCTGGCAAAGCCGCGTCGCAGCTCGCGTCCGCTCTACCTACGACCGCACCTCCCGCCGCGCCTCCCGCCGCTCCGCTCACACACCTCCTTTCCTACCTGCCACCGCTACATCTGTCCATAGTGTTGCCTGATGGCTACCCGTCGGACCGCGGCCCTCTTTTCTCGCTCACAACGTCGCCGGACTGGCTCCCGCCCGCCGCGCTGGACCGCCTGCGCGACGAGGGCACGCTCATCTGGGAGGAATATGGGCGCGGCCAGGTCGTCTTCGCGTACATCGACTTCCTGCAGCAGGCGGCCGAGCGCGGTTTCGACCTGATGTCCTCTCCGGAGGACGTGCTCGAGCTCCCGCCGGAGCTGGAGGTGCCGCTGCTCGACCACGACAAGCGCGCCAAGAAGGACAAGTTTGACGGCGAGACTTTCGACTGCGGGATATGTCTGGAGCCGAAGAAGGGCGCGGCTTGCCATCGCATGCGCGGATGCGGCCACGTTTTCTGCGTGGGCTGTCTGCAGGACTTCTACGCGTGCTGCATCACCGAGGGCGACGTGGCGAACGTGCGGTGCCTGGACCCGGGCTGCGGCAAAGAGGAGGACGGCGCCGGTGGCGACGGACACCACGGTCGTCGAAAGCGCCGCTCCGAGCGCACGCTGAGCCCCGCCGAGCTGCTCGAGATCCCGCTCCCGCGCGACGCGGTGCGCCGCTACGTCGATATCAAGCGCAAGAAGAAGGCCGAGGCCGACAAGAACACCATCTACTGCCCGCGCAAGTGGTGCCAGGCGCCGGCGCGCAGCGGAGCAAAAGCCGCGCCGAGCAAGAAGCGCAAGCCGCACGTGCCGGCGCAGCGCCTGCTGCCGCCGCGAAGCGCCGCGGCGCTGGAGGAGGATCGGCGCAATGGCATCACTGCTACTCCTCCTGCTCCTCCTTCATCCCCGCCGCTCGAGCCCGCGGCTAGCGGCCCCGAAAACGAAGATGACGACCTCCTCGACGACCTTTCCTCCGACTCTGACGCCGAATCCGAACCCGACACCCCGCCCAACGAAGCCGTGGCGCCCGCCGACGGCGCCAAGGCGGCCCCTCGCGCCCCTGCGATCCCCAAGGACCGCCTCTTCATCTGCTCGGGCTGCTCGTACGCCTTCTGCCGGGTGTGCCTGTCGGGGTGGCACGGCGACTTCGAGCGGTGCTGGCCGCGGTCGGCGGCGGAGCTGACGGCCGAGGAGGCGGCGTCGCGCGACTACATGCGGCTGCACACGTCGCCGTGCCCGACGTGCGCGGCGCCGTCGCAGAAGACGCACGGCTGCAACCACATGGTGTGCTTCCAGTGCCGGACCCACTTCTGCTACCTGTGCACGTCCTGGCTCGACCCGGAGAACCCCTACGAGCACTTCAACAGCAAGCTGCGCGTGCCGAGCTGCTACATGAAGCTGTGGGAGCTGGAGGAGGGGGACGAGGGGCCGAGGGGCGGCGAGGGCGCCGCGCGCGCGGATGGCGTGCTGTTTGGAGGTGTGAGGGGCTGGGAGGCGGTGATTCCGATCGGGGTGGATGAGGTGGAGGACCATGATGATGATAACGACGACGACGATGATTATGATGATGATGATGACCACGACAACGACGAGGAGGTGGCGGCGGAGGCGGGCCAAGCCGAGGCTGATGCACCACCGGCGAACGGGGCCGTGGTGGAGCCGGATAGGGCGGAGCTGGAGCGCATTCTTACGGACATGGAGCGTGCGGACGCCGAGGCCGAGGATGGCGAGGACGAAGCGCCGGCCGGCGCCATGGACCACAACAACCGCCGTCGTCGCGGCGGCCCTCCGCAGCGTGAGTAGTCTTTCCTCCTCCATAACCCTTGCCTTCCTCCCTGCCCTGCCCTGCCCTCCCTCCATCGGGCCCAATCGCACAACGCAGAAGCAATCCCGAATGCCTTGCATCCGAGCCCCCCCGGCAGCTAACGCACCCCGTCCGGCCCGCCCAGCAGCAGCGCGTCCTCAGCACCAGCCCCGCGTCGAAATCGAAGAGGACGGCGTCGTCATCGGCGGCGGCGCGCCCCGCGGCGGGGCCCCGCGCCCGGACCCCGCCGCCCCGCCCGCGGCCCCGATCCCGCCCCGCGCCGCGGTCGATCCGCCGCTCGTCGTGCAGGCTATGCACCGTCTGCAGATTGCGGGCGGTGGCGGCGGCGGCGGTGGTGGAGCGAATCAGGCGCGCCGGCGACAGCGTCAGCAGCAGCATCAGCAGCGGCAGCAGCAGGGGCTGCAGCGCTTTTTGAGGCTGGTGGTGGACGATGAGGAGGATGGGTGGGACAGCGACGAGTTGGACGATGATGGGGATAGGGGCTGGGTTATTCCGGAGAGGTAGGGAGGGATTTGGATGGGGTGTGTATAGGAAGCCCGAAGGGGGGGAGGCAGGGAGGGAAGCGGCTGTGTATTGACGGTTCGAGTCTAAAAGAGCGGAGGCGGGCTGCGGTCGGTGGGGCGGGCCGGGCACGCCTGGTGGCGGGCGGACTGCGCTGGTTTTGAACGAGGTTCTGAATGTGTTGTGTACGACAAGCTGGGGAGGGAAAAAGTTTAGATAGAGAGAGAGAGAGAGAGACACGTTCTCCCGGGGCTTCCCTGGTTAATGGAGGGGAACGTGGAGTAATTGCCCTAATTAATTGTGTGGGGTCGATTTCAATCTTGCTTTTTCTCTCGAAGGGGTTGGGAGTGATGGCTGATGGGAAGGGCGCGTGGATGTGCCTGTCGCGGGAGCAGGCGGCGAAAGCCTGGCGCCAGCAGAGGTCCGCTGGATAGCAACCAGCCGCGGCCAAATATGAAGGCTGAACCCGGCAATCCAGCGCGTTCACAGTCTACGTGTTCGCCACGCTGCTTTGCGCATTGCCTAGTAGCACGCGCCTCGACACCTCCCGCATCGCAGAAGCCCTGGCGGACTAGCGCGCACGCATCGGTCTGTACGGCTCAAGCAGAAGCTGTGACCGGAAAGAATCAAGCTGGAATGTTCAACCACAACAAACGCGGGGAGCGTGCGAGAAGGCTTGGTACCCCGTTGAACGGAAACCTCTCCCCACCCCCCGACAAACTAACTACCTGCGCTATCCTAGCAAGGACTAAGCCACGCGGGAAACTGATTAAGAAGAAGAAACAAAAAAAAAAAAAAATGAAGGTAAAACAGAACTCGCCAGCCAGGCCGTGCAAACCCAGCACGCCCAAGTCTTGCTAACGCCGCAATCTAGCATGTGGACGGGAAAGCTGTAAAGGAATGCCAAAAAGACGCAGACAGGGGACAAAAAAAAAAAAATTAAATGCAAGCATGCACCGCTTTACCCCCATCACGAACAACCACCACCACAACCCCACGACCCAACCCTCCAACCCGCTCCCCGCTCCGCGCTCCGCGCTCCCCTCACACACACAGACGCGCCCCCCCTAACCCCTCAACCCCCTCTCCTCCTCGTCCCTCGGGCCCCCCCCCTCCCCGCCAAACAGCTCGCCCGCCTCACGACAATACCGCGCCTCGGCCGCCAGCCTGCCGCCCGTCTCGCTCGCCCAGCACACGACCAGGGCGTCCAGGATGCCGCCCAGGACGCCCTCCATGGCGCCCAGGACGCCCCAGCCGATGGCCGCGGCCAGCAGCCCGACCACATACGCGTACAGGCTGCCCTTGTACCCGGGGCCGGGGCCGGGGCCGGCGTCCCCCCCCGCCGCGGCCGCCGCCGTCACGCGCAGCAGCCGCGCCGTGCTGACCCAGCCGCCGAAGCCGAGCGCGAGCGCCATGACGGCGCGCGTCGCGTGCAGCAGCAGCTTGGCGAGGCGGTAGGGCACGAGGGCGGAGGCGGCGTGGGCGGGGCGGGGCGGCTTGGCATGGGGGGCGCGGGCGGCGCCGTAGTCGAAGACGGCGCGGGGCGACAGCGTCGTGGTGGGCGAGAGCTTGGAGACGAAGGGCATGTTGGCGAGGGCGCGGGCGGCGGGGGCGAGCGGGAGGGAGTGGACGGCGGCGTAGGTGAGGGCGAGGGGGTTGGTGAGGGTGGCGATGGGGGTCGGCACGCAGGCGTAGGCGGCGAGGGTGACGAGCCCGGCGAGGCGGCGCGGGAGGACGAGCAGGGGCAGGCGCACGGCGAGGACGAGCAGGGTCGAGAGGCAGATGGTGCCGAAGAGGGTGGAGGTGGCGTGCGCGAGCGAGGCCTGCACCACGACGCGCGACGGCGGCGTCGTGGGCGCGAGCCGGTGGAAGTACCACTGCGAGACGGTGGCGGCGGTGGTGCAGCGCTGGACGGCCGAGAGCACTGCGAGCGTCCAGAGGTAGACGAGCACGAAGAAGACGCCGAGCCACCAGGTGGACACGTCGATGACGAACTTGTTCTTGGCGTTGAGGTGGCCGCCCAGGAAGACGCGCGTGAACATGCCGGTCCACATCCAGCTCCACACGACGACGGACATGAGCGTGGCGAAACCGACGAAGAGCAAAGGCGGGTTCTGCGCGAGAACTTTGCAGGCGAACTCGAGGATCTCGGTTGACTTGGAGAGAGACCGGCGGCCTTTCCAGACGGTGTAGGTCCAGAGGAGGGCGAGGATGGCCGGGATGAAGGATAACCAGCGCATCGCCTTGTCCTGTACGCTCTCGCCATGCCATGTGCCCTTGAAGCTGGAGATGAACGGGTACAATGAGAAGGAAAGGAGGAGAATCGGCACGGCGACCAGGATCATGATGACGAGCGGCCGAACAAAGGCGCGCAAAACTGCTAGCCACAGCAAGGCTACGATAATAGACACCAGGGTATAGACAGACAGCAGATGGAACGAAGCATGTAACGTCGTGTAAATGGTATCTCCGAGAGGTTTCTTGTTTGACGGCGTGGAGGTGTGCAGAAAGACTAGGAAGAAGGTCGCAAACAAAGAGGCCAGGCATATCCAGTAGAGGTTGGCCCAGAACGCATCGTGTCGAGGGTGCTCCATCGGACCTTCCGCGCCGGGCGGTATGCTCTCCCGATCCGGACTCGGTGGGCGAGGATACCTCCGCGCCGTCTCCTCGTCTGTCTCTTCGGGGATGATCGCGTGCCTCATGGGGCTCCTAGGCGGATTACGAAACTTTTGGAACGCCGGCGGATTGTCGTCCGGGTTCTCGATATCGTTCCTATCCAGCTCCTCCATGCTATCCCGCATGGTGGACTCCAGCTCGACATCCACCAGCTTTCCCTTCCCCTTGCTGCTCGGTGCGCTTTTCTCCGACGCTGGAACGCTTTCATCCCTCTTGCCGTCGTCGTCCGATTCTTCTCGTTCGTCCAAGGCCTCCACGCCTTTCGTCCGTCCTCGTGCTCCTATCTTGCCGCCCTTCCAAGAACTCTTGATCCCTCTCGCGCCACCGAACCCATGAGCGCGCGCCTCGTCTCCCTCATTCCCCTCGTGGATCCCACCGTGATCCGTCCTCGAACCCTCGCCAGCCGCGTCGTCGTCGTCATCGTCGTCGTCGTCATCCACCTCCGACGACTCGGTCAAGTGGCTGCCGCCGAACTGGCGCCGCGACTTGGCCAGCGCGTAGTAGTCGGCGACCTCGCGCTCGCGCTCCTCCTCCTCCTCGCGGAAGTCGTCGGTGGCGCTGTAGAAGAGCGGGGCCGGGGCGCCGGCGGCCGCGGCCGACGTGCGCGACCCGAACGGGAAGCGCGTCGTGCTGCCGCCCGGATGCTGCTGGTACGGGCTGCCGGCGGCGGCGGCGAGGCCCGGGCCCCGCCCCATGTAGGAGCGGTGCGGCTGGCCCGGCGGGAAGCGCGCCGGGCCCATGTAGCCGGCGCCGGGGCGGTGGTTGCTGCGGTGCTGGTGGTCGTCGGCGCGGAAGCGGCTGTTCGGTCGGCCGTGTCGGTCGCCGGGCGCGTCGCCGTCGTGTCGCGGGTTGTGCTGGTGCGGCTGGCCGCCGCCGACGGAGAGTCGAGACTGCGACTGCGCGAGAAAGCGCGAGGCGTCTGTTCATCGGGTGCGGAAGAGAACGGGGCTTGGTCAGTTCACCGCGGCCTATTTTTGTTTTCTTTTCGTTTGGCTCTTTCCTGCCCTTCCCGCCTCCTCGTGCTGAGGCTCGGGTCACGCGAGCCCCGGGCGTTGGTCGCCCGCCCGGCGTGCGTGGGTGAGACAGCCCATGCGACACACGACGCCAGGCTCAGCGTTCATGTGGGCAGGCAGACCGGGCAGCGGGGATGATGGGCGAGGGGTGGTGCCGACGATAAGGATGCAACTCACATTCCGAAAACATGACTGACGGCGCGGCGGCCTCGACGGCCTCCGTCTGTCGCTGCGAGCGAGGGTGAAAGCGCTGCGAGGCCGTTACGGGGACGAGCGGCTCTGCAGGATGGCGAGTTATGGGTGGTTGTGAGGCCGCGGCCGCGGGAGACTTGGAGGCACTGACTCAGGCCCGGCGGCGGCCGGTGAGCGGCTGCTGGGGTCTCGGTGGCCAAGGCGAGGCAGCAGCGGCGCAGCTCGGCATCGGCCGTGCAGCAACGAGAGAGCAGAAGCAAAGCGGCGGCCCAGGAGGAGGAGCGGTGAGAAATAAAAGTCACGGCTAGCAATGCCGCGGCGTGTACGTGCCCGCGCGTAGGGATCAAGTGAGGTGGGTGCGGCGGGCGGCCAAGCGATCACGGGCGGGTTGACGCGCTGGGGCACGGGTGCGGGACAACCTCGAGCGCGGCCTGCCATCGCTCTCAGACACGTCCTCTGCCTGCCTTAGCATGCCGCACCGCCGATGCTCCACGGCATTGGCTCGCCTCCCTTGGCCTTGTCTACCGCCGTCGGCTCTGCCTTATCTCTGGAGCACGTGGAGCTTGGTCAGCCCCAGAAGTTGCATCACCGCAGACTACCAACTCTAGGGTTCTCATTGAGCAATTCCCGATAAGTTCCCTTTGAGGACCTCACAGCTCGCTGTCTTGGCTCTTAGAAATTCGAAGAGGAAGGCTTCTGAAGACCGCTGGAAGACGAAGCGACTTGCTGGAAAGGACGAATGCGCCACATGGAGCACACCACGTGTGCTGCTGGGTCAGTCCTGCATGTCCTCTCCGCCCAGGAAGACTCTACGCTTGCACGATACTCGCATGATTTCGGGAGTCCATACTGTACTTTGTCTTTTAGTACGCTTTTGCACGTGCATTTCCAGTCATTATAGTCGGTACTACGTGCTCCGCGCACGCTAGATTTCCTTCTAGCCGGTATCTGCAGTGCCAGTCTAGGTCCATATCCGCTATATTTCTTCTCCTTTTCTTCCAGCCCTTTTCTCTATTATTTCTGGGGCAATCCTTCTACAGAGATCTGCTCGGCTCTAAATCTTCTGCTTGAGATGGAGCGCCTGGTCTATTGTTCTTGCTGTTTGGATGCCGGGCGTGCCACCATGCCATTGACCCCAAAGAGAATAATTCCGAAACGCAGCCCCTTTGATAATGGCGTGCTTCTGTTTGTCCCGCTTGGTCGTCGTTGACAGGCGGCGCTCAAGCTGTCGGCTTCTTTGTGACTTTCCGGTTGCGGGCCCCTTTGTCCGTCAGCGTTGTCCTCTTAAGGAGGAATCTGACCGTAGAATCAATGTCTAAGCATCGTCCCATAAAATCTTTGAAAAGCTTTTTGGCTCAGAGGCCCTTTTTCAGTCCGTAAATCCACCCTAGCAACGTTTCCGCACCATGCCGCCACGACACCCGAGATCAGTACCATGGAGCAAGACAATCCCCACGAAGCTAGCTTGGTGCGTCCATCAGACCGTATTCAATCGGTATCCTGGCGGAATTGTCCATCAAGCCCCCGTCATGGAAATAGGTATGTTCGAAGTGGAAGCGGGTGGGGGCTTGACGAGTTGCTCACCGCGTGTTTAGGTGAGGCTTGGGACCAGGCCGAACGAGATTGGGCCGCTATGAATCGTCGAGAAAAGGAGGCCTGGAAAAGGCGGAAAGACATAGACTGCAGGGCGGCTTTCGACGAGTACATGAGGGAGAGAACCCGGGTACGAAGCGAGAGTTACGTCCGCGCTCTGCTATACGGTGCCGGAATGCATCGAGTAAACGTCAGAGTGTTGCGGAATTTGCACGCGGGCCAACAAGGTGGCGTGCGAATGGCGCTCGAACAGGACTTGAACTACGTCTGCACAATCTGGGGCATCCATTCAAATCAAGTGCTTCAACAACAGTACCTCGAAGTCATCGTTTTTGTCTATGAGCACCGTCTTCACCGACTGCCTGACGCGGTGCGCGTCGACTGGCAAAGAAAGCTGTCTCGAAACCAGTGGGCATACCAGCCCTGCACAGACAGTCTGTTTCCAGCTTCCAACCGACGCGTCAACGTGGCCAATCCGAACGTTCAAAACCTCCCGACGGCGTCAAATTTCAGTGAGTGGCCACCCCACAGGTTCGATCGCAACCATCCTGGGGTTCCAGACTGGCTTCGAGGCGAGAACAGCGACTGGCATTTTAGACGGGTCATTTGTGCCAGGAATTCGGGCCGGGTGTTGCTCTTTCTCGAGTACGATGATACCTTCGTCATTCGCAACAGGCGCGTCGTGAAGATCGCCACACACTGGGGGCACGATCCGGATAACGAGGAAGGTCCACGCATACCGACACCGTGGCCAGGGGTCCCGCCTGAAATCCGGGTCTACCGCCGGCTCCGAACTCAAGGTCAATACCCCAACGACGTAACACTCGAATGCTTCGGCCACGCCCTAGGGCCGGACAGGTTCGGCATTGACAACGTCAAGGCCTGGCTCTTCCTCGAGTTTGCGCAGCATGGGTCGCTGCACTGGTTTGTGCACGACAACGAGTAATGCTACCCTCTCTGAGAGCGCCGTGATGACGGCGGTAAGTTCCTCATTTGCACGGCTAACCGTGGGCGTTTTTACAGTCAACGCACCCGAACGACACGCCACGCCGCCGACGCGCCCGAGCCGTTCGTATGGTATGCGTTTCTCCAAATGGTCGAAGGCTGCATCACGCTCGAACACGGCCACATGATCGAAGAACTACGCAATCCGCTCTGGGAAAGCCTCGCCCACTGCGACCTGAAGCCGGGCAACGTCTTCCTCGGCGCTCCGGATGCCAACCGCTTCCCCACGTATGCGAAGCCGCTCCTGGCCGACTTTGGGCAGGTGATGCGGTTCGACCCTCCAGAGCTGGGCAATCCGGATTCGCGCGGCGCAGCCTGGAATGAGCGCTATTATGCGCCCTACGACCTCTATGGGACGTATGGCTACTGCGCGCCTGTGAGTGCCTCCTCCTCCTCCTCCTCCTCCTCCTCCTCTCTTCCACCAGATATGATGTTTTCCTACCACACAAAGGAGAGACGCGGGGCACGACGTTCTGCAGGAAGGAAGAGGAAGCACTCCCTAGCTGACGCGAATGACGCAGGAACAAATGTCGACGGGCTGGCGGTACGAAGCACGGGAGGACGGCACGCCGGCGCCGCGCGACGAGTTCAACTCGGCCACCAACGTCTTCGGCATCGGGATGACGGTGTACGCGCTCATGCGCGGGGTGGAGCCGCACCAGATGGAGTGGTGGGCGGCGCCGGGCCCGACCATCGACGACTGCGTCGACATGTCGTTCCTGTACCACCGGTACAGCGACCGGCTGATCGGGCTGGTCGAGCACTGCATCGCCGGCGACCCGCGCGACCGCATCGAGCTCGGCGCCCTCTGGGCCGCCGTCGCCGCCGTCGTCCGCACCGAGCTCGGCGGCTGGCCCCGCAACAACTACGGCCGCGTCCCGCCCAGGCCCATGGCCGACGCCCAGGACATGGCCGACGCCGGCACCCCCGTGCTCAACCAGCTGGTCGTCGACAAGATGCAGGAGCAGTGGCTCGTCGACACGGAGCCCGCTTTCGCCAGGGACCGGTATGCGGTGGGGGCTCGCGCGGACCGGCTTACGGCCGAGCCGTTGTAAACGCGGCGGGTCTGCGTTCCCTCCGAGGGGCGCTCGCAGAAAGATGCGATGTTCGTGTGGTTCTGCCTGGTTGGCTGCGGCGTGCTTTTTGTAGATGTGTGCTGGTTCCTACATGTGTGTAGAGCAACGAAACATCCCTACACTGCTTTCCTGCGGATGGTGGATTGCGCAGCGCCCCCCCCCGGGATGCAACGCTTCAGCCGATGCTCTGTGTATTTTAGGGTGCGTCAGTTTCAAGAAATGCAGATTACACATATCACGACACTATATGTCTAGCACGCTGCACGACTCGATAGTGAATGCCTCAAAGGCGCATGGTGTGTGGATACGGCGACAGGCTGGCCTCCAGCCGTTTGCTCACTCCGCACCAGCATCCCGGATGCGGCAGAACAAAGAGCAATTCGAAAACAAATACGCTCCCGTGCCGCTTACGGTGATTCTTCCTTTGCCTTTGTGAGGGCAATGCGGCAGTTCCGGAAGCAGCTAGCGCCTCCCCCCACGCCGATCACGTCGGCTGCGTGCGCCACCCGCGACGGAGCTTTCGGCCAGCAGCCACGTCCGCCAGCGTCGGGCCAGGCACCACCCACCACATCACCACCGCAGCGGCGTCCCGTGCCCGGAGAACCCACGCAGTCACGCTCCACTCCCTTTGCAGCCCAGCAGGAGCATGCCTGTTTGATCCCAAGCTTCAGCCCGGCCGCTTTCCCGCCTTGTGAACGGCCTGCGACGTGCCAGCCCGCAACAGGGGCGCGGAGGCCCGTCTGATACCGAGTCCACGAGCGCGCCGCAAGTGACGGGGCGAGGAGTGCTCGCCGACGCTGGATCGAGCACTCGTCTGCCTGCCGACGGAGAAGGCCTTCGTGCCCGAGTCGAAGCCATAAAGCCTGTTTGCAAAGCCAACCGCTCCATCTACCTCCGCGCATCGCGTCGCATCGCATCGCATCCGAAACGCTCGCCGCGCCTCGCAGCCACGATGGCGCAGTCGTGGGACTACATCGCGAAGATCGTGTCGCTGGGCGACTCCGGGTGCGGCAAGTCCAGCGTAAGTCGTCAGGCATCATTTACCCAGCACGCCCGAACTGTCCGAGCCTTCCTCCCCCTCCATGCTCTCTCCCTCTCCCCGCTCTGCCTACCGTCTCCCCCCGCTCCGCGCAAAACGCGCCCCGGCTCACCGTTTTCTCGCCTTGGCGGCGCCCCCTGCAACAGCTGACGATCCGCCTCTGCGAAGGACGCTTCACGCCGCACCACGACGTGACCATCGGCGTCGAGTTCGGCTCTCGCATCGTGCCCGTCGGGCCGCCGGCGTCCCTCGCGCTCAACATCAACAACCCGGCCCCGGCATCCGGCGCCTCTTCCCCCGGGGCCGCCCAGGGGCCCGGCCCCCCCGACGGCTCGCCGCCGGCTCCTCCTCCTCCTCCTCCGACGATGACGCGCCCGCAGAAGCACATGAAGCTCTCGCTCTGGGACACGGCCGGGCAGGAGACGTACAAGTCGATCACGCGGTCGTACTTCCGCGGGGCCAGCGGCGCCCTGCTCGTCTTCGACATCACGCGGCGGGCCACCTTCCTGTCGGCGACGGGCTGGCTGCACGACCTGCGGCAGATCGCCGAGGACGGCATCGTGGTCGTGCTCGTGGGGAACAAGTCGGACCTGGCGGCGGCCGGCGGCGGCGGCGCCGCCGCCGACAACTTGCGCCAGGTCGCCCGCGACGAGGCCGCCGAGTGGTGCCGCGCCAACGGCGTCTTGCAGTACGTCGAGACGTCGGCCAAGTCGGGCGACGGCGTCGAGAGGGCGTTCCTCGAGGTCGCCGAGCGCATATATCAGAATATCGAGGCGGGCAAGTACGATCTGAACGATCGGCGGAGCGGGGTCAAGGGCGCCGGAGGGGGCGCCGGAGGCGCTGGCAAGGTGAATCTTGGGGTTAGGGACGGGGGCGCTGGGAGAGGGAGGGCCGGTGGCGGGAGCCAGGGCGGCTGGGGGAATTGCTGTTGATGGTGCGGGGAGGAGGGGTTGGTGTGGCTCCACAGGTTGTCATGATTTGGCCGAATTCATTGGGGAGCGTGGCGTTTGTGTCTGTCTTGGACTGGCCTGCTTCAGGGGTTTTCCCATTCTTTGACTCCGAATTAGTCTGTCTGCGCAGGCTGGTAGAAAGAGCTCGGTACGGCTAATCTGGCTTATCGATCATGATCATAGGCAGACGATGCATCGTTAGTCAGCTAGCTATCGGCTATACGCGTACCTTGGTCGCGCCTTTGAGAAATGAACCGTTGTTTTTTCATGACGCTCGATTCTCCCTGGCACTGGCGCAGCCGTGAAGAACCGCACACAAGACTACACTGCACTTCCCGTAGCCAAATTCGTTTCCAGCAAGTCGTGGGCGGCTCAGGAGGGTCCAACGCGGCCACGGAGAGCCGATTCCGATTTCAATATCATTACCGCGGTAGGCAAAGCGTCATGCGCCACATTATACTCAACCTGTGGCGGTGCTCGACAGACAGGTTACCAAGAATCCGAAAGCGACGCGCGCGGGCAAATGCAAACACACTCACACGCTTTGACCATTCCGACATCCAGCATGCCACAAAGCGCGCCCGAGCACGAGTCCAGCCCGCCGGCGACGAAACCGACGTTTTGTCGGCTCAACGGCGCACGGGCCACCGGGCCGGGCCTCTGCGTTCGAGCCTCCGGCCGACCTCTCTCCATAAACCGTGTCCTCGCGCCTCCCTCGGCCGCCCCAACCCTCTCTCCGCGCCGCAACAATGTCTTCAAGGTACGACCCCGCCCAGCACTCTCCCCCCAGCACTTCTTCCCCCCCCCCCCAACCGCACAACAAAAACGAAAGCTAACCCGCCCCACCCGCCGCTCCGCGCCGCAGATTCCACGCCTCCGGCGCGGCCCCGCGCGACGCCCGCGCCGCCCTCTTCTCCACGTACGACTCGCGCGCCGCCTCGCGCTCGCCCGCGCCCGCGGCCCCCGGCCCCGGCCCCGGCCGCTACTCGCCCGCGCGCCCCGCCAGCGGCTACGGCTACCGGGCGTCGCCCGGCGGGTCGGCCGCCGCCGGCGGTGGAAGCAGCAGCGGCAGCAGCGGCGTGTTCGACGGCGGCATCAGCGGCGGCGGGCTGGGGCCCAACGGCGGGGCCTTCGCGGCGTATCCGGGGGCCGGCGGCGGCGGGGGGGCGGGAGGGGCGGCAGGAGGTGGTGGTGGGGCGGGGGGGTTCAGGCCGGCGACGCCGAACGCGAGGGGCCAGTATAGCGATGCGGTGCTGTCGGAGTTGGAGAGCCAGAACGAGGAGCATCTGGGGGGCATGATTGCCAAGGTGAAGGCGTTGAAGGGGGTGAGTATAGGGCACCCTTGGGGAGGGTTTTTTTTTTTTTGTTCGCGACCTGGCTGATGGGCGGTTCTGCGCGTGCGACCTTAGGTTTCGCTCGCCATCGGCAACGAGATCCGCGACTCGACCGCCCTCGCGGAGAAGATGAACGACTCCTTCGATTCCACGCGCGTGAGGCTGCGCGGCACCATGAACCGCATGCTGCGCATGGCGGAGCGCACCGGCGTGGGCTGGAAGGCTTGGCTGGCCTTCTTCGCCGCCGTCGTCTTGCTCTTCTGGTACGTCTGGCTGTTTTAGCCCGCGCGCTAGTTGGAGGGGGAGGGGCGTCAGGAAAGAACCTAGATCGTTCTAAAGCGCATGCATTTTTCAACGTTTGCGTTCCGAAACACCTTTGGGTGCCATACCCGGTCCGGATTTTCCTATCTGCGCCACGGTGCGATCGCAAGAATGGCGCATAGCAGAAGCGGGTACATTTTCACCTGTACTATTTTGCAGACGCGAAGCGAAAGCGGCGGCGCATTTAATCCGTTGGGAATTGTGGTGGGCAACGGCGTTAGTGGGTTTAAATTTTTGTCTCACAGTTCGACATGTGTGTACGGGTGCCGCGTTCATTTTTGTTTTACTATGCATATAACCTAGTCTCCTGTAGACGATTGTTCTATGTTGTTATATTACCATTCTATTTCCATCGGAAGTGTAAGACCGATATGGCATCTCAAAAAGCTAGGCGTGGAATATCCGTGTCTTATGCAATGCTACAGCTTTTCGTGCGCATCAGCGTCTTAAGTCAGAAGCTATCAGGAGTAACACTATGATATACGACCAATTAGACAACTCACAACCTGATTACTAACGCTATAAGAAAGAAAAAGATTTTTGATGTTTCCGACTTCATGAAGAAATACTTGCGCCTCTCTCGGAGTCCGGGTATCAACCTGGTGCCCTACCGGCGCCACGTCATGCTACATACAGAATAAACTCTCGAACCTCCTTTTAGAACACTGACTCTCTCTAAAACTAGAACCCACGAAGTCGACTTCTCTGCCGTTGAAACAGCACCACCATAGTTCAGGAGTACAATCCACACGTGTAATCCTGACTCTACCACAGACCCCCGTAGAAAGTCGCACCACCTCATTACTCTCCTCTACTCCCACACAAGGCAAAGAAAGCCATCCCACCAACTTACCCACCACATAGTCATAACGATGCAGCCTCATTTGAGGCATTCCATCCACATGCGCAATAACATCGCCACCGTAGACTCTCCACTGGGATTACCCACCTCCTTCCGATCCTGACGCTCGAAACTATTTCCCCGACTTTCACACAAATGATAATAATACAACCTCATCTGAGGCACTCCATCCGCGCACATAATGGAATCCTCACCTTGTGACAATTTTGTCATAACAATGCTTCTTGCCACACTTCGAACCCCGCGCCCTCCCCTTTACGCACCCCTCCCCCCACCCCTCATCAGCCTCTCCCGAAACGCATTTCCACTCACCGGCCTCGCGCCTGCAAACTCTGCCGGCTGAGCCGTAGCCCCGCTCCCACCACGGCCTTCCCTCGCACTGGCCCTCGCATGCGCACCGGGCCCGTCTCCGCCGCGCGCCACGTTGCCGAACGTGTTAGATGCGGCGCCGCCACCGACGCCGCGGCCCTGGGCCGCTAGCACGGGCGATGACCCGCTTAGGAACGAGCTGTCGCCGGGCGCGGGGACCGGGGTGACGAGGCCGGGGCCAGCAGCGGTAGTGGCGGGAGAATTCTCCTCGATGTGGCGGTGCAGTGTGACGTGGGCGCCGCTGCCTAGGAAGAGAGACCTCGCGGGTTGGGTGCCCGAGCGCTCGCCGGCATTGCTGGCTGGGCGGCTGCTGCTATCCTCGCCGGTGGCGGCGCTGCTAAGGCTGGCGCGGAGCTGGCGCTGGCTGCGCTGGTGAGCGCCGACGCTGGTGCTGCCGGCGGTTCCCGGAGCAGTGGCTGAAGTGGCGAAAGGAGAGTGCAAAGCGGCGTCGCTGTCGGAGTCCTCGAGCTCCGTATCGGTGTGCTGGTAGGAGCCGGCCTCAGGGATGTCGTCGTCGAGATCGTGCTCGTCCTGCGGGACGCCGGCCTCCTCGCGGTCCAGGAACTCCTCGATCGAGTCCTCGTCCAGGTTCGCCGCCGCGGCGTCGACGTCCTCGTCAAAGCTGCCCTCGACGAGGCTCTCCTCGTTGAACGTAACGTCGTCCGCCTCGGGGATATCGTCGTCGAGATCTCGCGTGTGGTCTTCGTCTCCGCCTCCGTCGGCGGAGCCGTCCTGCGCAGAAGTACTGCTGTTAGCCGTAGAAGTGCCCTCGAGAATGACTTCCTCAATAGCAGCGGCGTATTCCCTACGCAACGCGACCAGGAAAATCCTGCCATCAGGGCAGATCCACCCCACGACGAATCTAGGGGCCCCGCGCAGGCCTTCGACATTGATGCCGCCGGGGTTGCCGCCATCGGGGTCGCCATTTTCCTCGCCATCGCTGCCGCAAAGGGTATCACCATCGGTGTCACGCTCAGCGTCACCACTGGTGCCATGACCATCGTCACCGCCATTCTCTTCTTGAGGACCGCCGCCGCCATTTGCACCAGCATTGGCACCATCACCGCCCTGGGAACTCACTCTAGACCCATCATCATCCGCATCCAGGCCCTCCCCCTCATCCATCTGCCCCGCACCACCTCCAACCCCCGCTGCCGCCGCCCCCATCCACTCTCGCTCGCGCCTCGCCAACGCCTCAGCCTCGTCCCGCTCCGCCTGCTCGTCTCGCATCTGCTGCAGCGTCTTGCCCACCCCCGGCGGCCGCAGCCACGTGGCGCCAAAGTTGCGCACGTTGGCCTTGCGCTGCGCGACGAGCGCCTCGTCGGCCGCCAGCCGCGCCATCTCGGCCTGCCACCGGGCGCTCGCGTGACTGCCGGCGCCGGCGGCGCCGGGGAGCTGGTTGGTCTGGTTGGCGCCGCCGCCGGCGCCGCGCGCTCCGTTGGCGCCCTGGTGGTGCTGGCTCGGCGCGCCGTGCCCGTCGGCCGCGTGCGCGATGCCGCCGTGCGGCTCCATGGGCTCCCAGAAGACGTCGAACGCATCGCGAGGGCCGGACCCAGCTGGTCCCGCCGCGGCGCCGGGGCCGGTGCCGGTGGGATTTTGCGCCATGGTGCCGAAGGCGGCGCGAGCGCGCATCTGTAAAAAATTGTCACGATAGTATACAGTTACAAAGACGTCAAGAAAGAAAAAAAAAGGGGGTTGCGAAATCGCGGCTAGGACGGTGCTCGTCGCGGGAAATACGCTCGTGCAGACGCGTCTAGGACACGCCTGAGAAGGACTTACCTCGCGAGGCGGGATTAGTGGAAGCCCAAACATGACTGACAGGGGCGCGATTGAATTGAAGGATACACGGGACGGGATTTTTGTGTCCGCAAGACTCGTGCGAGTTGTGAAGGCCGACACTGCAGTTTCCGGGGCACGTCACAGTACTCGCGGAGTGAAGTGGAAAGGAAAAGGTGGGCGTTCCGCCGTTTAAGTAGCGGGGCAGGGCGTTGAAGCGCAGACGCGGGCTCGCCTGTTCACGTGTGTGTCTGAACCATGGAACCACATCAATACGTATTGGCACCCAGACCGCTGGCACCTGGAACCACGGAACCAGGCCGTGTCACATCCTTTTTGGAAATCTCGATGGGTAGATTTTCCTCAATTCAGCAAGCTTGCTATGTACCGCGCCCAACGTCCCTTCCAAAAAGCAGGATGTACAGGTGTCATGACTGGACTTCTCGAAAATGCAGCGCGGCGCAAAGCTCGCGAATGACTAAATAGGTGCGCAACGGCAGACAAAAAAGAAAGTTGGAGCAACAAAGAGGCTTCAAGTACTATTCAGCATCCCGCCCAAGAAGTGACGAAGTAAGAAAGAAGCGACAGTAGTAAAGCTGTGACATTATCGCAGAAACCGTAAAACAAGCAAGGCGACAAGCGGCGAAGTTTACTCAATGGAATAGACTGATGTCACGTCATAGTACATGCTCAGCGCTCCTTCCCGAGCCCCTTCCGCCAACCACATTTTAACCCCTCTAGTTTCCCTCCCGAGTAAAACAGGTCCTTGGGGCGCCCGTAGTGTTGCCTTGCGAGCGTCGACATCGACATAACAGGTCAGTAGGCACACTCAACCATCCACGTCTAGGTAATCGTTTCATAATCGCTGTACAAGGGTATCTGCCTCTTTTGCATCTTTTATGCTCTCCGGTTTCCCTTCTCCAATGCTTTCTACCTCCCCTCTCCCTCCTTTCACGATACACAACTCGGAACCACAACCCTCACCTCTTAAGCCGCCGCAGTGATCAGCTCGGACGGCGCCCCCTCCACCTTATTCAACAGCTCGTACGGCGGCCTCTTGACGATACCGCCCGTGACCGGCAGCTGCGACCCGCAACCGGTGAGGAACGAGTCGACCTCGCGCGCCGCCATGCGGCCCTCGTTGATGGCCCAGACGATCAGCGACTGGCCGCGGCGGCAGTCGCCCGCCGCGAAGACGCCCGGCAGGTTGGTCGCGTAGTGGCCCGGCGGCGTCTTGACGTTCTTGCGGGCGTCCTTCTCGACCTCGCCGCCGAGGACGCGGTCCTCGGGCCCGAGGAAGCCCATGGAGAGGAGCACCAGGTCCGCGTCGAAGTACTCCTCCGAGCCCTCGACCTGCTTCATGTCCCAGCCGCCCGTCGCCGACTTGGACCACTCGACTCGGATTGTGTTGATGCCCTTGACGTGCCCGTTCCCGTCGTCGACGAACTCCTTGCTCATGACGCAGAACTCGCGCGGGTCCTTGCCCATGTGCGTCTTAACCTCCGAGTGCCCGTAGTCGACGCGGTAGATGCGCGGCCACTGCGGCCACGGGTTGTCGCGGGCGCGTTCCGGCGGCGGCTGCGGCAGCAGCTCGAAGTTGGTAACCGACTTGGCGCCGTGGCGCACCGCAGTGCCGATGCAGTCGTTGCCTGTGTCACCACCACCAATGACAACGACGTGCTTGCCCTTGGCCGAGATATACGAGCCGTCATCCAGGTTCGAGTCAAGGAGCGACTTGGTGTTCTTGTGCAGGTATTCCATCGCGAAATGGATACCCTCGAGGCTGCGGTTCGGAATTGGCAGGTCGCGACCCACAGTAGAACCTGTCGCAAGCACAACGGCGTCGTTATCTGCGCGCAGAGAATCGAGCGTGATCTCGCCTTCGCCGACGGCGCAGTTGGTAACATACTTGACGCCCTCGGCACCCATGAAGTCTACACGGCGCTGGACCACCTTCTTATCGAGCTTCATGTTCGGGATGCCGTACATGAGAAGGCCGCCGATGCGGTCAGCACGCTCGTAGACAGTCACATCATGGCCCGCCTTGTTGAGCTGGTCGGCCGCGGAGAGACCGGCGGCGCCGGAGCCGATGATGGCGATCTTCTTGCCGCTGCGGTACTTGGGAGGAGACGGGACCATCCAACCCATCTCGAAGCCGCGGTCAATGATGGCGCACTCGACTGACTTGATACCGACGGGGTCCTCGTTGATGCCGAGAACGCATGCACCTTCGCAAGGGGCGGGGCACACACGACCGGTGAACTCGGGGAAGTTGTTGGTCATCAGCAACCGGTTGAGCGCGTCCTTCCACTGGTTCTGGAAGATGAGCTCGTTCCATTTGGGAATGATGTTACTGATTGGGCAACCCGTGTCGGATTGGCAGAACGGTACGCCGCAGTCCATGCAGCGCGCAGTCTGGTACTTGAGCTCGTCCTCGCTCAGTCGGCTCGAGAGCTCTTGCCAGTCGCGCGTCCTGGTCTTGGGGTTCCGGTACCTCTCGGACCGGCGCTGGTACTTCATGAACCCGCGAGTCTTGTCCAGCACCAAGGTGGACCGTCTCTTCTCAGCCTTGGCATCACCAATGCTCTCTTCAATGTCGAGAAGCTCGTTCTTCTTCTTCTCCTTGTCGTCGGCCTCGCGCTCGTGCTTCTTGCTTTCCTCGTGCTGGGCACGGACGGGGTTGCCAGGAAGAATCGGCAGCGGATATTCCTTCTTCTTGGCCTCAGCAGCCTTCGCGGCCTCTTCTTCGAGCACGCGCTTGTAGTCCGTCGGAAGAACCTTGACAAAGCGAGGCAGAGCGCGGTTGAAGTCGAGTAGGATGCGAGCCGCTAGCTCGGACCCGGTGTAGTGGTGGTGGTCCTCGATCAGACCGCGGACGAAGGCAATCTCCGTCGGGTCCTCAACGCTAGATAGCTCAACCATCTCTTGGTTGACCTTGCCCTCGAAGTCACGGTACATGTCCAGGACGTAAGCAATACCACCAGACATACCGGCAGCGAAGTTACGGCCCGTGGAGCCAAGGACGAGGACACGACCACCCGTCATGTACTCGCAACCGTGGTCGCCAACGCCTTCGACGACCGCAGTAACACCAGAGTTGCGAACAGCAAAGCGCTCGGCAGCAACCCCGCGGAAGTAGCAAGTACCGCTCGTAGCACCGTACAAGCACACATTGCCGACGAGGATGTTCTCCTCAGCCTGGAACACGGCCGAGCGAGGCGGATAGATGATGAGTCGGCCACCAGACAGGCCCTTTCCAACGTAGTCGTTGGCATCGCCCTCGAGCTCCAACGTCACACCAGACGCGAGGTAAGCGCCAAACGACTGGCCGGCGGAACCGCGGATGTTGACGTGGATAGTATCCTGAGGCAGACCAGCCTCACCATACCGCTTGCTGATATGATAAGAGAGAGTAGCTCCCATGGCGCGATCGGTGTTGAGGATGTCGCACTCGACACGAGTCGGCAGTCCTTTCTCGAGGGCGAGCTCAGACTCGGAGATCAACTTGTTGTCTAGGCGGACGTGAAGCTTATGGTCCTGCTTGCGCACATTGTACGTAGCGACACCAGGGCGGAGAGTATGGGCAGGGGTAAGGATGAGGGAGAGGTCGATGTTTTCCGTCTTGGCCGTGCGGAGGTCCTCGCGGACACGGAGGCACTCCGACCGGCCAACCATCTCGTTGACAGTCCGGAAGCCAAGCCTAGCCATAATGGCACGCATCTCATTCGCAACGTAGTAGAAGAAATTGATAGCGTGCTCAGGCTGGCCTGTGAACTTCTTCCGCAACTCAGGATCCTGGGTTGCGATACCAACAGGGCACGTATTCAACTATTTCATGCGTCAGCAACTAGAGATCAGGAAAACTGTAAACGTGTGAGAAAAGCACTTACGTGACACTTGCGCATCATGATGCAACCCATGGCAATCAGCGGCGCCGTCGCGAAGCCGTACTCCTCCGCGCCCAGCAAACAAGCAATCGCGATATCACGGCCCGTGCGAAGCTGGCCGTCCGTCTGGACGACGACGCGGCCGCGCAGGTCATTCAGCACGAGCGTCTGATGCGTCTCCGCCAGACCCAGCTCCCACGGCAGGCCGGCATACTTGATGCCGGTCCAACGCGAGGCGCCCGTGCCGCCGTCATGACCAGAGATGAGGATGTGGTCCGCCTTGGCCTTGGCCACGCCGGACGCGACGATGCCGACGCCCGTCTCCGACACCAACTTGACCGACACGCGGGCACGCGGGTTAGAGCACTTGAGGTCGTAGATGAGCTGCTTCAAGTCCTCAATGGAATAAATGTCGTGGTGCGGGGGGGGCGAAATGAGGCCGACACCGGGGGTGGAGTGCCGCGTCTTGGCGATCGGCCCAGACACCTTGTGGCCGGGCAGCTCACCGCCTTCACCAGGCTTGGCTCCCTGGGCCATCTTGATCTGAAGCTCGTCCGAGTCGGCCAGATAGTTGCTGGTGACGCCGAACCGGCCCGAGGCAACTTGTTTAATGGCCGAACGCATCGTGTCACCGTTCTCCAAGATCGTGCTGCGCTCCGGATCTTCACCACCTTCACCAGTGTTCGACTTGCCTCCGAGACGATTCATCGCGACGGCGAGCGTCGAGTGCGACTCCATAGAGATGGAGCCGTAGGACATGGCACCAGTACAGAATCGCCGGCAAATATCAGTCCAGGGCTCGACCTGGTCGATCGGAATGGGGTTCCGCTCGTCGAAATTGAAGTCGAGCATGCCACGCAGAGTGCAGTTCTTGATCTGCTCGTACTCCGACTTCGAGTACGCCTCGTACGACTTGTCATTTTTGGAACGAACGGCATCTTGGATGTTGGCAATGGCGACTGGGTCGTTGACATGGGGTTCGCCGCCATCTCGCCAATGGTACTCGCCAGTCTCGGCGAGCCCAGGAACTTCAACTATGCTTCGTGACGGGAAGCCCTTCTCGTGCAAAGCAAAGGCGTCCTGCGCGAGGAGTTCAAACGTCATGCCCCGAATACGAGTGGCCGTGCCAGCGAAGCAGCGGTCAACGACGGTGTCATCAATGCCGAGGGCCTCGAAGATCTGAGCACCCTTGTAGCTCTGCAACGTGGAGATGCCCATCTTACTCATGACCTTTAGGATACCACCGTCGCAGGAGTGCTTGTAATTGTCGATAAGCTGCCCAGTCGTGAGCGGCTTGCGGATCAAGCCCTCGCGGTGCAACTTCATGATGCATTCGATGGCAAGGTACGGGCAGATAGCATCGGCACCGTAGCCGACGAGGACGCACATGTGGTGCACCTCACGGGCTTCGCCAGTCTCGACCACAAGGGCAGCCCTAGAACGCCACCTATTGCGGACGAGGTGGTGGTGAACCATACCAGTGGCGAGGAGAGCCGACACGGGGATGCGGTCCGCCGAAGTAGCACGGTCAGAGAGCACCAAGATGTTGTCACCTTCCTCAACCGCCTCGCTGGCCGCATCGCAGATCCGGTCAAGGGCGTTCATATAGCCCTGGACGCCCTCGCTCTTGGGGAACGTGAGGTCAATGACCTTGACGGTCCAGTCGGGATGGACCGTGTGGATGTTGGTGAGAGCATTGAACTCTTCGAGTGAAAGAATGGGAGACGGGAGGAGGAGACGGTGGCACTGAGACTGATCCATCTCGAGCAGGTTGCCCTGGGGACCGACGTAGGCCTCGAGCGACATGACAATGGCCTCACGGATGGGGTCGATAGGCGGGTTCGTGACCTGTGCGAACAACTGGCGGAAGTATTCGTAGAGTAGACGCGGCTGCGTGGCTAGGCATGCAAGAGGAGCATCGTTACCCATGGACCCCAGCGCCTCCTTGGAGTCTGCGGCCATAGGAGCTAGTAGCAAGGTGACTTGCTCAAGAGAATAACCGAACGCTTTCATTCGCGGGTCCTGTTGAATGCTGGTCTCAGACAGCTTAACCTCTAAATTAAGGCCTTGCTGGTCGACCTCCCTGTAGATGTTGGGCAGTGTGAGGAGCTCCTTCTCGATCCAAACCCGGAAGTCATGGCGGTTGGACACGGTCTGCTTTAGCTCGGCGTCATCAACAATACGCCCCGCAATAGTGTCAACGAGCAGCATCCTGCCGGGCTGCAAACGGCCCTTCTGGACGATCCGCTCCGGTTCGATGTTGATCGTGCCCACTTCGGAGGCGCACACGATGCGGTCGTCGTCGGTGACATAGTACCGGCACGGCCGCAAACCGTTACGGTCAAGGGTAGCGCCGCAGTACCGCCCGTCGGAGAACGTGAACAATGCCGGGCCATCCCAGGGCTCCATCATGCACGCCGCCCACTCGTAGAAAGCAATCTTTTCAGGGTCCATGCTCCGGTTGCCCTGCCAGGCCTCGGGAACCATGAGCATGATAGCCTCGGGCAGAGAGAGAACGCCGTTGATCACGAGCAATTCTAGGACGTTGTCGAAAGCAGCGGAGTCGGAGCCACCATCCTCAATGATAGGATAAAGCATTTCCAGGTCGTCGCCGAAGAAGTTGGACTTGAGGACACCTTCACGCGCCCGCATCCAGTTCTTGTTCCCTCGCAGCGTGTTGATCTCGCCATTGTGGGCAGCCCATCGCAGAGGCTGAGCGCGATCCCAGCTGGGGAAGGTGTTGGTGGAGAATCGGGAGTGCACGAGAGCGAAGTGGCCCTCGTAGTCGACCGACACAAGGTCATGGTAGTACTCGTACACCTGGCTCGGCGCTAATTGGCCCTTGTACACAATGTTCTTGTTGCTGAGCGAGCACAGGTAGAACCAGTTGTGCAGCCCGATAACGTGAGTCGCCCGCTTCCGGAGCAAGTAAAGCTGTTTCTCAAAGTAGGTGTAGTCGAACTCCTCGGAAAAGGACGGCTTCGGCTCCTTACCTTCTCCGTACACGGACTTGACGACCACAAAGGGCTGCAGGATGATCGGCTCGCGAGATAAGGCTGCAGGCCCTAGCAGGGAAGAGTCCCGGGGTACCTCTCGCCACCCCAGCACTCGCAAGTCGAACTGGTCCGCAACCTCTTCGAAGATGTTGATCGTGTCCTTCAGAATGTCCTCATCGGGCTTGAAGAAGAGGTTGCCGGCCGCGTACTGGCCCTCGGGCGGGAGTTTTATCCCCTGCTCGCGCTCAAAGTTCTTGAGGAAGAACTTGTGCGGGATCGAGGTCATGACGCCAGCGCCGTCGCCATCTCTGGCGTCGGAACCGACCGCACCGCGGTGCGTCATGTTGCACAGCAGGCTGCGTGCTAGATAGAGTGAGAGCGCTTAGCCGGCATTCCACCAAGCGAGGAAAGGAAATCCTCGTCGCGTCATATTGAGGGCGCATGCTTACCATCGCTGATAATTTTGTGGGTTGCTTTGCCCTTGATTTGGCTGCAGACATATCGTTAGCATGCCGTCATTGCCCGGCTGGGCGTGGGTAGCGATAACACCCGAGCCAGGCGCGAAGATGGGGTGACGAGAGACACGAAAGGCGACATACGCAGCAAACCCGACACCGCAAGCATCCTTCTCGAGCTCGGGATCGTAAAGCCCCTGCTTCAGCGGCAGCGTGCCCGCCCAGGACTTGTTGTCCGGCGTCTCCTGGTAAGGGAAGACATTGCCGCTGGTTTCCTCTTCTTGGGGTTCGATCACGTCGTAAATCTGCGTCTCTGGTTGCTCGGCGAACGAGACCTGAACCATTCTTCCGGCGAAAGGCCCAGAACTCTAAGGTCTTCAATTCTTTTTCTTTCTGTATCTGGGACTTTGCTGGCGGCAAAACGGCTCAATCGCAGGAACTGCTTGCTTCGGCCCTCGGGCGAGGTTGGGTATTTGGGCAGGCGAGGGCCGGTGGCGAGGAGTGGCGGCGGGCCTTGCTGGTTCACTGGGGCAGAGTGAAGCCCGGTCGCTCGACTCAACAGACGAATGTGCCTGGCGCGCTACTTCTCAATGTGCACAGTTAGAGCCGAGATTTCAAAGCAGGTGGAGGAGGCCGGGTGGGAGCGGAGAGAGAAAGAGCAGGACGGCGAGGAGAAGGACGGCGGCGGCCAGCAGTTCAAAAAGCGGCAGTGGAGCTCGGCGGGAGGAATTGGGTGTGGAGCAAAAGCAACGGGCGCAAAGGCGGGGTGGGTGCGCTTGGTGGTGGTCACTCGGTGGCACGCGGGTCAAAGGCTCTCAACCACCACGCCGAAAGCTCGTCTTGCCCATGGTCGCCTTTTTCGGCTGCTGATCTGGTGTGGCCCAGGCGATCGTCGAGGGGACCCGGGAGGGGGGGTATCAATGGTTCCGTCGGATAGCTGACGAAGAGCGTGGTGGGCTATGATGTCGGCTGCGACGCCGCACCTCTTTCCCCGTTCCTCCGCCCGGCTCAGCTCTTTTTTTCATTTGCTGCGCGGCGATAGGTCGGAGCTTCCCAGCGGCGGGTGCAGCGAGGGATGAGCTTATCGCGTCCGCATAGGAGGGGTAGCTTGGAGCCACCTGGAGCCACCACCGGTCCCTTTGCCCCCGGCCGCCGTTTATCCACTCGGCAAACACGTGCAACGGAGCTCTCCGGGGTGGATGCAAAGCAGGTTCACACAGACGGGGCTGGCGGCGCATATACAGTACATAGAGGACGGGCACTAGCAAAGAGACGGGCCTCACCTACTAGGTCACGGAACGGGTAAGAACGGAGTGCTCGCGCAACGCTACCAGGCTGTCGAGAGGGGGCGACGGAGGAAGACCGACAGTCGGCGCAGGCAGGAGAGTGAGGGAAACGGATGCCTCTCCTTCGCGGGCGGGCGTGCCGCTCAGTCTTTATGTAGTGGAGGGCTGGCCCAGGCACGGCGCAAGGTGGGGAAGGCAAAAGAAAAAAAATTTGATGCAAGGACTGAGCTAAGGCTTAGCACGAGAGCTCCTGGCCGGCTCCCGCCATCATCCTCATCTTGCTCTAGGTGGTCAGGCTCGAGGAAGCTACGCATGCGAATTGGTCTAGGCTTGGCGCGCGCGCCCCCCCGGGCACGAGGTTTGCTGTATGTATGGCCATGTACGTAGCCTGCTGGGGAGATGCAGGATCGCCCGTTAAAACGGACACGGCGCAGATGAGTTGTATCGATGCGCAGGATGCAGTCGAGGCCAAATGCCGCAATCCCTCACGCTGCACGGCAGCTTCCTGCCTCCGCTCCAGTCTTGCCGCCTTCTCTTCTTCACGGCTTTTCTTCTCTCGCCTCCTTCTGCGTGACCCCTCTCCCGCGCCAGCCTTGCGTGCCGCGTCCGCGCCTGCAGGACCCGCGCAGGGACCCAGATTGGGCCCGCCGGCCACGGCGGAGAGACAGGAGGGGGGGGGGGGGGGGGGGGGGGGGGGTTGGGAAGGCTGGACGGGAGGAGGCGGAACGACGGGGCGAGCGGATGGCAGCTGCTAGCAGCGGCTCACGGCCCTGGGGCACTGAAGCAATTGGCCTCCCATGGAACGCCCCCCTGCAACGAGGCCTGGCCTTGCGCCAAAGAGCTCTAGACGGGTATATTTATCGGGAGACTGGAGAGTAGGTGTGGAGAGAGCGCGACCGGAAGGCTTTCGGCTGGAGGCGCGCACGTCTGTCGTGCGTGCGTGCGTCGGGCATGCGTTGCGCGCGCACACACACAAACGCCGTGGTGGAAGGTCTTTCGTCTCCTTCCCTTGCTACCCCACGGTCCCGGCAGCTGCAGGCGCGCGGGCGCCGCACGGAGTTGGCTGGATCTCGCCGCGGGGTGCGGGCCCTGCAAGCGAATTAGCGAACAGCATGTGGCGGGCCGCTGATTGGGCCGCGCGGGCCCCGGTGACGCTGTCGGGCCTTCGTCCCCCGTCCGCCGGGCCATCGCCCGGTCGGTGCGGCTGCGGGCGCCGGCCAGGGCGACGCCGCGCAGCGCGCCAAAGCCGTCAGTTGCGTGGGACCGACCCCTCTCGACTCTCTCCCCTCGTCGCCGCCCGCCCCACCGGCCGTCCGCATTGCCGCAAATCAGCCCGCGCCCGTTTGGAATCCGGCGCTTCTCGTTTGCGTGCCGCGCATCGGCTGGCCGGTGGCCCGCCGCGTCTCCAGTCCCGTCCGCCTGCCGCGCTGGCCCGCCAGCGTGCGCCTTCTCCTCTCGAGTAATTCTGCGCGGTCATACGAAGGGACCCCAGCCCGCGAGCCTTATCGCGACGCCTCCGTTCCAGCCGGGGCCCTGCAGCCCGCGTCCGTCCCATGGAAGCTCGCTCCGCATGCTTGCTCCGGATGGTTAAAAACACCCTTTCTCCACCCGCAACCTACCACCGCGAGAAAGGTTTCCTGCCTCGGCTCTGTTTCCAGGCCCGGAGCTCCCCGCCACTGCCGCCGCCCGCCCATCACGGGTTTTCTCATCCAACTTGGTAATCCGCGCCCGCTTGCTCCTCTCGGGTCGCCGGTCAGGGCCCGCCGAACTCTCCGTGCGTGGCCGGCGGAGCGCCCAGTCGAGGCACGTTAGAATTTCGGGACCACTCACGTCGCCGTCAATAGGCCGCCTGCTGGCCGCCCGACTCCTCCGGAAAAGTGGTAGCACATTACCACCAATGCGGCTCGCTAGCTCTTGATGATCCTGAGTGGCCAAGGCGGCACGAAATTATTTTCTTTTCTGCCAGCTCAGTCACCCTTTGTGCTCGCCAAACCGCCCCCGACGCACCACCCACGGATTTCCTCATACGGCTTGGGCCGCGTTCAAGGGCCACGGGACGGATGACCAAAAGAACTCGGGAGAAAACGGGTCTGAGGCCACCGGTCGTGGCCGGCAGGTCGTGGGCGGCGACCGAGTCACCACACTACTTCGGATGCCATATCACCACCTCGACGGGCCCGAGCGAAAGGCGAGCAAGAAAAAAAAAAAAAATGCGATGTCGGTCAGGCTAACAGGGGGAGTGAGATCTGGCGGAGATCCTCTCCCCGCTGCCAGGTTCAGGCTAGCCAGCCGATCGCAGGACCATGGCGATGATGTTGCTCTATTCGGAAAGGGAACCACTGGGGCGGTGGTCTTCGGTTCCGCCGATATCGCTGTCGCTCGGCGTCCAGCACCGCCATCGAACGAGAGAACGAGACAGACGGCCTCATTCTCCCGCTAATAAAATTTTCCCAGACTCCCGGTCCTGCGTCCCGTAGCGGGGGCGTCTTGGTGCGCATGCAGGGTCCTTTTGCGATGGCCGTTGGCACGTTGTATAATTCTTCTGACCAACTGTGGCTGTGGGCATACGAAAGGTACGTCGGTGTGAAGTAATAGAGTGGGCATGTCAATTGGCCAATCAGACGGCTACGGTTTGAGTGGGCGCGCCAAATGACTCATTCAACCTTCCAGTTCAAGCTTGAGGTCGAGTTTGGCTCGCCTGTAATTTCCATCAGCAAAATATTTGCGAAGATCATATCAATGATCGCCGCGGAGATGAGGGCGCTTTATCTCTGCAAATAGGAGCCTTTATAAGGTTGAGCCAACGGTAAGCGACGCGAGCAAACGAAGCCGTACAATACGAAGTACTCGGACTTGCCATTGCTCCAATGCCTGTTGAGGAAACGTGCCCTGAAACAAGTGCAAGGTAGCATTCATATCTGTGCCATGGTAGAAATATTTACCTGCCCAGCCTTGTAACGTAATCGCTGTTTGCCTTCGACAACTTGTGCCGTAAGGCAAACGAGTCGCAGAGCCGGAGGTCTTGCGTCGGCCGGGTGCACGTGTTAACATGCAGCTGGAAATGAATGCAAGTGGCAGGTGCAGCTGGTCGCGTTACCCACAACTAGGCGCCTACCCGCTCAATTAAGTAAGCGGTCTTGCCTTCTCGCAGTAACAGACCGTTATGCGCACTAGTGACGCACGTTCTCATTTGTAGGCCTACGCCGCCAGAACACATCCTCAACTGCGTCGCCTCAGCTTTCAAACCGGCATGACCACCAAGTCCGACAGTAATGAGGGTTGAACTGTGCTTTAATTTTGTACGCCTAGCTTGAAGCCCGAATGTTTTCCTCCCACCTGTCGGGTTATCCCATGAACCGAATCCATACTCTCCCCGCCCGGACTCCGCCAACCCAACCTTAAGAAACCGGAACTCAGACCGGAGGAACATGCTAGACCTAGATACACAAAGTGAATTCTTTATGCTTTTCGAGAAGTGCCTCTCGCCGGCCAGATCGACCCCTCCCACTCGCCCCAGGGAACGCGTGCGCTTACCCCACTGATAGTAGATGGAAGTTCCGCTACCGTCAAAGTCGACCGAGAGGCGCACTCTAATGCAATCCGCTTCCCATGCTGCTAGTGAAAGTCCGCAACGCCAAGGTCTGTCTCAGTCCTTCATGACATCGTCCTCGGCGATGAAGTCCTCGTCATCGTCCTCGTCATCATCGATATCGCCGGCGTCCTCAGCGGCTTTCGCGAAGTCGATGTTGCGCCCGCGCGTGCGACGGCCGTCCATGATGATGTTATCCGTGTCGATCTCTTCCATGTTGTCGTCGTCATCACCTTCCGCTACGGCAGCAGACAATACCGATCAGCTCAACCGCCGCATGCGCAGTAGATGACGATTTCGATCGATGGTGATACTCTTACCTTCACCACCCTGCTGCGGCAAGGTCGCGTTAGTAAACACGAGCTGCTGAAGGCTAGATGGCGCGACAGCGCAGGCTTACCTCTTCATTGCCAGACTCTTCCGAAGAGCTCTCATCGTCATCCTCCTCCATAGGCATGTCGATGGCCTTGCCCTTGCCTTTGCTCTCGACCGGCGGCGCGCCAGCTGCCTCGGCGCCGGCGGGGTTTGTCGCGGACACGTTTTGATCACTCATCTTAAGGCGCGGGAGATAGAATGTAAAAGATTGGGATAGCAGGTCAGATAGGGGACTCTCCCGGCGCTCTCAGCTAATGAAAAGTGAAGAGTAAGGCGCCTTTCTCTGAATGGTGCAGTGGGAAAGGGAAGAGAAGCGTGCGTAGATGCGGACTGGCCAGGCGCAAACAAATACCCGGGTCCCACCACCAGCTGGGGGCGGCAAGTGCGACCGGCAACAGAGTAAATCCGGGCTCCGCGTCGGCGCCGGCCAACCATGCCCCGCCGACCGGACCACTTTGCCGGGGTATTTCGCGCGTCTCGCGTCGCGACGCGTCTTCGACTTCCGCAGAGCACCGCCGCCATTGCGTTCACGCTTCCTCGCAGACGGCATCACCACCACCAACACCGCAATGCCTCTTCAGCAGCGTCTACGAGGTCGGCCGGCCCGTAAGTCCTAGTTCAATTGGCGATACTGATACTGGAAGAAGATGCTAATATAACGTCTGAAAAGACGCGCCCGGACCCACGTTTCTTAGCTACACGCCCAACGGCAGGAAGCTCATCACCGTCGGCCTAAACAATGCCATCCGCGTCTTCGAGACCGGCTCCGATGCGGAGCCCACAAACATTGACGACTGCCAGGAATCTAACACCGCCGTTGTTGCTACCGTATGGATTTCCTGCTACTAGTTAGAGGTTTTTGAGCTGGAGAGCTGATCAGCCGGCTTCTAGAACGACTTCTTCTTAGCAGGCTCCGAGGATGGTACCGTCTGCAAGTATTCATTGCATACCAACTCCCTCGATGGCATCCTTGTCCGATGTACGCTACCAGTCCGAGACATTGCTCTCTCTCCTGACGGGCTGTGGGCTGCGGTTGCTAGCGAGTATGCCATGCCTCTTCTCTACCTTAGGGGTATATGGGCATAGCTAATCAAGTTGTAATAGCGAACTGACCGTTAAGGTTGTTAACACCGACGATATGGAGCGTGTCTTGCACCTGAAGGAGCAGACGAAGCCTGTCAAGCACGTATCATTCGACGTTGGCGGCACATACCTGGCTGTGTCTTGCACGGACGGCATCATCTATATCTACTCCCTTACTACCGAGGAGCCGCTGCTAGTGCGCAAAGTGGACGGGCTCATTAAAGGTCTTGAGACAGATGCAGAACCTAGTTCGAGAGTCATTTGGCATCCAGACGGCCGAGCCATCGCCGCTCCTACGCCAACGAGGGGTATGTAAAGGCCGATTTCCTTGTTCGCCTTGGAAGGCAAGGGCTGACAAGGAAGATAGATATCCAGGTGGTCTCTACGAATGACTGGGAGCGTCAGCGCGCATTTCGCAACGGCCACACGGCCGACGTCACAGCGGCGGCATGGTCACCCAACGGTGCGCTTCTCGCATCGGCTAGCGCAGACCGCAAACTCGTCCTTTGGGACACCAAAACGCAAGCCGTCCTCAAGACGCATGACGACGTGCGCGCCACTATCCTCGCCATGGCCTGGCATCCGACGGAGAACATCCTGTCCTACACCAATAACGACGGCGAGCTCTTCATTCATACCGACTTCGTCCCTGCTGATGTCTCTTCATTGCTCGAGAAGACGCTCGTCGCTGCACCGTTTATCCATGACCCATTTGCAGAGGCCCCAGGCAATGCGGTGCGCGGCCGCCAGGAACTAACCAACGGGGTTCACGGGAAAGAAGCGCGGCGCCAACAGGGGGCTACCCGTCGTGCTCGCACGCCAGACTCGCTCGATGAGATCCTCGGTCTCGACGACGAGGAAGGGTCCGACCTCGATGGCTTCATCGAAGACGACGAGGGCGGAGCCGGCGCCGCAGGGCACAAGCGGAGCGCCGCAGCCGCCTACCTGGACGAGGACGGCTACGCTAACGGGCACGCCTACAAGAGGCGGGCCCCTGCCGGGCCCGCCTGGCAGCCCCGGATGCACCCGGCCTTCCAGCCCGGCAGCACGCCCTGGCGCGGCAACCGGCGGTACCTCTGCGTAAATCTGGTGGGCGCCGTGTGGACCGTGGACCAGGACTCGCACCACAGCGTCACGGTCGAGTTCTACGACCGCAGCTTCCATCGCGACTTCCACTTCACGGACCCATTCCTGTACGACAAGGCTTGCCTGACGGAACATGGCTGCTTGTTTGCGTGCCCGCCGTCGATGATCGGCGGCGGTAGCGGCGATGGTGGTGCGTCTTCCCGTCCCGCGATGCTGTACTACCGCCCGCACGAGACGTGGACAGCGCGCGCCGACTGGCGCACCGAGCTGCCGCCGGGCGAGTCAGCCGTCGCCATCGCCCTGTCCGACTCGTACGTCGTCGTCGTGACCTCGGCCAACTACGTGCGCGTCTACACGCTCTTCGGATTCCCCGTGCGCGTGTATCGCCAGAAGAGCGCGCCGGCTGTGACGTGCGCCGCCTGGCGTGACTACGTGCTCACCGTGGGCAACGGGCCCGTGGGCGCCGACGGCCGCTCCACGCTAACGTACTCCATCGAAGACGTGGCTAGGGACGAGGTGTGCCAGAACGAGGACGTGGTGGCGCTAGGACCGGGGGGCAATCTGCAGAGCGTGTTTTTCTCCGACGAAGGGGTAAGCCTTAGCCTATCCAGTTCACGATGCTTCGTCCCCAAGAAAGCAAACCCATTCTTTTCCGACTCGAGACTAACCATGACTCCTCAAAAACGCAGGACCCCTACATCTACGACACTACCGGCACCCTCTCCACCCTACTGCACTGGCGCACCCCGTCGCAAGCCCGCTGGGTGCCCCTCCTCTCGACCGCGCACCTCGCGCGCCTCGCCTCGGGCCGCAAATCCGAGTCCTACTGGCCCGTCGCCGTCGCCCAACGCCGCTTCCACTGCATCATCCTCAAAGGCGGCGACGCCAACCCCTCCTTCCCGCGGCCCCTGCTCTCCGAGTTCGACTTCGCCTTGCCGCTGCAGCCGCCGCCTCGGCCGGCCGGCGGCGCCGCCACCAAGCGGAAGGCCGGCGGCGTCGCCGACGACGATGACGACGGCGACGCCATGGACGCCGACGGCGGCGACGCCAACGGCCAGCCCGACGAAGCCGCCGCCGCCCACGCCCTCACGCAGACCTATCTCCTGCACGCCCTGCAGCACGCGCAGCTCCTCGACTTGCTGACCGGGGCCTCGGGCGCGGCGTCGTCGTCGGCGGCGGCCCGCGCCGGGCTGGCCCGCGCCTCGGCCGAGGCCGACAAGGCGCTGCTGCAGCTGCTGGCGGGCGAGTGTCGCGGGGGCGAGGAGCGCGGCGCGCGCGCGCTCGAGCTGGTGCGGCTGATGCGCGATGATAGCGGGCGCATGGTCGAGGCGGCGGCTAAGGTGGCGGGGCGGTACGGGTTGGAGGTGCTGAGGGGGAAGATTGAGGAAGTGGCGGAGAGGAGGGCGTTGGAGGGGGTGGTTGGGGGGGATGAGGATGAGTAGGGGATGGGGTAAAGGGGGTGGTAGATTGGGTAGGGATGGGTTGTAAGACTAGGATATGGTGAATGGCGTGAGAGGGGGGAGGAGGATGTGTCAATTCAAAGTCAATGAAGTAGGATTTTCGCAAGGAGCATAACTGGCGTTGGATTTTAAGTCGTTAGTGGATAAACTTAGCGCTTATTTTAGCTCCATTTCCAGTATGCATATTCCTCATGCGCGTGAATTTGGGATATGAAGAAACATAGGTAGTAGGTAAGAAGAACAGATGAATCTCCTTAGCGAAGTTCCAAATCGGCTCTCGATTTAAACAAAGGTATCATTTGCTTCAGAGGACTCTCTTACAAAAAAGTGAATGAAGGTGATTACCAATTTATCTCGGACATTTGAAAGGGAGGAAGATAAAAGGGGTGAAGGGGAGTGGGTAGTAGTGGTAATAGTAGTAAGTAGTAGTAGTAGCAATCAAAAGGGGATGAGCGGCTCTGGGATAAGATATTTCCATTCGGGTTTGGGGCAGGGACCGTACGTAACGTAATGATCTTGAGCATCGTTCCTTGTGTATCTCAGCCAGAACCAATGATGGATCAGCCCCGTCAAAAGGAAGAGCCAAGAAACAAATAAGGACGGATGCTCATCATCCAACCACAAACCACCATTCGTGCATACTCATTTCTCGCTCTCACCACATCCATAGCCTCTCCGCCAATTCCTTCCCATTCCCGCACGTACCACCTCGCACTAGTACTCCACTTCGGCACCCTCCTCCTCACCAAGAGAGTCGGCCGCCACCTCCTCGTAGTCGCGCTCCAGGGCCGCGAGGTCCTCGCGCGCCTCGGAGAACTCGCCCTCTTCCATACCCTCGCCCACGTACCAGTGCACGAAGGCGCGCTTCGAGTACATGAGGTCGAACTTGTGTGAGAGTGCGGACCAAGCCTCGGAAATGGCAGTCGTGTTGGAGAGCATGCAGCTATTAGTGGCCCTACATTAGCAACCCTTTATCTCCGCGGGGAAGTAAAAAAAGGAAATTGGAAGAATAAAGGAAGGTGAATAGAGGGATGGAGGACATACACGGCGCGGTTGACCTTTGCCAAGTCCCCATTGGGCACGCACTGGGGCGGCTGGAAGCAGATGCCGATCTTGAAACCCGTGGGGCACCAGTCGACGAACTGGATGGTGCGCTTCGTCTTGAGCGTGGCGACGGCGGCGTGGGCGTCCTTGGGCACCACGTCGCCGCGGTACAGCAGGCACGTGGCCATGTACTTGCCGTTGCGGGGATCGCATTTGACCATCTGGTTGTTGGGCTCGAAGCAGCTCATCGAGATCTCCTGAACCGAGAAGGCCTCGTGCGACGCCTTGGCCGCCGACACGACGGGCGCGTACGCCACGAGCGGGAAGTGGATGCGCGGGTACGGCACTAGGTTGGTCTGGAACTCGTTGAGGTCGACGTTGAGGGAGCCGTCGAAGCGGAGCGAGGCCGTGATGGAGCTGACCACCTGGGCGATGATCCGGTTCAGGTTCTCGTAGTTGGGCCTCTCGATGCCCAGGTTGCGCCGGCAGATGTCGTAGATGGCCTCGTTGTCCACCATGAAGGAGCAGTCCGAGTGCTCGAGCGTCGTGTGCGTCGTCAAGATACTATTATACGGCTCTACCACCGACGTGGCCACCTGGGGCGCCGGGTACACGCAGAACTCGAGCTTGCTCTTCTTGCCATAGTCGACCGACAGGCGCTCCATGAGCAGGGCGCCGAAGCCCGAGCCGGTGCCGCCGCCGAAGGAGTGGAAGACGAGGAAACCCTGCAGACCGCTGCAGCTGTCGGCCACGCGCCGCACCTTGTCGAGAACTTGGTCGATGAGCTCCTTGCCCACCGTGTAATGGCCTCGCGCATAGTTGTTGGACGCGTCCTCCTTGCCCGTGATCATGTGCTCCGGGTGGAAGAGCGAGCGGTAGGTGCCCGTGCGCACCTCGTCGATGACGTTGGGCTCCAGATCGCAGTAGATGGTGCGCGGGACATACTTGCCCTGGCCTGTTTACGGAGTCTCGCGTCAGTTTTTATTTTGCATTTACTTATTATTTGTTCTCGTTTTCGAGGGAGGGCGAGAGGGGACGGATCGAGTCATGGGCCGTCCAAAGGTATCGCGCCAAGCAGTTTCGAGCAATAGTCGAGCTGGATGGGCCGAAGGACGGGAAAAGGAGGGGGCGACAGGGAAGAGCGCGAAACTACGGACGCAACGTACCCGTCTCGGAGAAAAAAGTGCTGAATCCATGGTCGTCTTCGACCGCCTTACGCTCGTCGGTGAGGTAGCCATCGGGCTATAAGGCAGATGATTATAGCATTAGTAATAATGTTGGCCGGCAATAAGAGGGCGAAAAGATGGAAAAAGGGAAGAAGTATCAGAGACTAAATGCACGCAACGTACCTGAATGCCATGCTCGAGGCAATAGAGCTGCGAAGGGTAAGGATGCACCGTTAGCCATCTGCGACGCGTCTAGGCTGCAGGAAGTCGTGGACAAGCAAGACGGGTTGTTGGTAGAAGGGCGTATGCAGGCGGGAGCAGAACTCACCTCCCAGCACGCATTCGCGATCTGGCAGCCGGCCTGGCCGACTAAACGCGTGGAAAGTGGTCAGCTCGTGCATCGTGAACCGTTTTTGCCCATGGCTCGATGGGGGTGGACGTGGCGTGTCCGGGCGGGGGATGGCATACCGTTGAGGGAGATGACTTCTCTCATGATGGGGATGTAGCTGAATGCAAAAGGATGCGGAGAGGAAGACTCAAAACTGGAGCGGACACAGACGGGCTGGTATGTGGTTGTAGTTGCACGGGCAGGCGGTCAAGGGCGCGCCGGCGGCGGCGGGTGTTTTTGTTGTTGGCGCGGGCAGGGGCAGGGGAGCTCGGCCCGATCGGGAAACCCGCCCGCCAATCCGCCCCTCCGCCCCGTCCCCAAAAGGCTGCGGCCGACAGCTTCACGGCGTCCGGTATCCCGCCAGCTCTGCCACCTCCTCCTCCTCCCCGGCGGACGACATGAGAGTGCACCGCAGGGCCGCCGACCTCCCGCAGAGACCGATTGATCGAGATACCGGAGGCCGATTGTCCGGCTGGGCGCGGGCCTCGCCGCTTGGGACACCACCATCGCCATGAAGCTGCTCCTTCCTCGCACCTCCGTCCTCGCCATCGTCACCCTCGCCGCCGCCTCCCTGCTCGCCCTGCACCCCGCCGGCGCCGCCGCAAACGTCGAGAAGGCCGTCTTCACCGCGCCCGCCGCCGTTCCGTTCCCGCATGCCGCCCACCCAGACCTGGACGACCTCCGCCTCGACGTGCTCGCCCCCGCCGCCGGCTCCAGCAGCAAGAGCACCAGGACTGGCAGCAGCGCCGCCCTGCGCTTGAGGCTCCCCGTCCGCTTCCCGAGCGAGGACGCTCCGCGCGGGGAGAGCTCGTGGTACGTGGTGGACGGCCTGGAGGAGGGCCGCCGCTACGAGGTGCGGGTGTGCTGGGTCGCCACGGTGCGTACGCACATGTCTCATACCATGGCGCTGCTTCTACTCTCCACGTTGCTTCCCTGGAAATGCGCTCCTTTTCTACCCGCAATTAAGCCCTTCCCTTTCCCCAAGGCTGAAACTGACACGTGCTGCGTTCGCCTCGGATACTACTAAAAAGCAACCGACCCAATTCTGGCTCGACACCTTCGACCTGCCCACCGTCTTCCAAACCCCCGAGCTCATCACATCGCTCGCAGACTACTCCGAGGTGCGCCAGACGATTGTGCCGCTATCGGCCGTGGACTCGCCGCCCGAGCGAGAGCCGCCTCTCGAGACCGCCAAGCCCGTCTCCCTGCTCTTCCTCCAGCTGCATGCCGCCGCCGACTTCTACTCGTCCAACCAGACGTTGATGCGGTACCCGCCGCCGGTGGATGTTGACTTAAGTACGCCGCACTGTACCGCCAATAGCTCCCAAAACAACCCCTACTCAACCCGCACATTATATATCCACCTTCACAGTGACGTGCATCACTTAGAGGCTGCTCTTTCTTTGGAAGCCCAGGCTGACTCTTGACCTTCACAACCACACAGTTCTCGACCCGTACATTCTTGACGTGCTCCCCTGCTCTCTAGCACCCACGGCGCTTTACATCATTGCCCTCGGCCTCGGCACATATTTTCTCTCGGGTGCCATCACGCGCTGGCTCGGCGCCGTCGCCTCGTCCTCGCTACCAGCGCATCAGCACCCCCACGTCGAGTAGCCTAACAGCGCCATCGCTACTCAGCTTTCCGACCTAACGGAAGCAGCGCCACTACTACCACGGCGAACAATATCCAACTCGTCTCACCAACCCGCCCGCCATGACGCCCACAATCACCGATACTACCGCACTTCTCCCTCACGACCCTCCTTCTCCCGACCACCAACCCCCGATAGTCTTCCTCCACACCCTTCCACCCGAGCTCATCGACATCGTCCTCCAGTTCCTCCGTCCCGAGGACGTAGTCCGCTTCGCCTTCGCCGACTACGCCTACTTGCGCGAGTACGGCTGGCTGCCGCGCGTGCACCCGCGGCTAGCGGAGCGCATAGCGCGCACGAGCGTGGTTTCGGGAGGCGTGATGAGGAGGAAGCGACGGCATGAAGTTGGGCAGGAGCAGCAGTTGGAGGAGGATGAACACAGAGACGAGAATGGTGCTGAGAATGGCAAGGAGGGCGGGGGCGGGAGGAGCGGAAGTAGGAATGGAACCGGGAATGAGAATGGGCATCAGTACGATACGAAGGTGGAGAAGTGGGAAGTGGTGCCGGAAACGGCATTGACGACGGAGGAAAGGAAGGAGTGGCGGCGGAAGGTGGATAGGATAGTAGACATCATGATGGGCAAGGGCGAGCCGGTCGGGACGTGTCATAGCACCACAACGAACGCGGCGGCTGCCACCAACGGTTCGGCAGACGGCACAGCAACCACCGCCAATACCGGAGCCGTCGCCGCCGCAGCCACAACAGCCAACGGCGCCGCTCCCACCATACACAACAACGTCCACCTCCACCCCCAACCACCACTATCACTAACCCCGCTCGACGCCCTGCCCCCTTCCCTCCTCTGCGACCACTGCGCCGAGCTCACCCTCCTCCTCGCCGACGACACCCCGCCGCCCTTCGCGACTTGGCCGCTGCCGCTCGAGCTCACCGCCGTGGTGGCGGACCACGTGCGCTGCGGCGGCAGCGGCACGGACGGCACGCGCCGGCTGGTCGTGTGGGCGCTGCGGCAGTTCGAGGGCTTGTTGCCCTCGGGGTTCGTGCCGCGGGTCGACGGGGGCGTCGTGAGGGCTATGGTGGGGGGTGTGTGGTGAAGTGGGGAACGGGGTGGGAGGTGTTGTAGTTGGCGGTGGTCTTCTTCCCTTATGATTTTCCACACTTGCGGCCTTTTATGCGTTCTGCAGCGGTTGGCGTCTTTGTGCTTGCCTTAGGTGTTTTGCTGCGGCATTGCGTGTAGTAGACGGATGGGGTCCACGTACATATATCTCTCTTGTGCCCGGTTCTCTGGTATAGGGGGTGCCGTATTAAAACGGTTGGTCGATTCGGTATCCGGATGAGCTTTGGCACGTACGCACGTAGGTAGAAGGGAGGGCAGAGGTCACGTGCGGAAATGGAAGCCGTAGATTCGAGAATTGCGACCGATTTCATCATGGGCTGGCCGCTTGTTTCGGACTTCTTATTTTTAGGAATGGATGTACCATTCCTTTCTATGTACGCATTTTTGTCTTAGAAGCTTGAATCGACGTTGTGAAGTGCTGTATTTTTGTGCTGGAGATCTGATGCTATATAGATAGATTGCTTAACGAACTTTGATACCAAATAAAATCCAGCAGAGAAGTCCTGAAATGTTCCGAACCCTCTACTTAGATTCCCGAATTTGAGCCACGCTAGACACGTCCCCATTAATTTACCACAGTCGCTTTAAGACGCGTAAAGAAGTTCAAGCTAGAGTTGTTTTCATTGGAGTGTCTACCTAGACTCCCAAGGCTGGAGGTATCCATCCACCGATCCATCATCCATCCCTGCTGTCAACCATTCGCAGCGCATCGACTTTCCATACCTTCTGCGCCGCCGATTTGCTAACAACTACCCTTTTGCGCCGATGGAACCGTCCGCCCCTACTTTGAGCAGAAAGAAAGGAAAATGAAAGCCACCATGGCACCTAAAATACACGCTACCATTTTCTATCGCCCTTGCTTTCTCGCCATTTCCTAATCACCATTTTTTCTTCATGCCCACGCACCAGCCGACTTCCTGAGCCCCCATTGCCACGACCGCACACACCACTCTACCTCCTCTTCGTCGGCGCCTGCCTAGCCCTCAGCTTCTTGAGCGGATCATCGGCCCTCGCGCCCGGCGGGCGCGCATACGGATTGTAGGCGGGGACATTGCTCTTTGGCACGACAGAATAGCTTCCGACGCCGCCCTCGACCCTGGCACGGTTATTCATGTTGGGCTTGGCCAAGAGGCGCTCGCGCGCCTGCTGGGCGGCGATCTCGGCGGCCGTCATGGCCTTCTTGGGCGGGCGGTGCGGGAGGCCGCCGTCCTGCGAGGGCAGGTTGCGCTTGCGGAAGTCCGAGGTGCGGTTGAGGATGGGGCGAGTCCACTCGCCGAGGAGCTTCTCTGCTTGCCGCTTGATGCTCACCTCGGGGCGGTTGCTTTTGGTGTAGAACAGCGTAACCTTGCCGATGCCACTCGCGACGAGGGCGTCCTTCGAGATGGGCAATTTGGCCAGCGCGGCAAAGAGCTCGCGCTGGATGTTGTAGGCCGGGAGGGAGCCGTCGGTGAGGGGCTCGAGGAAGAAGCGGACCGCCTCGAGAAGGTTCGTGTCCGGATCGACGAGCACAGACTGCAGGCTGTTGCGGTTGAGTAGCGTGACGACTTCCGGAAGCATCTTAAGTTTGTGCATAGCGGGTTGGCCGGCCGCGCGCGCGTCGGCATCAGCTTTGGCCGCGTCAGTCATACGCACACGCATGTCTTCGATTTCTGCATCCGCCATAGCCTCGAGGTCCTATATGACAAGATAGTCGGTTAGCATACTGTACTTCGGTACGAGAGAAATATAGGGGAAGAAAGGCTTACAATGCCATCTTTCTTCCTCCTCCGCGTATTTGGATTCTTCAACGCCTCATCCATGGCGCGATCCAATGCCCTCTTCCTCCTCTCTTCGGGGCTCAACATTTCGTCGTCCTCAAGAGGCGCGGCCTTCTTCCTACGCCTCTCACCGCCGCCCTCGAGCCTAGACTTGCGCTTTTTACGCCCGCCCTCAAAGCCGTCCTCACCTTCCAGACCACCACCTCCAAGATCATTATCTCCATCGTCCTTTTGCAAACGCCTCTTGCGCTTCGGCTTTTCGCCCTTCTTGTCGCCTTTCTTTTTCTTCCTGCGAATTTCGCCAGTCCCTTCACCAGCCGCCCCAGCTCCGCCGCCAGTGGTTCCATCAGCCTGGGCGCCGGCCGCACGCTTCCGCTTATGCACGCCAAGGAGAGCGACGTTGGTCTCATCGATAGCCACAGGGCGATCCTCGATATTGACATCCTCTGGGTTGAAGTCCTGAAACTGGTCTTCATCGACATCAGATAAAGCAGACTCGTCGTCGGAACCGCCGCCGCCAAGGTCGGCGTCCTCGTCATCGTCAGCAGCAGACTTGCGGCGGCTGGCATCCTCGTCCGAAGATGCAGCCTCGGCGTTGGCGGTTGGAAGGGGCTCGGTCGTTTCCATGTCTTGATCAGGCGCGCCAGGCGGAGGCGTAGGCGTCGCGTTCTCTTCTTCGACCTCGGGACGTAGCGGGTCGCCGGGGTCGGCGTTGCCCGCCGGAAGAGACTCAACGTCAGACGGAGGCGGGGAGGGGTCTTCCATTGTTGGAACTAAGCAGTGTGGCGGGTTGCTTTTACGTCGAGTGGTGCGATCTGAAATGAGTATGCTCGCCCGCTACGCGGTCGGCAGACAATTAAAAGGCGATGCCACAGAATGTGAAGAGGTAAGCGGGGCTGAAAAGGAAATGTGGCCCCGAGAAGGCTGTGCCAGAAGAAGGTGGAAGCTATAGAAGGGTGGAAAGGCTGGAGGTCATCGCTATGAACGCAAGCGCGTTTGATGGGCGCTCGGGCCTCGTGCCGAGGTTTGACCGACGCGCTAAAAGCAGCTGTTAAGCGCGATGAACCTGGGCGCGCTTCCAGAAGAACTCCGTTTGCGCACCCTCAGCCACAACTTTCTCAAGCCTTCCCGATTGCCGTCGCCCAATTTCTTGACGCAAACGAGCAGCGCAAGTGAAATCTGCAGAATGATGTTCGGAGCACGTAAGGCAACTTGTGCGCTCTCTTCGCTACCTTAATAGCCTTGCTAATCTTTTGAGTAGCCCCCGCACCTAGCAAGGAGGAAGTCAAGGTACTGGATTACTTCGAACGGATATTCAGCATTCCCGAAACGAAACGAATTGCCCGGCTAACCAGTCGTGCCATTACAGGCGATGGAACAGGAAGCTTCACAAGGAGTCCGAATGGCTCTGACTACTTGCATGATACTTTACATCTGTATGTCCCTGCCTGCCCCGTATCATTGAACCCATTCTCTTCGCCTCGATAAAAATATACTTCGAATCCATGGCTAACAAATTGATTCCTTTACATCCCGCAGCTCCCTTTGCAATCGATTACCTGGGAAAGCTCGTGTAAACTTTGCGGCGTATTCTGAAGCCAAACCTTCGACCTTGTTAGACATACTGTAGGGGGCCGATATTAGATGCGAACGATACGTATCATAATGGCGTTTGATGGCCTAGCTGGGGCAAGTCGTAGGATGTGAGATAATGTTCAACTCTGTACTAATAGTTAGAAGACTATGGAGGACTGCAGATATTAAACCCTGCTTCTCGCCGGGCAGCTGTCTACTTCACCCACCGGCCCAGCCTTTTATCATACATGAATCCTGAATGCCAACTTGTTTCCAGAGCTATAAAGATCCAGTCGAACCCCCAAGAATCATTCCATGCAACCAGCTCCGTTCATTACTCTATTCTAATCAAGTGAACTCCATGAATGAACACGCCCTGATCCCCACGATATACCTTAACACAGCCAAACTTTTCACTTTCCTTTATCTTCTTCCTTCTTATCCTTGTCTTTGTCTTCTTCTGGAAGACCAAGCCAGGCATTGAAATCCTTTGTAAGAAGCTCGAGTTCTTTCTTGAGCTGATCGATGTGCGCGTCACAGTTCTTGAGGGCCTGGTAGATAGGAAACCAAATGTTAGTCACAACCAGCTCCGCCAAACTATAGATATGAAGAGAAACCAACCTTTTCAAGCTTGATCATAATCTCCTCATCGATGCCCTCAGGCGCTTCCTCTTTTTCTTCATTGCCTCTGGCCATTTTGGCCACATCCGCTTGGAGCCTCGTCGCCCGTGCCCTTACCGCACTCATACGCGCCCAGATTTCCTCCTGCGTACCCGTCAACGCCGGATCAAACGCCAGGCGCTCGAGCTCCGCCAATTTCAACTTCAGCTGCTCCTCCGGCGCCTCCATGGCGTAGCCGCGATTGCGCAGGACTTGAACCTTGGTCGCGAGGGCGAGCGTGCGCTGCGCGAGCACCCCATGACGACGACGAGCCTCCTGCGTGCGCACGCTGACCTCGAGTTCGTGCTTCTGCATCAACGCCACGAGCGCGTCGTTGATCTCGTGCAGGCGGGCCTGGAGCGCCGTCGCAGAGCGACTCTGGATACTCAGACGCTCGGCGATAGCACCAAAGCCGCGCCCAAGAACGGGGATGGAGCCGGGACCAGGCTTACGCGCCAAAGCAGCCTCCCACTTGTGGCGATCCTCATCGGCAGACGGGCCGTAGTATGGCACTTGGTCCGGATGCACCTGGTTGTAGAAGTAATTCGTGAAGGCGCAGTTGGGATGATTGGGGGACCATTTTTCGGCCAGGGTGGTCATCTGGTCCGGGATCGATTTCTCGGGGCCGCCTGAAAGGAGGTATGCTTGAGTTAGCAACGCGCCGTTTGGCACGAGGAAAGGGCTAGAAGAATTCGGTCCCGTACGTGATGCCATATCGCTGCCATAGGGCCACGATTCTTTGCCGCCTTGACCTAGCTTTGGTAGTGGACGCACTCCCCACGTAGAGCCGGCCTGAGAGGCGCCGAAAAAGCTGCCACCGGGTTGTTGGGGCTGCTGGGGTTGCTGTTGGTTTGGCGGTGGGCGGCCGAAGAGGCTTGATGTCTGCTGCTGTGGCTGTTGCGACTGTTGCTGCTGTTGCTGCTGCTGCTGCTGCTGCTGCTGCTGCTGCTGCTGCTGCTGCTGCTGCTGTGAGCCGCCCAGTCCGCCAAACAAACTGCCCCCCAACGTAGGTTGCTGCTGCTGTGGTTGGTTCGTCGAACCGAACAGGCCGCCTTGCGGCTGCTGTTGCTGGGATTGCCCAAGGTTTCCGAAAAGTGACATCGTAGGCGAAGTTGGCAGGAGATTGTTAAGGAGAAGATGAAGTAGCAAGGCTGTGGAACGAATTTGTAACTTCGACTTTAAGCCCAGGGTCGGAATGGAGCCTGAACTCAAAGGTGGAGTGTACGAAGGTAATCGCACGACAGTAGCTCAGTGCAAAATGGATTTGGTGTAAAGGTAGGGCAAGAGATCGGCAAGGCTATAATAATCGCAAACCGCCGGATTAGCGGTAAGCAAAGTCGAGGAAAGGGGGTCGCAAAGCGAGGAAGCAGTGATGCACGGGGTCGGGTATGAGATGTTTTCTTTGGAAGGCGCGTGGTGGCTCGCGTTCCTGTCTAGCCTGGGGAGCTGCACAGGACGGCTTCCGATTGGGCAGGCGCGAAGCGTAGCCGACCGACTTCCTGCTCCAAGTCACCAAACGTCAGGTCCCGCAACTACTCCCCAACCTCATATCCGCACCCTTACCCTCTCCCCTCCTCCCCTCCCCGCCCGACGGCCTCTCCACGCCCAACATGTCGGCGAGGCAACCCAGGTATGTGTGCTCTCAGCAATTGGTTCCTTGTCACTGCACTATTGAATGCCCCTGATGCGCCGCTCCTTTCGCAACTCTGATTGACCCATCCTCTGCCGAATTGTGTACATTTCAGCAACCGACTAATAATGTACGCCCCACAGGTTCAATCAGCAGGTGTTGATTGATACTACGCCGCTTCCAGATGATGTTCCCAAGGTTCAAGAAGTGGGCGCGAGCTCGGCCCCGCTCATGAGTGCGTCCTTCTTTATCGGCGCTCGCTGCAAGCCCTACAACGACGACTACATGATGTGCAAGACGGATGCCAACGGCCGTGGCGAACTCGAATGCATGCGCGAAGGGAGGAAGGTTACGCGGTGCGCTATCAGCGTGTATGTTCATGACTCTCCTTTTGGGATTGTATAAGGAGCGGTTGGAATACTACACACGTTATTCAACATCAAGCTAGTCGGGTCGGATTCTGACACTAAATAGGCTCGACGACATAAACAAGCACTGCTTGGACGAGTTCCGCGCCCATTGGAAATGCCTCGAGAACAATAACCAACAAATGTGGAAGTGCCGCCTAGTGGAACACCCCTTGAACAAGTGTGTGTTTGACAAGCTAGTATGGCCCTACATCCCTGAACTCCCGTTTCCCTCACGACGCTAGGCTGCTAATTTGTGTTCAACACCAGAAACTAGAAAAGACAATTCCTGGCACACCTGAGGGCCAGGCACCTGTGCATACGAAGAAGCGATCAATCTATATGTAGACCTAGTCACATGTAAATTACAAAGCGTCAATTGATTCGATTCGGAGTGTTTTCGAAGGCCCTAGTCCAGCCAACTATTGCCTTATGAGTCTCCTGATACGAAGGATAGTGTTTCAATATTCTCCTCGATAACGCCAATGGCCGCGAAAACTCCTTAAAAATCACACAAATCAAGCGCCAACCTTTCCGGTAGCCTTTTCCATTACCTCCACTGTCCGATCCCACACCTTAGCTGGCATTCCAGCTTTCCTATACTCGTCCAAGACTTTCTTGTTCCCCGTCGGACTCTGGTCCGCCGAGACAATGTAAGCTCCGCTCCCTGTAATTCCGTCGCTCCCTACGGCTGGCTGCACGTTCTCTTGGCCTCCTTTCCCGCTCTTGGCCGGAAACCGCGGGCTCGTCCCCAGATAAAGATGCCTCTCACCAGACTCCTCAACAGGCACCATCCACGGCTTTGCCAATATAAACAACACCGCCGTGCCTGCCTTGCCCCACCAGGTCATCTCACGATCGAGCGCGGTGCGCACGACACCCGGGCTATCGTGGATAAAAGCGACGTCTGGATTCTGGGCGGCGAGTGCCTCTACGGCCAGGCTAGTCATCGTAGTGCTATGCACAGCCACAGAGCGCATAGTGTAGTTTCCTGGTTTAGCCAAGTCTAGATCGTCGGGCGCGTTCAAGCGTGCCTCGTGCCCCGCGCCGAGCACGCTTATCACGCGAGCAGGTTGGTTATTGACGCCGGACGCGCGTGAGAGCAGTGGGAGCAGGTTCATCGTGAAGCGCTGGCGCGAGAAGTAGTGCAGGGAGAATTTCTTGTCGAGACCTTCCGCAGTTTCTAGGGATATGTTAGACAATGGATGGCACGAGGGGTGCGAACGAGGGACATACCATCCCGGCCCCCAGTCTTGAGCACTCCTGATGATAGAAAAAGGAGGTTGATCTTGTCCTCCTGCGACTTGATCTGGTCGCATACGCTATCGACGTTGCGCAGGAGTGAGACGTCGCTTTTGATGAAGCGGACCTGCCCCTCAGGGTTGAGTTTGGAGAATTCTCCAATGATGCTGCTAGCTTTGGTCTCATCCCGGCCGATCAAGTACACTTTGGGAGCAGCCGTATGTTTCACGAAGGCGCGTGCTGTCGATTCCCCAATGCCGCTCGTGCCACCGACTGGTAATTGGTGGTTAGCACAAGTTTCAGAGACCGTACTATGACGGAAATTGGGACTTCAAAATGGAAGAACAATAAAATAGAGGAGAGAATCCGAAGGTTGAGTTTAGACGATAACGATTTCCTTACCAAATACTCCCACAAGACCAGCTCCAAGCCCTTTCAAGCTCGCATTATGGGCGGCAACTTCGCTGAGTGACACCATGGTTGCAGTCTCTGTCGGTTTAGAACATTGGTCACGCAAAATTTTCAGCGCCAAATAGCCAGATGTCCCACAGAAAATAGGTCTTCATCATTTATATATGGGCGGTCGTCATGGGCACAGTATCTACCGTGACCGCGTCGGACAACTCCGGACGAGGCCTCCGGTAGCCTCGGACATCTTACGGACGGGCCAACTGTTACCTCGGTGAAGGGCCGTGTAAGCTCGACGTAACTTGACGACGTGAGCCAGCATTCAGCCCGTGTCTCCATTACTCCAGACCAAATCAAGGACTTCTTGGAGACTTTCAGACGTTAGGTTCTTTTTCGCTTATGCACGCTCCCACGTAGCCCGCAACCTCACTTCTTCCAGAATGCTCTCTTCCGATTATTGACCATTTCTCTGTCCCGTTTACCCCGCATTATTAATGCCATGGAATACTACCGCTACGAGCGTTTAGAAAGCGGGTCTATCCGCCTCCTCAATGTACTCAACACTCAGACGGCCGAGATAAGGTGCCAATTACTTACCGCCGATCTCAATACTGCCCCCAAATTCATAGCTCTCTCGTACTGTTGGGGAGCTCCTAAGGGCAACATATCTGTCATCTGCGATAATGCCATCATTCACGTCACACCCAATTTGCATGGTTTCCTTACTCATTTTGCATCTCAAGGCCCAGAATATTTGCCGCCAGTGTGGGTAGATGCCGTTTGTATCAACCAAGAGGATATCAATGAGCGCAATGCCCAAGTCGCCATGATACAGCACATATATCAGCAAGCGGCAAAAACCGTCGTCTGGCTTGGGGAGGGAACGGAAGAAAGCGACATCGCGATGAAGTTCATCCCGCAACTTTTACGCGCGGATGAAAAGAGCAAGGAAGATAGGTGGACGTCGCAAGATCTCAAGGAAGGGGATGTTAGAAAACTTTGCCTCCCTAGCAGAACAGAATCTCTGCATTTCTTCTACTCGGCTCTGTTCCTCAGGCCATGGTTTCGAAGGGTGTGGATCATCCAAGAGGTTGCCATGTCGCAAGATGTCGAAGTGGTTTGTGGCCAGCAACGGGTGTCATGGAAGGACTTCAGCCGTGCCTTCTGGTTTGCGCACCAGCTAGGTGTTCAGGTATCGTCGGATATCGACAAAGGGCACATCGAAGGGCTGCAGAGCACGTTTGCCATTATAAAAACGAAGGAATCACGACAGTGCGGCCTTAGGGTCGATTTGCTAGGCCTGCTACTACGCTGCAGAAAATTTTTGGCCTCAGATGTACGTGACAAAGTATTCGCTCTTCTGGGATTAGCCGACGATACTGGTCCGGAAGCGCTGGATTTTCAACCCGACTACGGGCTAGATATTGCGACTGTTTACACGAGGCTTGCTTTTGCCTTAATCCATTCAGAAAGTTCACTGGATGTTCTCAGCGCACGAATGGCCCCGTCTAGAGAACTTCAAGTGATGCTTCCATCGTGGGTCCCAGACTGGAGTACGCCTGTTGGCCTCCCGACATTTTCTGGACGAGAAAGCCTAGCGAACCATGAAAGTTTTGATATGGAACGAGACCGGAACGCTACTAAAGATAGTCTAGCCGTTGCAAGGTTAGGTGAGAATGAGAAGACGCTCGGCATTGAAGGGTATGTGGTGGACCATATTGAGAGGCTCGGTTCGGTGCTTCCAGGATCTGATGAACTTCAAGATTACAAGATCTACCTATTCGCTGTCCTTTCCTTGATGCGATCTTACATTCAGGTTTTCATCGAATGGGAAGGATTTGCCGAGCCATTCAGTGGTGAGACCTATGCTTGGACAAATGAGAGTATAATGGATGCGTACTGGAAAACAATTACTGCGTGTTCCACGCATATGGAGGCTGAAGTATCCAGAGCCGATTTTCTGGAATGGAACTCTTACTACCACCCACTCCTATCTCTCCGGAATCTAGTCGGATATTCAATAGCGAGCAGTTCCCTCTTTGCATGGCTTACCTTGGCAATTTCGCTGCTCAAAATCCTTTTCCGCGGAAGCTCAGACCCGATTTTCGGGACCGCCTTGGATATTGCCGAAAACAGGAGATTAATCCGCACCTCCAAAGGTCTTTTAGGGCTGGCACCGGCGGCAGCTCGCCAGAACGATCGAATCGGGCTTTTTAAAGGGGGTCGTGTTCCCCTTGTTGTCCGGCAGAAGACTCAGCATTGGGAACTGATCGGAGACGTTTACGTTCATGGGATGATGGAAGGCGAACTGTTCACGGCGGACTCGTGCGAAACGATGTGGTTTGTTTAACCCAAGTTGCGCAACTTCTAGTCCTTAGGGCTTTTTAACGCGCTGCTTATGGACATTTCAATGTCCTGCAGGTCGGTGCTGCGTCCGACTTAGTCGAAAGTGTCAAAGACTAGATTCTAAAAGGACGTAGTATGGGGTTAGTTCTGACCGTCATATCGCAGTGCCATTATGCATTGTATTCTTCTTAATCTTTGTAGACTACTGTTCATGACGTGTGGAACTACAAAAATAGAGCCATACGCAGCAGCAGAAAGCCTTAGGAACCCGAGTTTAAGTGAAGCTCAAATCTCGGATTAATGGTTCATCCCAGCTCGCTGGCTGCTTTCTCCGGCTTGTGCCCGGCGCGCTTTGGCCAAGCCCAAGTTGCGTCACTTCACACCCTTTGTCTTCGCCGTAATGAGCGCGAAGATGGCTGCAAATATGATCTGACCTATTTCTTATGTTTCTAGTCTAGTGCGGTGTGCTACATCAGGCGCAACTACACAACGCCCGCCAAGATCGTTGGCTCGCTGTCACAATGAACGCACAGCTAGGGCTCAGTCGAACTCCCGCTACGGCGGGTTCCGTGCCGCGTTTAAACATGGCAACGCCAAGATGGAGAGCAGGGATAAGGTACGACCACAGCATTCCACTCTTTTAAAGCCTTCTTGTTCAGTCTTGAAACGGTGAACTGACAATTGTCAAAGGCCTCCTGCCCGACCTGGCCGCTTTGATTCAACAGGTCGGAGGCCGTACTCGTCAGACTTAGGCGAAGGAAAAACCGGTCACATTCATGCTGATTCTAACGAAGCAATCGTCTTTTTTAATAGTATTGCCCCTGCTCTGCTCTTTCTTGATTTGTTACACTTACGTTTCCATTAGATGTGTTTCCAGTTCAGCTACAGTGGTTGCTCCACCTCCCTATCAAGACCGAAAAGACGATTCCAGAGGTCATGAAACGCGTCAAATCGCCTACTGTTGCTGCCGCAGATCCACTCAAAATCATCCAAAAAGCTAAACTTGAAGAGCATGGTAAGATTAAAATTACCGACTTTCTTCCACGAGTAAAAGAAGGCGGCGCATTTGTAAAATTCTCCCATGACGCCAGCACGACACCAAGTCAGATTGAGGAGAAGCTCAAAGCCTATCTCAAAGACAAGCAAATCAAACCATGGTGGAATCCGTTTGAACGTATTCGCGTCAATCTCGTCAAGGGCCGACCGTGGGTCGAAGATCTTTACCGCTCGCCGAGCCCTAGGTTAAAAGTTGAATTCGTCCCGACGAGCCCTGGTGCTGAGGCCGCGGAGCTCTCCCAGGAGCAGCTCTACAGTTTTTTCCGGCCGTATGGAAAACTCTCCGACATTATTTCACAACCCTCGGATTCCAAAATTATTCCCAAGTTTGCTTATCTAGACTTCGCGTCTATTCGCCGCTCTACAATGGCCAAGAACTGCCTACACGGATTCGTTGTCCCATCTTCCACCGGTGGTGGAAAGGCCGGTACACTCTTGCGACTCACTTATGCGCCAAAGGCGAAGGCACACTGGATCCGGGACTGGCTCTTCAATCACCCGCGCATCGTAGTTCCCGCCGTAGCAGCTCTTGTGGCCGGAATCACAGTCGCCATTTTCGACCCTCTACGCACCTGGTTCGTCGAAGCGCACATCACGCGTGCCTTCCATATCACCGATAGTTCTGTGTTCCGTTGGCTGAAATCCCAGGCTGGCGACGCCCTGTCATCACAACTAGGACGCCTACGGGAATTGGGGGGAGGCCGTGGTCGCAGGAGTGGCGGGGATGTCAACCTAGAGGCCATTTGGGACGATCGAAAGAACAATATTGAGCAGGTGCGCACGTGGCTTGACGAGTCTGTAGACACGTTCATGGTCGTCACGGGGCCTCGCGGTTCCGGAAAGCGAGAACTCATAGACCAAGCACTAGGTGGCGAAGAGCGTGGGAACAGGCGTGACCGCCTTGTGCTTGACTGTAAGCCGATACAGGAGGCCCGTGGTGACGCAGCAACAATCAATGCTGCGGCCGCGCAAGTTGGGTACAGACCAGTGTTCAGCTGGATGAACAGCATCAGCGGGTTGATTGATATGGCCGCTCAGGGTGCTGCGGGTGTCAAGCCAGGCTTTTCCGAGACTCTTGATTCGCAACTGGGCAAAATATGGAATACTACCGCTGTTGCGCTGAAGCGAATTGCACTTCATCATCGGAAAAAGGATGGCAAGGATGATAAAGACGCGCAGCTGCCAGATGACGAGTGGCTAGAAGCGCATCCCGAACATAGGCCTGTGCTTATTGTGGAGAACTTTGGGTGGAAGTCACAACAAGAAGAAGCAATATATGACAAAATCGCGGAATGGTCAGTTACTAAACGCAGTTTCAACCTGATACGGCGCATACTCATCTAGTTGTTTAGGGCTTCACGTCTAACCACCACAAACGTCGCTCACGTCATATTCCTCGCAAATGACTCGTCGTTTAGCAAATACCTCTCAAGAGCACTTCCAGATCGCGTATTCCGCCAGATTTCCCTTTCGGACTGTACGCCGGAAGTTGCGAGGCGTTTCGTTCTTACGCACTTGCAATCCGATTCGTCTGCAGAGGGCGAGTTTTCCTCCAATTCCACAGTTAAGACGATTCTAGATCGCTCCGATGGAAATCGGCTCAAAAAGGCAGAAGCCGATGCACCTTCCACCGATCCCGTTGATTTAGATTTGCTTGATGATTGCCTAGAAAGGCTCGGAGGCCGTCTTACAGACCTCGAATTCTTTGCACGCCGCATCAAGGCCGGGGAAACTCCTAGCGGCGCTGTTAACACTATGATATCGCAGTCATCCTCCGAGATCTTGAAGATGTATCTCCTCCCTCCCGAGAGCACTCCATCCTCCAGCTCGGCTCCCTCTACTCAGCCTCGAGATTGGACCCCCGTACAAGCTTATCATCTGGTCACATCACTCTGCGACTCTCCAGCCGGCACTATTCCCTACGCTTCCCTCTTACAATCATATCCTTTCAGCGGTTCATACGGTGTATCCGCCCTCCGCGCTCTCGAACGCGCTGAGCTCATATCCGTCACGACGACTCCCTCGGGTCGCCCCTCAGCTGTGAAGCCATCACGCCCTATTTTTCTTTCCGCATTCCGCGCTCTCGCGAAAGACCGCGTGCTGGGAGCTCAGATGCGCTCACAAAGCCTAGGTGAACGTATCGCTGGCGAGAACGCAGCGATCCGCAAGGCCGAGGAGGAATTGGGCGAGCTGATGTCGGTGGCAGAGAAGGCGGCAGGGGCGGGTGGGGTTAGAGCTGTGGAAAGGGTCAGGAGTAGGGTATTGTGGTTGGTTGGGAAGATCGAAGGAAGTCAAAAGAAGGTGGAGGAGTGGGAACGGGAGAAGGGAGCAGTAGGGAAAGTTGTGGATGAGGAATTTTAGACGAGTGTGCGACAACTTCGAGGCGAATCGCACGATCCTGGGCTATTTTGTGCCTTGTACTATACGCATATTTGATGGTAATGGAAGCGCACTCTTGAATATATTAAAACAGTATTTCAAGCTCCTTAAGGTTGACTATTTCTGAGTAAACATAAATTGCACGGACTTCATGATTCAAAATTATTCCTTGACAATCTTAAGTGCGAGTGCATCTTGAGCACCAAACAAAAAAGGAAATTAAGTGCAAATGAATGAAGTTTTCAAACCCCCATTGCGAGCTTCTGGGAAGCATGACACGACAGTCACCGGAACAAACTCAACAAGCATCCATCCTGCCGAATTATCTTGGAAAACGGCTCTAGAATCCTTAGCTTCTATCACCCAGCGTTTCAGTCTCCGGCTCCTCGCAAGGGTGGAGCTCCCTTGGCTGCCTTCGGGGAATCTTGTTGGAGTCTTTCATGTCAAAAGCTAGGATTCCGGGCACTCGACTGTTCTGTTTCAAAGCTGACCATTCTTACTTATTCCAGTAACGCTTTTGGTCGTTCCAGTCGTGATTGTACCTCAGGAATACAATTGTTTCACCCGACGCACGCTCTACGAATGATTCCATACGCATCCTACTCTTCTTGCTGGGTCCACGTCAGCTCGTGTCGGTCTTGCCGGTTTTGCTACTCGTCCCACGGCTCTCCAACAGGGCTGAACTCGAACCACCCTCTAAGATCGCCTATGAGCAACTTGTTGTTGGCTCCAGTATATCTTATCGCTGCCTGAATCTCCGCTCCGGAATAGAACATTCAACTTTCCCAGCCCTGCCAAGTCCAATTATCCACCTCCACGTTGCATGACATCCTCAGCGGTCGGAAGTGGGGGTTATAAAACTCGTTTGTCGAGAAGATTAGTCGTATTAGCTTCACCTGCTCCTCAAGAATTGGCTTCGAGAGGCTAGGCGGTGACAGTAGGAGAAGAGAAGAGAGAAAAAATGACAAAATCATGTAGGCATTTATTTTTGCCACATTGCGCAATAGCTTAGTTTACCAGATGTCAAAGGACATATGCAAAAAAAAAAAATAGATTAATTTAAATGGTACACGAACTTTCCCCAAGCTACGTGGTTTCCCCAAGAGCCACCATGACCTGCGACCGTGCCACGATCCGCAATTCTAAGAAAACAGCGCTACGTAGACGGATGTATCAAATCAGAGACTTGAAAAAGCCATAGCTTCTATATATGCCTCGCCCCTCTCCATTCTGTCTCAGTGGATCGTCAGTCAGCCCGTTGTATGGTGCGGAGTGAGTATAGCAAAGTTACATGGATCAATTCCGGATGAGAATATTAGGAGAAGGAAATTATTAGAATGAATTGAATAGAGGTGTTAATGATTTCCTGCCTCTGTTGCGCTTCGACTTCTTGTCCAAAGTTCGGCCGATGCGTATTTCACGATCCGACCTGGCCACTGCCCACTACCATGGTTCAATCTGCATCGTTTGATAATTCTTCACGAGACCCAAGTCCACATCGACTCCGGTGTGGTCAATCAGGATACCCCGCCGTTCTTTACTAAACTCCTCTAATCTTTGTCCAGCGACCCTTTCCCCATTTCTAAGTTCGGGTCGCGTTTGTTTTGAGGAGGAATAGAATAGCGTCTTTATGACCTCCTTCGATAGCCCAATGCAGTAGCATTCCAATATGGGAAAAGTGTCCCGGCTTGTGTTTCCCACCCCGCTGAACAAAGCAGTGAACAGGTGAAGTTTAGACTTCCTTCACATCTGCTCTGTGTTGAAGTAGAAGCTGCATGAGAGATATCCTGTCTATAATAGACGCAATATATAGGACCCCCGAGCCAGGAATCCTCGCGCCCGCTTCCAATACGAGTCGGACGTTCTCAAAACCGAGCGCATTGTTGACCCAGCGAACTACGGCAGCGAGTTATGAGTTATAAAGGCTAAACCGCCAAGTAGCATTCGGATCCGTTCCTTTCTCCAATAGAAATTTGACCATCGGCCTTTTTTCCTTGGCATGGAAAGCGCTTGTGAGAGGTGTTCCCAAGTATGTATCTTGGCTATTGGTATCTGTGCTTGCGTCCAAAAGTACTTGAGATGTGGCAACACCTCCCCTAAGCGCTGAGCGTTGCAGGATATAATTCTTGCTAGCCCGGTCGTGCAGACAACTTTTCAAGTCATCGACACGTCCTTCTCTTGCAGCTGTCATTGCCTCCTCGTCAATTGCGTTGATGAGGAGTCTCTAGACAAGCATCATTGTTAACAAGAAGGTGAGACTTTTCTTAGGGTCTGCGAGTGAAAAGGATCTCTGTGAATGGCGGATGCGTTTCAAAGGCAATGATACCACTAGCGACATGTTCTAGGAGTTGTATATCCGGAGAAATGCCATATAGCATGCAAATAGAGGATATGAGTCTACAAGCCTCGCAGCGAAAGAAGCGCCGAATCGAGATGGTACGGCGCAGATGCCGAACCTGCTGGGGTTGATGGAGGCAGCTGTACATCCCACTCGTTTCGCCACTCGTGACACTTCCCGTTTGGGTAATATGTGTGAAACTATGCCGCAGACACTGTGATACGATTAACGAGGGTTGCATGCGACGCATAAGTACTAATCTTGCAGGTATTGTACCATTGAAATGCGGCTCAGAAACATCCAGCTATTGCTTTGCTGTCAAATTGACCTCCTTGCGGGCTTATTGTTCCACACCACATGAGTATCCTAGATAGTTCAACCTCTTTTTCTCGGTCGGACTGTCACATTTCCCCAAATCGAATCGATGCTACAGTCAACTCCAAAGCCCCGACCAGCCTCGTCGCATCCGAGGTACACTCTGACCTCATTACGTCTTTGGTCAATATGCGTTTGTTTGGCGGATTCCAATAGCTTTATGCCATCATCGCAGCCGCCGGTCTATTGGCTAGTGGCTTCAAACTCTTTTTCTACCAAGTGGGTATATGCACTGGCATGCGTCTCGAGGAGTAGGTTGGCGGACTAGACCAAGGTTGTCAGACAATTCAGGCTGGAGTGGCTTAAGGCGCTATCATTGAGAACACCGAGCTGGTGGCCGACGCATTCGTCACTGTCTTCTTCGAATCCGATGACTGCATCCCGAGACTGAAATCATCCACTCAGACGATAGGAATGCAGAGGTTCCGGATTATGGCTCATTTGCTGTTTGGAATGTCTACGCTGAATGATGGGATCAGTGACTATTGGAACAAACCAGCCTTTTCTTTTCTGTTCTATTCTTTCTTTCATTCTTCTTCTTCTTTTTCTTCTCTTTTTTTTTGGTGGTATTATAGGGGGACTTTTCATTCACCGTACTTCAGCCGCTATATCTAGATAGAACTGGACAAATAATCACCCAGCACAGTGATTCTTTGCCCATCGCAATTGTGTTGCCTTACTAGGTTACTTGGTCACCAGTACGCGGGAGAGGCTAACCTGGTTAGAGGTTTAACAGAGATAGAAAATCTCATCTCGTAGCCTCCCACATACCAAAGTTAATTTTTTGCTCTTACCAGTTTACATTTCTGTGAACGCTTCCTCAAAAAACAATTGACCTCTAGTATTGAATGCTGAGTATTCTGTGTTCTGTCAATAAGTCACAAGGCTCCCTGAGAAGCAAAAGCGCCTAAGTGGACAACGCTAGGCTTCTACGAGAACAATGCTGTGGCATAGCACCGTTATTCAACTTTGAGCTAAATTTTAGGTCTACAGGCTTGCCATGACCCATAAATTTGATTTGCGTCCTGCCTATGTGCGGTTTCAGGTGCAATCATGCCCATGGAGAGAGTGTGAAACCTGGCTGCTTTGAGTCTATGCCACGTAAAATGCTTCTTTTTGGCACTTGAGATTTAACAATGGATTGTGTCTAGATTTTTGAGATTCACTTCTGAAATTAGAAAAAGCATGCGTGGCTACTTATCTGACACTATCAGGAGCACGTTGTAAAAGAGAAATTCTTAATGCAACGGTGTGCCACAGGTGTATTTATGAGCCGGTGAGAAAGAAAGCTTAAACCGCAAGCGCAAGCATTGTCTTACTGTTTTGACAGATTTCGATTATTTTCGCTCAACACGCTACTTTCAAAAGCTTGCAAATCAATCTTCATCATTGTCAATCATGGCCTTGCAATGGCTGTCCCGCTACCGAACCTCCTCCCTTTGCGGTTGTCGAACGATTTGACTCGGTCGTCAATCCCGCCGGACGGCGCAAATGTAGAACTACATTCTGGCCTAACGAACGTTGACCTGTTCAGCCGCCAGCCAAGCCGGAACGATCGCCGCTGCGGATGCAGTCGCCGCAAAGAGAGAACAGTCCATGACCCGAACAAGTGTGGCCGTTGCGTGCCCTGCTGTCCTTGCGAGCTTCCTAGCCGGGAGCATGATCGTTGCCTTGTCGACAGGAACGAAAGACGGAACGCAAAACAACGCATGTTTGACTTCACCAAAGGTGTTATGAGAGCGATGAATCGACAATTGCGCTTCCGAAGGACACTGGAAGGGCCGAGGCTGCAAGAGTGGACACGCAACGTGTTTCGGAGAAATCTAGAAACATGCGCAAGAAGGTTGTCCGCATGGGAGCTTGCGATACCCTCGTTCCGCTTGCCATGGGGTACGAAATCGCGTCGAAGTACGGTGATGGCTTTTTCGACGAGATGTTCATCCATAGTGTGGGCGTGATTGATTTCGGCCTGATGGCGTTGAGCACCTCGACTATCTCAACAGCAAGCTCAATTCCACGGACTACATTGACTAATAGGTGGAATTCGGTAGCGACTTAGAAGAACGAACTCTGATCTGATCTGTTGGAGACAAGAACCTGTCTTCGATAACACCACGGAGTGAAAACAGCCTATCGATCGACCCAACGCACCACACGTACGTTGTCCACGGTGTATTACAATCATTGCTACGATTATAAGAACTATAGTGTGTGTCACTGCGAGGCTAGTGGCCTCCGGCGGGAGGCTCAGCCAACTGGTTGCCAGGAATACAATCCACATTGCTAAAGGAGGCTCGTGTAGAACTCCCGCGCAACAGATGGCAGCCCAAAGAGAGATTGCGCAGAATAGGAACTGGAAGAATTGCCTAAGAGTAAGATCTCCTAGTCAAGATTAGGGGATTGATTCTTTGACTATGCTTGCTATCGTTTAGTTCTTCGAGTGGAAACTGTATGTACTTCTGTGTAATCTATAAATTTGAGATTATGAGTGCTTTGGCTGCAATTCGGGAGGGGCTAAATTAAAGCATTGCCTTCATAGCACGTACGAAAGTCTATCTCAAGAAATGGATCAGTGACCTCCAAAGGCACAGTATCAATAACGGTCATATAACTGCATAAACGCTGGAACGGTGATTGACTCTTGGAATGCGAATCGGATCCACGGCGGTTCTTACTTCTTCAGCAAATGCCTTCCGACCAAGTGTTCATGTCTTCGGATCCAGCCACAGGCGTATGCAATCGAGGTCGAACTTGCGGACCGTATGTTACCATAGGCGGACGACCAACTGGTATCGATCTAGAAAGTATTTAGCACACGCACTCTGTTTCGACGTCTCAGTCACCCCTCAAAAAGAATGAACGAAAACAAGAGTATAGGATAAGTTCCCGTAACAATATAAGTACTCTCGAAAAATAACAGAAAAGTTCTTAGTAGATTTTAGAGACGTTTGAGCGAGCCTCCTTGTAGGCCGGTTGAACAGTGTTCTAGATCAACTTGAAGCCTCATGAGCATATCATTTTCTCCATTCATGCTTGTATTGTATTAGGAGCAACCTCATCGTGCCGTTGCTCTGAGGTAGTGTGTTCTTCGTTGATCCAACCTAGCGTGCCTGCCGACACGAGATTTCTGCCGGAAGGGTGGCAAAGACCAAGATTGATAACAACCGTCATGTCTTGACGGTCTAACATATATCTGAGGGTTGAGGTCGTTATGCCGAAGACCAAGGAATGCAGATGCATGACTGCTGACTTGATAGCATTCATATGCGATACTTTGTGAAAGTCGCTCGATCCGTCTTTGACTCGATTGTCGAATGTTGTGGAGTAGCGATATAGCACGAAGCCGATAATGCAACCCCATTTGACAACATAACCGAGATATGTAACTAGGTCGACGTGCGGATTACGCCGCAATAGGTCCAAAATCTCGGCTTCCTGGAGGAACAACTTTGGTATCACGCTAGTGTCCTTGAGGTCGTCGTAGCATGTCAGCTCAGTTGTGGCGCTCTGTTCGTCTGGTGGCTCGGTCCTTTGCGGGGTATAAAATGCGTTCCTATTGTCACCATCCGGTATCAAGGCGCCAGAATGCGGGGCGGGATTGATTGCCTCCGGGGATGACTTCCCCGAGGCGCTGGGCCTGTTTGCTAAGGATGTCGAGAGGTAGGCAAATGTGTCGAGCCAGAGGCTATGATCTTCGATTGCCAGTTCCAACAAACTAGCTGCATCGTCACCTTGCGGCTTGGGAATCGATGAACTGTTCGCCGATGCGTGAACGGCCTAAACGACGGCTGGCATCCATGACAACAGCAGGTGATGAAGACGGTTTTAAGTTGTTTCTGTGAGTTTTGCTTGATGCCGACCCCAGTGCATAACGGCGTTGCCTGCGCTATAGTGAGCATGTGGTATCAATACGACCGTAGCTCTGACCCAGTTCGTTTATAGTGGACGCAACTACGGTCGAAGTAGGCCGCTAACCCCATTCTGATGGGGAAGTTAGTGTTAGCTGTAGAAGCCGGCATAATATAACATTGTTACTACCAGCTAGATGTTGAGCATGCGAGTCAAATGGCGCAAGTGCACATTCAAAATATTTTTAAGTAAATTTGTATGCCTCAACCAATTGTTCTTAATATTCAATCCAACTACCAAGCGTCTTAAATGCTTTGGGCCGATCCGCACCTACTACTACTTTATTAGACACCGAACTACATGAGACAACAGCAACAGCTAAACCGTTGAGACCGCACGAGATACAAGTATTCTGCACTCATACTTAATACTGGCGGGTGGCATTATAGAAGTGTAATTGATAGGTTGCGGATAGAAACCGCGAAGAGCACGTCCAAGAGTGAGAAGCCGCCATCTACCAAATGCAGGGAACACCACAAAGGAAAGAAGAGACACAAAACCGGAAGAGCATGGGAAAAGAAAGCAAAAGAGAAGCGCAAGAGAAATCAAGAGACGTTGGCTCGTGTCGAGACAGGCGGGCGGGATGATTTGTCGAGCACCAGGTCTAGAGAACCATGTCCTTATAATACGGCCCAAAATTGCCAATCACGTAGTCGCCGAGGAAGCGGGAAGCAAAACACTGCTGGCAAATGTCTTGCAATCTTGGGAGTCGACCGACCCTTCCAAAAGCCCATAAACAAACCGCCCCGCGTTATCAAACGCCGCCCATCAGCCGACCCGGACGACTTGTCCGGGAGAGGTAACATTCTCTTGCACTGTCACAGTTTCTCTCCCAACCATTGCAGTATCAGACGCGCCGGTAACTAACAAAGTCAAACGTAAAAAAGGAGCTCCTTGCACATAGCCCAACGGTAGACAAAGCATGGCAGACACGAGTAGAAGAAGACCATTAAGAAAAGGAAGCCGTCCAGACACTTTCGAGCAAGTTGTTTCAAATAGGCCAACCCCATGCCTAGGATCGACTCACGCTACCTGTGTCCTACCTTGAATCCTCACCACCACACTCCTAAGTATGCCGCCGTTCTCACCGGACCAGTACCATCAAGCCAACCATCCAACTTAGCAGCAGCCACCCGCCGAACCCGACTGAACGCCCTGTCCTTGTCCGATGGGGACACTAGGCTTGTTGTTAACCGTGCTAGTGCCCATGCGCTCCTTGATCTGGCGGGCCATGGTCAGGAAAGCCTGCTCGACGTTGGACGCGTTCTTAGCGGAGGTCTCGAGGAACGGAATGCCGAGACTGTCGGCAAATTCCTGTTGGAAAGATTCCATGTTAGCCTGGTTAATGCCTAGATCACGATCCGCCTAATCCGAATTTGCGCATGTGACTCACCTTCGCGACGGTATATTCGACCACCTTCTTATCAGTCATATCGGACTTGTTGCCAACGAGCAGCTTGTTGACGCCCTCGGTCGCATAACGATCAATCTCCTGCAACCATTGCTTGACGTTGTTGAACGAGTCCATGTCGGTGACATCATAGACGACGCAGATGCCATGAGCGCCGCGGTAGTACGAGGACGTGATGGTACGGAAGCGCTCTTGGCCAGCAGTGTCCCACTACAATTGTCTGCGTATCAGCATACTTTTCTTGGGCTTTTATTGCACATTGAAGAGACGGCGATCGCAGAAACGAGAAGAACTTAAAAACAAGCTCAGCGATGCCCGGAAACCGTATGCGGAACTTACAATCTGCAGCTTCACAGTCTTGCCATCGAGCTCAATAGTCCGAATTTTCTAGCAAGCAAGTCATCAGTATCCCATTAATGCCAGTTCCATTCCACGCTCTATTTGATATATAGCCGCTACGTTTCAAGCTGTTGGGGGGAGGGGAGACGTACGAAGTCCACGCCGATGGTGGAGATGTAACTCTCGGTGTAGGTATCATCGGCGAACCGCAAGAGCAAGCAAGACTTGCCGACACCGGAGTCACCGATGAGCAGAAGCTTGAAGAGGTAATCGTATCTGGGATGTATATCGGGCGGAGACCCTAAAAGTTAGCCCTAAAGCGACCCGTTTCGATCATTTCAAAACAGCTGGCAGCAGCTGTGCGACGATCCGGAAGACGCAGCGGCGCTACTAAGCCGCTGCCCGCGAAACGCAGCTCAGGCGAGAGGGAAATAACTCTGTAAATGATGACGACGTCAGCATATCTTGTTCCAGGGCTCCCTCCAGCTTGGTCCCTGGGTTTCGAAGCAGACACCGCCCGTTATCGCCGCCGCAGCCATCAAACGCATCGCGAGCAGCAAACAGACGGCGGGAGGGCACGAAGAAGGTGACGCACCACTCAGGATTCATCTTGATAGGCCAAAGGGAGGCGGAAGATGGGAGCTTGCTGAAAGCGGGGAGCGGATTCGGCAAGAGGACGTTTCAGCGGGAGCGCAGCAGCCGGAAGAAACACGGCGGAAGAGGGTAGGGCCCAAAGCGCGGAGAGAGAAAGGCGGATGAAGGAGAGAAAGAAGATGGAGGACGCGGACGATGGGGAGGCGGTTAGGAGGTTGGCGGAAGAAAGACGAATAGGCACGACGGCGACGGCAACAGCAGGCGGTAGCAAGAGAGCGCGCGGTCGGTCTGAGCAGTGGCCAACAGTCCGCTGTGCAGGCAGCTGCCGCCCGCGCAGCGTGAGCGAGCCGCATGGCACGCCCCGGGTCCTGCCCGCCGGCGCTAGTCCCGATTGGGCGCCTCAGCGTGGACCCGCTGCCCAGTGACCGCCCGCCACCGCCTGTCTCAGCTCCCGCCTTGTCCCCATTGCAGCCCCGGCCGGCGGCCCCGAATCTGACGTGGTACCCCCAGGTCGCTTTTTCATTGTGCCTTAGCTAGTGTACCGGCGCGTGCATACGTTCACTTAATCGTCCCGCCGCCCATGCGCTGCTGTGCCCGACGTACCTTTTAGGTGCTTGTACCTACAAGCTCCCTGGAAAGCTTGTGAAACATGCATCATCCGCCTCGACAATCAGCGCTAAGCTCCCGGCCCTGAAACGTTCCCGTTTATGGCGGCGACGTACTACGTAAACGGTCGGTGCGTTGCGGAACTGGTCCACAGAAAAGGAGTTGAGTGGCTCTTTAAACCTCTAGTAGCACTACATAGGAAAGGAACCAAAGAACTCGACATGCCGGCTCCCTGTGTGGGCCCTGGACTTGAGGACCAAGACAGGAAAGCATGAGGCCGAAACGGCAGGACAAGTACAATAACCACCGAATTGACAGCGCTCCATAGTCAGCCCATCCAACATAGCTTCCAAATGTATATAAACAAGAATAGATTCTGCGCAAGTATTAAACCGAGCAGGAGTTAGTTAGTATTCGCCTCTCACCATTCTCGCACGCCATAAGCCGATTCTCGCGCGCCATACTAGAACCCAAAATGAGCACAGCCCTACCCCATCCCTCACATGACCTTGCTAAAGGCCGGAATAAGGGTCTGTGCGAGCCAGAACGAAAACACGAGCTTGGGTCCCGTGGTGAGCAGCTTGGGAGTCAGACCCTTGAAGAAGCTGCTCACGCCCTCCTTGCGCGCCATGTTGGAGAGGATGCGGAACCCGCTCTCCGGGTTCTCAAAATTGCGGTTTTGAATGCGCGTCTTGATGACATCCAGGGGCGCCGAGACGATGAGCGATGAGCTCGCGCCAGCGATGGAGGCGACAAAGTTCTGCGACCATGTCGCTTTGTTGTAGTCGTTAAGCCGGAAGAGGTATTCCTTAGCAGCTGCCGATCCACCGAAAAGCTGCATTCTTATCAGCGCAATGCTTCACATGAAACGTGACGGGAAGGGGAGCATACGGCAAAGGAGCCAGGAGCATTGCGTGCCGCCGTCCAGCCCCAACCCCTATAGAGGCCAAAGCCTTCGTCTGCCACAATCCGCAAGACGCCACGCCCGCGGAATGATTCAGGGTTGGTCTGGCGTTTGATCTTCAGGACGTCTAGCGGAAGCAGGATAATCTCGCCGATGCCGATCAAGCTGCCGTATAATCAGTACTATAACTCTCGGGCTCATAGCAGACGTTGTAGATGAATCACCTTCCAGCTGTTGCGTGCATCATCGCCTTCCCATTGCCCTTGCCAAATGCCCTATCGAATTCCTGACCGTGGTTCTTCGCGAGATAATCCCGTACGAAAGGCTGCCCGCCATACTTGTATACGCGCTGGAGGACCTGTACGCGCAATTGTTAGATACCACCCGGTATATCTCAATCTTGGTCGCTCGGATCATACCTTGTACGCCGCTGCATATCCTAGGCCAGGAAATAGTGAGAGGTATCGGGTGACGATGGGAGCTTGCGCCTTCTCCTTGAACAGGACGGAGTTGAGCTGGGATGCCGACGTGACCTGAATAGGAGGCGACCGGTTAGACACTGTAATGGCATTCAGGACTTTGAACCAAGCACATACTCGACCATAGTTACTCATCAATCTCTTGGCTACCGTGTCGACCTGTTTGCCAGGCCTGTCAGCGTTTGCGCTCTCCTAGCCTATCTCCGGAGATAGGTTGAGAGGTCCGTACCGGGTGGAACACGAGAAGCTCCGCAACTCCAGCGCATCCTGTAGAGCTTTCCATTAGCGCCATTCCACCACACCCACAGACGATACCGGAGCGCGTACCTGCGCCGAGCAATCGCGCAGAAGCGGACTCTTTCTTGAAGTCCGAGGCCGCCGACTTCGCGACGGCTTCGACTGGAGCGGGTGCCATTCGGGGGCCACGGGGTTCCTCGGATTCTGGGAGACCTCAAATTTGAGCCGCAGAGACGGTACCAAGAGACGCGCAAGAGGTAACGACGTCGAGGGGAGAATGAGAGGAATTGGGAGAAGAGAGTGAAGTTAAGAAAGCCCCGGTACGTATATGCACCTAAAAGTTTTCGACGCGTGTGATGAAATACCGTTGTCGCTTGTTGACGTCCTAGGTGAACTTTTTTTTTTCTCGGACGCGGGTCTTCGGGTCTGGGCTTCAAGCTGCAGCCGATTGCGCGGGCAAATCACGTCAGTGCATTTTTGCAGGGCCGGGTGGGAGAGAACCGATGGCCTGGGGTTCTCCGCTTGTGGGACCAACTCGTCCAAGACGAAATACGTATTTTTACATGGATTTTGAAGCAATTACTTCCCTTACCTATGAACAAAGAACGTATGTTTCTATACTCTATAGACAGTTGAAAACTGGAATAAAATTGATGAGCGAGTTTGCACCATATGAGGCTATAATGGTCTTGGTCGATCAAATGAAGTTGACACAAACTTCAAAACCACCTACCTAACCTCTTAAAGCGCTGGAAATTTACTTTAAGATCTAATAGTGAACTAATAAGAAGAATAATGTTTTGAAGTTTGGAGATGAGATATGGGTTTAATTCAACATTAATGCAATTCTTACGTGTAGCGTGCTTCTATGCAGGTACATAGTTTTCCGTCTGATGAGTGCTCCGCGACGTAGTACATCTAACGCTCGCTTACGTGCATTCACTATGGCGTCATAATGCCGGTGCCATGAAGCGCCGCCTATTGCATTTCAGAGAAAATGAAGGTAAAGAAAGGCCCTCGAAAGGTATTAGCTACGATAGAAGAAAAGATGAGCTTTACGCGAAGTACCCGGGAAAAATTTAATGCTCTGATACGTACGGGAAATTTAGGAAGGGAAATCCGGAAGCGGATGAGGTCCACCCAGGCCATCACTACGTCGGTCGCGGCCGCGCCCGACCAATGTTCCTGCACTTAAAAAGCTATCCTGATTACCTGCCGCCAAAAAAAAGTAAAGCCTTCATCCAGCGGCCAGCCCACGATAGTACACCCGTACCCCTCCCACAATTCCTTAAAATCGGAACAGACGAACCTACATCTATGAGTCCGAGCAGAGACGCATAATCCCAAGACCGCCGATGCGGAGATACTCGCCGACCGGTCTCCTCGCCCGCCTTCACCATGCCCCACGGCGCAACTCCATCGCGCCGGCAATACCCGCCGCCGAGTTCGGCGATGCTTGCGAGAACAACTCACCGCAGCGGCAGCAACTGTCCCGGCAGAAACGCAACCTGGCCCGCGTGCGCGATTCGAAGTACTTCGACGCCTCAGCTGACGTCTTCCGGTTCAGCAGCACAAAGCCGGCCGCATCGATAGACTCTGGAGGAGGCGGACCAGAGAAAGATACCAGACCTCCTAACGAGCGCGATCTCAAGCTTGGGAAGAGTAAGTGCTCGTCGACAACGCACCTTGGCACGGCAATCACGACAGATGAACAAACGGGCTAACAAGCGGCGTCTCGTTCAGCACTCCGCATTCTTCGCGACCGTCTTCCGACCCTCCTCACGTCCCCTCTTCCGCAGGAAATTCTGTCCCCGCAGATTACCCTGCACCTATTCCCGTCGACGCACCCGCATCTACCTACAGTGACGGGCAAGATCCCCTACACCGCGGCGCTCTGGACCGCGCCGGTAGCCTGGGGCCGCGTCCCCGTGGTCGGCAACATCCGGCTCGACATACAATCGGAGCGACTAGTCCGCAACGGGGGCGCTCTGCCCAGCACCCTTCGGGGGCCCGGGGACGGCTCGGCGGGCAGCGCCAGCTACCGCAGCGAGAAGCTGATCGTGCGCTGGAAGACGTGCGGCAAGAGCAAGCGGACGGCGGAAGCCACGGGCAAGCACGGGCAGGTGGACAAGATCACGGAGCTGCTGGGCCGCGACGACCACCGCAACAGCGACGACGAGTTCGCCGGCCTCTTCATCTTCGAGTTCGACGACGAGGGCCGCATCGTCGCGCATACCATCGAGCACGCCCAGGAGGGCGGCGACTACGAGAAGACGACTAAGTTTATCAGCGTGACGGATTGGTTGCTCGGGAAGGCGTGGCGGAAGCCTGAGGGAGAGGAGGAGGTGCAGCCGGGGCTGGCGATGAATTGGTGCGATGAGAGGGGCGGGAAGAGGCCGTCGTCGAGGGGGTCCGGGCGGTGATTGGGGGGAGGCGTGTTGGATGCTGGTTTATTCTTTTTGGGAAACCTTTGCATACAATGGCGGATAGCCCTGCGGATATTATGACTAGGGCTTGTACAGTTCTGTTTGTATCTATCCTGGATCTTGACTCATCCCTACTCGGTACCCGTCTCCTGTGGATTCCTCTCTTCAAGTGTGGCATGACTCCCACGCTCTTCGGACTTGGCAACTGGATGTTGGCGATATGGCAAAGGTGGCTGGTGGGAATTGATACTGTTATTGCTGCCCCTAAGATATTCACACCTGAATGTTAAGAAATTGACTACCGTGGACGGCCTGGAAGGCGTGATCTTCACTATCTTAATATTGCATAGGGGCTGCATCCTTTTCTGTAGAGGTAGACTCATATCAATCACATGAACCATTTTCCCATTTTCCGTGTATCCTATTGGTTAGTTGGGCAGTTATATCGCGCTCTCGACCGGGAAGCTATGGAAGCCACTCCGGACACGGGTTCGAATCTGCAAATGTGACATGACGGGAAGGACCCAAGATTCTGGGTTTCCCTGCGCGGGCGCCAAGAGTTTGCGAGAGTGGAGCGGCCCGGCCGCATACCTCCTGCACTGGACTGCAGCTGAAAAGAGACAGCCCAATCTGGCAACTGTGTTGGTGGAGCCCCGCATTTGCACCGAAACCTATTTGACACAGCACAAGCAATGTAGCGCGGGCTAATGCACAGAAAACAGGATTACTTCTCAGGGACTGAAAAAGGCCTCCTGCCGGAGGGTCCCTCCATTTGACGGGGCTAGTCGGTACTGAGGACTGTTAATGAAGAGTGAGTTGGTGAGGGGCGAGATGCAGAGATTTTCTCTTGCACTATTTCCAATTGGAGACCGCCAGGAGGTTCCTGGCTCGACAAATACGGAGCAACGGCGAATGGAAAGAGTCTGGAGGCCGAATTGATAAGGAATTGCAAGCTAACCCGGTATATTTGGCAACCGGTTCGACGCGAGGGTCTGACTATCTGAGTTGACTTTGCTGCCTAAGGTCACATGCTTTCGGGAAAAAAAAAATAGGTCTTGCGTGCAGCACGGGCAGGCTAGCTGCAATAGGCGGAGAGAAGCACGCAAGCCAGACAGACAAGCCGGTCCCGTCGCCAGCAGCGAGGCTGCCCGTCCCCCGCACCCGCCGCTGGCTGCAGACGCGCAGCGGCTGCATGAGAGGCCGCACGACAACGACGACGATGCCGCTAGCCAGCCAGCCCGCGAGGCCCGGCGGAGTCTCAGTTCGGGACGAGGGCTGCACCCACCCCACACTCGGACCGTCCTGCCTGGCTGCCCACGCGGCCGCCAGGTCGGCAAGGGCGGGGGAGGTGCGGTTGGACTACTACGTATGTAGGTGCTTTTCGGGCGTCGCGTTTGGCGTGGATGCACGACAGAACGACAGGACGAGACGAGGCGGCGGGGAAAGAAGAGCAGCGGCCGCAGCGCGCGCCATGCACGGACAGGGATGGGTGCGCGGGCCCGCGCAGCACGGCGGCGGCGGGCGGAGCCCGGCAGCGACGAAAGACACCAGAGAGAGTGTGAGGGAGGAAGAGCAAAACGGTACGGCGTAAAGAGCCTAGGATTTGTGCGGCGCCGGGGCAGCTTGGGAACGGATTGACGGGATTCCTGCTGCCAGGCGGGACGCCGCCATTGGCCGGGCGCCGTTGTCGTGTCGCGGCGCGGGCGAATGGGCGGGCAGAGCCGTCATGGCCCGGGGTGTGGGCCGGGGCGCGGTAGGCTGGCGCCCGCGCTTCCGCGTGTCGCTCAGCGGGCGGGCGCTGGCGGTCCGCCGTCGTCCGCCTGCCGGCCCCCTCAGCCGTCCGTGCTGGGTGCGCCGTGCTTCTTTTTCGCCGCCTGCCGCCCGCGCACTGTCCTCGCCTGCCCGTTAGCTCACCACAACCTTCCCTTGACTCCCGCCTTCCCTGTCCTCCCGAGCTCTTTCCGCCGTTCCTCAATCCGCTGCTGCAGCTCCTGCCTGCTGCTGGCAAGACCGCTCTTGCTCCTTCCAAAGCGCTTCTTTGCTCGCTTGCGTCGCGCTGTGCTTTCCTTCTCCGCTGGCCTCGGGCGGGCGCGTCGGGTCAACCGGGTGCACGCTCTCCAGCTTGCTTAGTAGTTGCCTTCCTACCTCGGCGCCTGCGTTCCGTGCCACGGTAACCACCCTTCTTTCCATCGCGGCCGGTCCAGCTGCGTCATCTCTGCAAAGCTCCAGCAACGCCCTGACCCGGTCCCCAGGCTCGCACCTTTCGACTTCGGCCCTTGCCTGCCTCATTCGAGAGCGTCGCGCTTTGCGCTTCAGCTCTACCGCAAGCCACCGCATGCTTGCCGCGCCCTCGGCCGCCTAATCTCCACACATCATGGCGGACAAAGCGGGCGGCGTGGACATGAGTACGTCGCGCTTCATAGCTTCCAGCTCCTCTCCCTCCGTCAGCTATTACAGCATGCTGCGGAGGATCGCGTCTCCGCCGTCTTCCGCAAAGCGTGGTCGGCCGCGGCGACAGACGCTAACCCGCAATGAACCCTCGACAGACCACCCGATCCTGAACCTCGCACCGGAAGAAAAGCGCGTCTTCACCCAGCTATTCCAACAGGCCGACCCAGACAAGCTTAACGTTGTGACGGGCGAGAACGCCGTCAAGTTCTTCGAGCCAACTGGCATCGCGCCGCAGATTCTGGGCGAGGTGGGTCCTGCCTCACATGAATGTCGCCGCTCCCGCAACCTATGTTACTGACCCAGTTACCGCTGCTTCGCAATAGATTTGGCAAATCGCCGATACGGAAAACCGAGGCCTCTTGACCTTTGCGGGCTTTTGCCAGGTCTTGAGGCTCATCGCGCATTATCAGAGCGGCCGAGGTGTATCGGCAGAGCTAGCGTTTCGACGTATGTTAGACAGGCCGCGGATGACGTCGCTCGACCTCATCTCATCGCCCGTATGGCTGACAACAATACAGCTGGCCCTCTTCCCAAATTCGATGGTTTTAATCCTTCTACCGCGGCTCCGCCCCCGGCCGCGGCCAACCTACGTCCTCAAAGCAGCGGTCCAATTCGCGTGCCCCCGCTGACGCCGGATAAATCGACCGAATATGCCGGCTTGTTCGAAAAGTCGGGCGCGGAGAACGGTCTGCTTGGAGGTGTGTCAAGCTCGACAATACGGTAGTACCAGTGGGCATGCTAACAGTCTTCGCAGGTGAAACGGCCAAGACAATCTTCGAGAAGGCTGGATTGCCAAACGATGTCCTGGGCAAGATATGGAGTCTGGCGGACACGGAAACCCGAGGTGCTCTGGGCGTGACGGAATTTATTATTGCTATGCACTTGATCGCATCTTACAGGAATGGTTCGTTGAAGGGCTTGCCGTCTACCCTGCCAGTTGGGCTTTATGAAGCTGCGGCTCGGAGGGTGCCACCACCTGGACGTGGCCCGGGAGGATCACGGCCTATAGAACCCCCTGGTGCAATTCCTCGCCAGCTCAGTGGGTCGGGAATGCAGAGAAACCAGAGTCCAATGACGCGCCCACCATATGGAACTCCACCGCAGTCCGCGCAGCCTACCGGAAGTGACTGGTTGATTAGTCCGTCTGAAAAGTCCAACTATGACGCCCTGTTCAAAAAGGTGGACACCCAGAGCCGAGGGCATATTACTGGCGAGCAAGCCGTGGGCTTCTTTAGTGATTCTGGCTTGCCCGAGGCTATTCTGGCTCACATCTGGGACCTCGCTGATATCAATTCCGACGGTCAACTCAATCGGGATGAATTCGCCGTGGCAATGCACTTGATCCGCCAGCAGAGGCCCAATCCGGGCCTCGAGAAACTTCCTGCTACCCTCCCTTCGAACCTTGTTCCTCCGAGTATGCAAGGCCAAGTGAGACCTCCCCAGCAGTTCACCGCCCCAACGTTTGACAATGCGGCATACTCTTCCAATATGTCCAAGTCCGCCGCGGATGACTTGTTCGATGCCTTCTCATCACCCCCTCCGGCACCGGTGCAGACTCACCAGTCAACCGGCGGCTCTGGTCAGAACTTCTCGCGGCCTTTCGACAACGACCCGTTTGGGGCACCGCAGGGATCGCCAAAATCGCCCACTGGCGGTTACCAGCCGTCGCCTCGAAATGCTCCGTCGGGTTTCAAACCATTCGTACCTACCTCGAGCTTTGGGCAGGGCCTGACGTCTCAAGGCACTGGCGCATCTGGTAGTTCGCATAGCAAGCAGCCCGCCATGGAGGACTTGCTTGGCGACAACGACGCCGAGGCCAACAAGAAGATCACCCAGGATACTATCGACCTTGGCAACATGTCCAATCAGATCGGCACGCTGCGTACTCAGATGCAAGAGGTGCAGTCCAAGAAGCAGAGTACCGAGGGCGATATCTCGGGCGTCAGCACCCAAAAGCGCGACTTAGAACTTCGCCTTGCGCAATTTCGTACGCAGTACGAACAGGAGGTGAAGCATGTCAAAACACTTGAAGATCGCCTTACGGCGTCTCGCAATGAGACGCGAAAGCTCCAGCAGGACCTTGCTATGATCGAAGGCTCGTACCAAGATCTCCAATCGCAGCATCGCCAGATATCGACTGCCCTCGAGGCCGACCAGCGGGAGAATGCGAGCCTCAAAGAGCGGATCCGCCAGCTCAATGGCGAAATTGGCCAGCTACGCCCACAGTTGGAGAAGATGAGGGCGGATGCGCGTCAGCAAAAGGGCATGGTTTCGATCAACAAGAAGCAACTGCAGACGAACGAAGGCGAACGCGACAAGATCAAGTCGGAAATGAGCGATCTCTCTCGGTCTATGCAGGAAGAACAACGATCTACCCAGTCCTCCGTGACCGAGACTGGTGGCCCATCGGTAAGTAGCCCTGCGCCGTCCAATGCTAGCCATGGGAGCATGAACCCGTTCTTCAGGAAGTCCCCACAGCAGTCCGTGGACAACGCCAGGTCGCCGTCCGCCTTCTCACCTACCAGTGCGACGCAAAACCAACGGGATTTCGATAACTTCTTCGGCGCGTCCGCCTTTACGTCACCGCAAACGGCTGCCCCTCCGCCGACGTCTTTCAAGTCTGAGAGTCACCATGGCCAGGGCCAATCTGTCCAGTCTGGGCCGTCTTTGTCGGACACGGAAGTGCCAACGCCATCGACCTCTCCTCCGCTCTCGTACCGGGATTCTCCTCACACTGCTGAAGCGCAGGCGCCACCTTCGTCCGGCCAGTTTGCTGCGAACTTCTTGCCGCTCCGCGAAGGACGCAATGAGTCCTTCACCTCGTCAACGAAAGCTTCTGCATCTGGTAGCCGGCTCGGGGGCGCGGAGACGCCCACCAACGCTGCCACCTCGTCGCCTTTCTCTGCTACGCACGACAAGGAACCACGCCCATCTGAGCCGACCCGCGCGGATACCGGCCACTTTCCCAATCTTTTCGACCGCAATATGACCTCTTCGCCCGCGGCCAGCGCCACGAGCGACCCGACCCATGCTCGGGCAGGCTCCAAAGGCGATGAGCGCAAGGATGCCTTTCAACCATTCAGCATTCCGGCGGGAAAGGAGCAGGTTCCAGGGGCTTTCCCGGCTGATGATATGATCCGCCCAAACCAGACTGGCGAGAGCACGATGAGCAATCAAAGCCGAGGCAGTGGCAGGCCTAACGATCCGTTCGGAATGGCGAGCACCAGTAGTAGGGACAACCAGACTCAACAGTCGCGCTGGCAGCCGGGCGCGTCGCACAAGGTCGATTTTGATGCCGCTTTTGCTGGATCGTCTTCCGGACCTGGGAGAGGTTTCCAAGAGAAGCAGCACACCGGTTCTTCCGTGAACGGGTCTGTCGACTCGGCTACTGCGGTCAAGTTCAACCAAGAGTTCCCGCCGATCAAGGATCTTGGGGATGACGATGATAGCGATAGCAACAGCGAGCAGGGGTTTGCCGACAACTTTACTAGCCCATCTCCGCAGCACAAGCGAGACGCGGCTCGTGGTCAAGGGCAGCAGAAGCCCACCGATCATGGAGCGGATGTCATGGGCGCTCGGCCTCAACTCGGCCAGATGGACTCCAGCACGAGCGGCTTGCCGACGCCGAATGCGCAGAAGTCGCCGCCAACCTACAATCAAAGCCAGACGGCTTCTGGCATCCAGCAACCTAGCAACAACAATAACAAGTTTCCGGCCGAGTTTGGCGGCCTCCTGCCCTCTCGCAACGACCCGACGTCTCCGCCACAGGCTGATGACAAGCCCTTTGGTGGCAGCAGCACGCAGGGCCAGTCGCTCTTCGGCGTGCCTACTTCGCAGCAATCAAAAGGTTCGTCACCCTCAATGGCAGCCGCGTTCTCGGCGGGGTCCCCACCGTCCGCCGCCGACACGCCCACGTCCACCGCTCCTTCTGACGCCTATCACTCGGCAGTCTCGTTTCCCAGCGGCGCTGGCGAGAAGTCGCAGTCGCCCGACTCGTCCTCGGCCGCGGGCACCCAGCATATGGCTGCGCAACAGCAGTCGCAACAGCCGCAGGCCTCGAAACCGTCGGCCTCGGCCTTCGACTTCGATACCGGCTTCGACGATCTGACGGATGCGCGCGACGCGGCCGATGACCGGGCCGGCGACGACGAGGACTTCATCCTCGCGGTGTCGCACCGGCGGGCGGCCGACTTCGACAGCGACTTCAACCCCGTCTTCGACTCGCCGGCGGCCAGCAAGAGCAACACGATCGCGTCGCAGCACACGCCGACGGGCAAGGCGCCGGTCACGAGCACGGGCGTCACGACGACCGGGGGCTCGGGCCAGCAGCAGCCGCAGCACGACCACGACGCTTTCGGCGATTTCGAGCACAGCATTAGCCACGCTTTCGGCAAGCAGCCCGTGCCATCCCAACAGGCTACTGCGCACGACTGGGACGATATATGGTCGAAGCTGGGCCAGCCCGACCCGAGCAGCGGCGCTGGCGCCGGCGCCACGGCGAACAATGCCGCCGCGCCGGGCGAGAGCGGCTCGGCCATGGGGTCGAACATGGCGGGACCGAGCGGCTCGGCGCCGGGCGGCGAGTCTAGCAGCGGTGTCGCAGTCAACAAGGCGACGACGAGCGGCAGCCCGACCACAGATGAGGCAGCTTCGGCGGCAGCGGCGGGCAAGGAGCAGATGCCGCAGCTGGGACGGGCGCTGACGACGGGCACGGAGCACGACGACCCAATACTGAAGAAGTTGACGGGCATGGGGTACCCGCGCGACAAGGCGCTGGCGGCGCTGGAGAAGTACGACTACGACATCACAAAGGTGGGTGGTCCGGCGGACCCGCTAAACGCGATGTGGTTCTGAAATTACCTGAATTCTTTTCCTTCTTGCGCCCTCTCGCCTTGTTCTCGCTGATGAAGTCGGTGTTGAAGTCCCTTTTTGTCTTGAGAATGCTGATGTTGACGTCTCTGAGGACGTTATGTAGGCGGCCGATTATTTGACGTCGGGGCACGACTAGAAAGGTGCAGCGAATGCGGGCAATACATAGCGGAGCGGAGCGGAGAGTGCGGGATGATGGAGGAGGGACGCGTTTATGAAGTTGCGAGTCGAGCGAGAAGGGAATAGGGATAGCTGTAGTTCTCTCTCTCGCGACGAGGGGCGAGGGGCGGAAACGCCTGTCCCTTCTGCAACCCGCCACCTGAACGGAAACTGTTTTGTCTTCTCTGGCTGTATAAGCGACGACCATTTTTCCTTTTTTGATGTTGTGTCGACCTTCCCTTCTTTCCCTTGTCCATCCCGCGCTGTGTCTACGTACGATGTCTTGTTCGTCTTACTGTCCTGCCCGTAATCCGAACCTGGTCTGGTTGTTTTTTTTTTTTTTTTTTTTTTTTTTTTTTTTTTTTTTTTTTTTTTTTTTTTTTTTTTTTTTTTTTCGGTCCGTCAGCGGATTCCTGTTTGAGCATCGGAACGGTCCTTTTCTTGCACACGTCGGAGCGGTTGCGCTGCGCTGCGCTGGCCTGCGTTTTGTTGGAGCGCGGGTTGGCCATTCCACGATCATTGGACTCTCGGCTTTCCTTTGTCAGCGTTGTTGCTTTCTGTCCCCTGTATTCGCGGACTTGTGTGGTTGGTGGGTGTTGCGTAGGGGCGATGGGTGAGATGGGTGGAATGGCGGGGTGCTCAGTCGATGTGCTGAGTGAGTGAGTGAAAGCCACAGAGAGTACTGTGCGGTGCGGTTGTAAACGGGGGATGTTTGACCGAGGGCGGGAAGCGCCGTTGAATGAGTTTTTGTTTGCCCCAAAATTTTGCCAAGATGCGCTGGGTGGGCTTTTTGTTGTTGCTGCTGTTGACTTTGTCGTGTGCGTAGCGTAGTGTATCTGCATGCTGTCCTGTCCTGTTCTGTCCGTTCTTTCTACGTTGTGGTGGACGTGTAATTGGCGAGCGAGTAGCAGTGTTTTGAGGGGGAATGGAATACATGGGGTTCTTCCCGCGGATCGCGTGGAATCTTTTTGTCGTGGCGAGTGCCTGTGATGGTATGTATGTGGTGGCGGTGTTGTTGACTAACGGTACAGGTGGATGTGTCCAAATTACTACTTTTGAGGGGCGGCTACGCCAAGACTCCGACTATGCCGGATGCGTATGGTCGCTTCGAGGTGCATCCAGCTACGCCAGGGAGCTCACTTATGCCCGGACGGGACTTGCTCGTGATGACTGACCAGCCTAGCCCTGACGGGGACCTTACAGGGCGAGTACCTCATGCAGAAGCATTTCCAGGCAGCCAGCGCTCCCAGGAACAGTAGCGCGACGCGACGAGTGACAATTGCCTGGGCGGCAGGCTGTGGCGCACCCGGAGAGCGAATCGCGCGGAGCGAGGTGCTGTGGCGGTGGCTGAGCGCCAAGCCCGAAACGGTCATGACGCATGCCGAACCATCCGACGCGGGCTGTGTCGCATGCATCCACGCGCACCCGCCGGGATTGAGAACTTAGGTAAGGCGATGGCCGGGGCGTCTGGTGCTGGCGGATGCTTCAGATTTGCGCCCGAGTGGCTTGTTCACGTAACTTACATCGCGCGTCGTCGTCACTACTTACCTAGGCAGCGGCACCCAGAAGAGGTGTGTGGGACTACTTAAGCAGGTGACTACTTTTGCCTTTCGCACCGTCTTCGGCCGTACACAACACCCGCTTGGTTCTACTTCCAATTTATCGTCTTTGCAAGCCCTGAGCTAACATCTTTATCGCGGGATATTCGAGGCTCTATTCTTATCGGTCTCCTTGTCATCTGCACGCCCCGGGGATAAACCCGCGCGCACATCCTACCCCGCTTTACGCACCCCCCCTTGAGCTTGTAACAAGGCAAAGCGCAGAGACAAGCCTCGTCGCCTCCCGCCTCGTTGGGTCTCCTTGCATACCATCCGCGCGCCGCTTCTTAAGTCGCGTTCCTGCGCATCGCATTCCTCAGGCCCGCGGCTCAAAAGTCAATCCGTCCCGCAATGGCCGATTTTGCGCCTCCATCGGTAGGTGCTCTCTCGAGCATTGTGCTGGTGTCAAGATAAGATGATGGCGAGAATAGATGCTAACCATCACATCCGGTATAGGGACCTCCCCCTCCGCGGGTTCCGGAAGGCTGGAAAGCCGTCTGGAATGGTACGTTGTTCCATCTTGCCCGACAGTCGCCTGTCCCGTTCCCATCCGTCTCATCCGCACCGCGCAACCCGCTAACTGATCCCAACAGACCAGTACCACGAATGGTTCTACGTGAATCTGTACACCAAGAAGTCGCAATGGGACAAGCCGACCGCGCCCGCCGAGCCCGACTCCGGCCTCGCGCCGCCTCCCGGCGCGCCCCCAAGGGCCTCGTCGTCGTCGCCGGTCCCACCAAGCGCCGTGCTCGGAGGCGACCATCCGCCCGCCTACGCCGAGAGCGACGCCCGGCCCGCCCCACTCGAGAAGACGGGCCTGCATGACCAGCCCACCGGCGGCTCCTCCTTCAGCTCCAACAACCCGTACGCGGCGAGCAACTGGTCCGGCGCCGGCGCCGGCGCCGGCGGCCCGCCGTCCACCAGCATGTCCGAGGACGAGCGGCTCGCGCGCCAGCTGCAAGCCGAGGAGGAGGCGGCGCGCGACGGCGGCGGCGGCGGCGGCGGCGGCGCGGCCGACGGGTACTACCATGGAGGCGGGCCGGCGGACTACGGCCAGCAGCCCGGCTACGGCCAGCAGCCGGCCTACGGCCCGGACCAGCCCGCCCAGCAGCAGTACTACGCCGACCAGGCCCCGCCCGGCGAGAAGTCGGGCAAGAAAGGCGGCTTCCTGGGCAAGCTGCTGGGCAAGGCGCAGGCGCACGCCGGGGGGCGGCCCCAGCACCACGGCGGCGGCCCGCCGTTCGGCGCGCCGCACGGCGGGCCCTTCGCTGGCGGCCCGGCACACCACGGCGGCCCGTTTGCGGGCTACGGGCCCCCGCATGGCGGCGGCTTCGCGGGGCCGCACCACGGCGGGTATCCGCCGGCGATGTACGGGCGGCCGCCGAAGAAGAGCGGTGGGTTGGGGGCGGGCGGCGCGGCGGCGTTGGGGGTCGGTGGGGGGTTGCTTGGGGGTGCGTTGTTGGCGGATGCGATTGATGATCATGACGATTATCAGGAAGGGGTGAGTTTTGGTTGATTCCTTTTCCCTTTTTTTTCCTTTTTTTTTTTTTGTGGGATAGCGGGTGGGTGTGCTTTGCTGGTGGAGTGAATGCTAACGATTTTCCCGTGGTTGTAGTTTGAGGACGGCGCGGACTATGGAGGGGGTGACGATTTCGGTGGAGGGGACTTTGGAGGGGACTTCTAAGTGGGTTGGGTGTGAGGCTGAGGATGGTTTTCTTGGGTCAACGGTCTTGGCTTCACCGGTTCGTGGCAGCCATGGTGGTGGGTCTTTTGGTTTCGATTGATATTTTTGGTCTCGTTGGAAAGTTTCTTGTTACATACGCTGAGAGGGGAGGTGAGTCATTCATCAAGGACAGCTCCTAGACAACAAACAATGTACAACTACGCTCTACACTTTTAACTCCTCGCGGCCATCGTGTTCCAGGATAGATCGGAATCATAACCCCTCTCTAGGTGAGGGCGAAGGGGCGAGGGCGTGGTTGCTGGGCCCCTGCTTGTACCGAGCGCGACGGGTGCGCGTCCGGCGCCGCGAGCACCCGGGACGAGAGCGCGATTCTGCTGGCTGGCTTGCTTCGCTGGATTCGAGGCGGTGAGATCTCGAAGGCGGGGAACTTTTTGTTGGGGGGGGGGGGGGGGGGGGGGGGGGGGGGGGTGGTGGGGGGGGGGGGGGGGGGGGGGGGGGGGCTTTGAAGAAGAGGGTTGGTGTGGTCATGGTTGTGGTGAGAGGGGCTTAGTGGTTGGTGTTGAGGTGGTGTGGGAGGTGGTTGTTCTGTGCAGGGTTGGACTGTTTTCAAACTGCGTGTTGGGTCGTGGGGCGGTGATTGAACTTTGGTGCCGGATGATGAGTTCCACTGCGCTGTTGGAGCTCTTTATACGCCTTATCCATTTCGGAAAAAGCGACACTTCCAACCTTTAGGTGATGTCCCGTGTGACTTGTTGCCTCCTCCGGGCTCATCCTAAACAGTCTTCCTACAACACCTACAACCTAGCTGTTGTTGCACTCAAGCACCTCGGAGAGCAATAACCCGACTCCGACCTCGCACAGCTAATATCCCAGACCCCGAACGCCGACTCCACGCAAATATTCGTCAGTCTTCGCACCATCACTTCTGCCGACGCTCGCAGCGGACTGCAGCTCACGAACAGCATCCCCGAGGGAGTGGCAGCGGGCTAAGATGGCGGCGGTGCACGTTGTATGGTTGGGCTTGCCACGTACCAAGCTTTGGTTGGAGTGGATGCGCTAGACCCGTTGCGGAAATTGTCTAATTGCGGTGAGTTCAGTCTCGGATGCCTGTCCCTTCTGGCGGCTACCCGAGGGATATTTATCGGCTTGGGTTCAGGGCTTGGGTCCTGATAGGAGAAGCTCGCTTGTTTGGATGCGATGCCTATGTCGATGACGCGCAGCAAGGTTGACAATCGAGTCGAGAATCCAACCAAGTCCAGCAAATGTGTTAAATAATTCCCTAGGACATCTTCGCGGATCGCCGTTCTGCATCAGACAATTGACTCAATTGCCAGGGGACTGTTCAGTAACTGTATCGGTCTTCAGCGTCTGACTCGGTTCATGGAGCGATGAAGATTTCACTTCATCAATTTCTATATTCTTATCACTACACTATTCTTGTCAAGCGGCGCTTTAACGGACTAGAGAAATGAAACCAACAGTTTGTTTCGGGATGGAATTTAAACGCTCAACGATGAGGGAAGAGACTAGCAAAATGACTTCTATTCCGTGCCCCTTTCTCGAAATTGAGTCCCTCCTGGTAAAGGCTAGGCCCCTCGAAATTAAGTCTATGCTGCCACTAGGTATATGCTAGAGTCTGAACTATTACGCGTCCACAAGGTTCATATGTCCTATTGACTGGCCCGTAAAGTTGAATATCCGTCTCTTCTTTAGTCATATAACGACGCATGGAACAATATAGACAAGTTTCAGTAGCCACTCTAACATGGTCTGCGTTAGTCTTGTGCTTCGAACTAGCCAACTGGCGACGCCTCTGGCCTTTTGCGTTTCTGACCACTGTCGGATTTAATTGCAGAGAAAGCGTCGAAGATCATGCTATCGACTCACCGTACAGACTATTCGACCCATGGGGGCTGGGCAACCTGGATCTTTAAGTAAGCACTTGGAATATGTTGCAATCTGGATGCAATCTGGGTGCTATGTGAGCAAATTAGACGTCTAGGCAGACTGCGATGCTTGACAACAAAGCACTGGAGCAGTAACATGAGAGTGAGGTTATGGTGGGCAAGCAATTGCCGTTAGTAAATGCGGGGGTGAAGCCACCTGCAGTGTCAAGCTGGGCATGTCGCCCGATTAGGTATAGCGCGACGCAGTCGAACTTCAGGGTTTCCAAAAACCATCCGCTAGGCACCCTTCTATTTTGAAGTCTCAACATTGTCCACCCCCAGCACAACATAGAAGATAACTCGCAAATATGGCGGGCTCCTCCGATGCTGATAAATATTTCCAAACAACGTAGGTCTTGAGATTTTTTTTCTCTGTTTCTCACTTTCCTTCTCCACAAGCAAGGCTTAGACATCTTGAAGAGCTGTGTTACAACAACTTTCCGCTTCTCGTCTTGCCCTTTCGCACATGCCCTTGAAATGCTCATACATGAAAATTTCCAATGTATTTGCCCAATTGACGAAGCGTAAACTCACCATTTCTCGTTCCAACCCCCAAGCGCCTCTCTCGAAGCCTCGGAGCGCAAATCCGCCAAAGCCAAGAACACCCACGGCAATCCCGTGAAGCTCCCCTCCAAACTCCTCGCGGTCCTCGCCGACAACGCCCTACCACCTCACGACGCAAGCAACACCATCTTCATCGCCGAAGCGCGCGGCGCCGTCCGCAGACTCGCCATTGACGTACGTACCCTTCTTACCCACCCATACGAAAGAGCGCACATCTCACAACCAACCACAACCAATTAAACCCCCCCACCAGACCGGCGAAACGACCGCCCTCTTCACCGGGCCCACCGCCCCCGTCCCATGCATCGCCCTCGCCCCGATCGCGCTCGCAACGCACCCCTCTTCCTCCCGCGCGCCGCGCACCCTCTTTGCCGGCTGCTGGGACAAGGTAATCTACGCGTGGCCCTGTCCCCCTCCCCCTCCCACCCCCTCTCCCTCAGCCCGTCCCTCCGCCCCCGCCGTCAAGCCCGCCCTCACCCTCGCCGGCCACACCGACTTCGTCAAGGCCCTCGCCGTCACCCCGCCGCTCGGCGCCCCCCCGCGCCGCCTCCTCCTGTCCGGCGGCGCCGACGGCGCGCTCCTCGCCTGGGACGCCGGCTCGGGCGCGCGGCCGTGCGCGGCCGTGCGCGGCGCCCACGCGCGCGGCGTGCTCGCGCTGGCCGTCGCGCCGCCGGCTGGCTGGGCGGATGGCGGCGCGAGCGCCGGCGCGGGCGACGCGGCGCGGGCCCTCGACGAGGTCGAGGTGCTGAGCGGGAGTAGCGGGGGCGAGATCAAGCGGTGGAAGCTTAGCGTGAGCGGTGCTGGTGGTGCCGGAGGTGCTGGTGGCGGCGAGGAGGCGGACGGGGTGAGGCTCGAGGAGTGCGGCGAGCCGCTGGGAGTGCATGCGACGAGCGTGCACGCGCTGCGGGTCGATGCCGACGGCGAGCTGTGGACCGCGTCGGCGGATAGGACGGCGAAGAACTTGGTCGCGGAGCAGGAGGGGGAGGGCGGCGCCGGCGCCGGCGGCCGGCGGGCGTGGAGGGAGGCGATGGCGCTGGCGCATCCGGACTTCGTGCGCGACGTGTGCGTCGACGACGCGGGAGGCTGGGTGGTCACGGGCTGCAGGGACGAGGCGGTCCGGGTGTGGGACAAGGGGGTGAGTTCGTCGCGCCGCACGTTGAATCGCGCCGTCGGCTGACCGTGTCCCGGCCGAGGACAGACCGGGTCGCTGCACCACGCGTTCGCGGGCCACTACGAGGAAGTCACGGGCGTCGCGCTGCTGCCCGGCACGCGGACCGTCGCTTCCGTGTCCATCGACGGGACCGTCCGGCGCTGGAGCCTCGCGCCTGCCGAGCTCGAGCGGGCAAGGGCGGAAGCGGCGATGGCGCGCGAGCCCAAGGGGAAGGAGGCGGACGGGGCGCCCACGTCGTCGCTGCTGACGGAAGAAGAGGAGAAGGAGCTCGCCGAACTGATGGACGAGCAGGATTGAGGCTGCGTCAGGTACGTTCGTCACGGAGTCGGCCGGTGCCGGCGTTGGAGAGGTCGAACTGGCCCAGCATCACGGCCTTTTCGTCTCCGCCAGCGGCACAACAACCCTCACCGGACGGAGGCTGCTTGCACGTGCAGGCAAGACCAAAGGGGTGGGTCGCTCGTAACTTCCCCCTTACGTACACCTGCCTAGAGAATAGTTTTCGATTCCAGACTACCAACAATCGTATCATCGTGCTTAGCGTAAGGAAATGGCAGCGCAGGACCGGAGAAGAAAATACACAGTTGACACAGAACCAAAACATCCCGGATGCACTTGTTCCCATCCCAGCCCCACCGACTCGACCCCCTCCAATGCCGCTCTAAAATGCTTTCAGAACAAACCCCTCTCCGGCAAAGAAACCAAGCGCAGACGCAGGCACTCTTTCATTGAATACAAATTTTACCCACCCTCGGCACCGCCCGTCCCTTTTGTCTACCCCTTCCCTTCCCACCACCCCCTACCATCACCACTCTCCACCCACACCACCCCCCCCAATCCCGCCCTACCACCCCGGCTGCGGCGGCGCCGGCGGCGCCGGCCCCTGCCCATGATGCCCCCCGTACCCACCATGCTGAGGCGGCGGGCCCGGCTGATACCCACCGCCCTGCTGATACGCGCCGGCGCCGGCGCCGTGATACCCCGGCGGGCCACCCGCACCCGCGCCCCCGTGGTACGGCGACGGCGCGCCCCCCTGATACCCGCCGCCACCGCCCCCGCCACCGCCAGGCGGCCCGCCCGGCGGCGGCGGCGGATACTGGTTGTACCCGCCCTGCTGCGGGAGCTGGCCATAGCCGTGCTGCGGCGCGCCAAACTGGTCGTGCGGGGCGGCGCCCGGCGGCGGGCCCTGCGGCGGCGGCGGCGCAGGCGGCGACGAGTACTGCGCGCTGGGGTAGGCGGGGTGCTGGGGGCCCGGGCCGGCCGGGTGGCCGTAGGGCGCGGGGGGCCCGCCGCCGCCGCCGCCGCCGCCGCCACCCGCCGGCGGCGGGGACTGGTACGAGGGCGTGCCGCCGTGGGAGCTGCCGTAGGGAGGGGGCGGTTGGTGTTGCGGGGGGGGCTGCGGCGAGTGCGAGTGCGAGGATCCTGGGGGTTGGTACTGGGCGGGCGGGGCGCTGCCGGAGTAGCCGCCGCCGCCGCCGCCGGAAGACGTGTAGCCGTAGGGCTGGCCGTGCTGGGGGAGTGCCCGGGGATTGCGGGTCAGTTCGGGGGTTTCGTACATCTAGGCGTGGCGAGCGATCCCTAGGGGCCAAGGAAAGACGAGCGAAAGAAAAAACAAAAAAAAAAAAAAACGCACCGATCCACCGCCGCCGCCGCCGCCGCCGTGCCCACCATGTCCGCCGTGTCCACCATGGCCCCCGCCGCCAAGGATGCCGCCCACGGTGCCGAGCAAGCCGCCGGCGCCGCCTCCGTGGCCGCCGCTCGAATGGCCGCCCGAGCCGTGCGGCTTCCCGCCGCCGAGCAGGCTGCCCAGCTGGCCGACCACGTTGGAGGCGGCGCCGCCGTGCCCTCCTCCGCCGTGCGCGGAGCCGCCGCCATGGGAGCCGCCGCTACCGAGGAGCGACTGGGCGATGCCCAGGGCGCCGCCGCCGCCGTGTCCGCCGCCGCCGCCACCATGCTTGCCCGTGATGAGGTTCGCGGCGAAGCCCTACAGCGCCAAGGTTAGGTATCGTGGCACCACCGCATAGCTAGCGAGCTAGCACTGGCGCATCGGATCGAGGAAGAGACGGGGGAGGGGAAGGGGAGGAAGGGGGGGAAGGGGTGCCGGGGCGAATTTCCATCCCCATGCAAAGCCTGACAAAGGTATAACGGACATACCCCAAGTCCCCGGTCGGACTCGAGCCCACGCGTGCCTTCGGGCCCGCCGTCCGAGGGCGCAGGGTACGGGCTCGCCTGCTGCGCGGGCGTGCCGCCGTGGGAGCCGTACTGGCTCGCGGGCGCGTCGCTGGTGGGGCGGTCCCATGTCGTCACGCCCGTGCTGATCTGGACGTAGTAGTACTTGCGCGAGTTGCCTGTGGAGGAAGCGCGCGGCGAACGGAGAGGTTAGCAAAGCGCGCGGGCTAAATGATGGGCTGCTGGTGAGAGCTTCTGCTATGGCCGGGCGGAAACCGTGCTGGGGGCCGGCTACGTGGGAAGCGCAAGAAATCCCTCATGCTTCTCCGCACAAGTCTCGAGGTAAGGGAAGAATGAGCGTATTGGATTGGAGCCTCGCAGTTCCGAATACCAGGGCTCTCGGACACTGCACTTACCGTCCCACTGAGCAATCCACCCGGACGGCAGTTCAGGAATCTGCGCGTCGTTCGGCCCCGAGTCTGGCGACGCGGGCTGTCCTGGGTGGTCCGTCATCTGCTCGGCAGTTTCCCGCACGTCTTCTTGCGCGAAAAGCTCCTGGTTGAAAGGCCCAACCGGTATGAACAGAGGCTCGAAGGTAACAATAGCGAGAGATCGAGGGCAAGCGAGGTCGTGTATATGCGCGGGGAGAAGGTGGGACGGGCTAGGTGGGAGCAAGGAATGAAGGAGCACTGTATAGGCGCGGCGTAGGAAAGTCGGCAAAGCTGCAAGTAGGCCGGCAAGGTACTACGTGCTCGTGCCCGCCACCCGTAATCGCCTCAGAGAGCGGCCCGCGTATCCCACGTCGTCCGTCGATCAATGTCCAAAGGTGAAAAAAGAAAGAAAAGAGAACCGGCCCCTCCTTCCCAGAGCAGAGAGCAGTTTCGCCGGGAGAAACGGTTCCCGTAATTTTCCGGCGCTGGTTCCTCTAGGCTCTCTCGCACGAAACGAGCTTGATCAGCTGACGAGACAGCCAGGCCCGAGTGCCCTCAAATAGGTACTGTGCTAGAGCAGTCGCGTGCGACTCGGCACCCGAGCAACGACGCAGCAACGAGCGAGACCCCAGGGAGAGTCCAGAGCGGCCTTCCGGCAGGAGGGGGAAGCGGTTCTCTTTTCAACGTGCCCCCCCACGCATGAGCCCGGCGAGCGAGTCCGAAGCCGAACCCTAATCGGGGAATTGTGGCAGGTGGCAGTGGCGGACAGGGTGGACGGGGCTAGAGTGATTGATTACCGCGCGGGCTCAAAAGAGGCTTCGGCGAGAGAAGTCAGGCAGAGGGAGAGACGCCGACAGCCTACCTAGGGCGCGGGCTGCTGCAGGTGTCAGGGTGCATGCGTCTTCCCCAGCTGGGCAGCGTCACCAGTCCGGCTGACAGCAGCCCAACGGTGGGCACCCCCCTCCCCACCGTATCTTCTTCAATAGCTGCGGGCCGCACGCGGGGCAGGACATGCACGCCGGGCTGCCGTCCCCGATCGGGTGGCTGATGTGGCTGTGCACGGCTACATACGTAGCACGTCAGGGCCCGACCGGAGCCCTTTTGATCTAGACGAACAGAACATCACGAAGCACATACATAGCCTGATTTGCAAGACCATCAAGAACAAAAAGGGGGGGTTGAACTAATAATATATTAGCAAGAGGGTGCACTTCATCGTTTACCTTTTGCTGACGCGGCGTCGACGATGACGACGCCACAGCTGGCTGGCTGGGCGCAATTGCTATCGTACACTAGACTGCCCAGAGCTCTTGTCCCGAAGGACCCTATCTACCAGCCCCGAATGCATTAAACTCAACTGAGAAAACCATAAAGGAAAATGAATGGTGCCGGAGAGAGAAAACCACTCTTTGAAGTTTGAGACATAATCCGGATTCGTAAGCCCCTGACTGACATGGGCTAGTCTGTATGTCCTATGCCGCAATCCCCCCATTCAGGCCGCCAGGAACTGACCCCACTCTGTGCCCCACGGTTCCGCCAAACGCCTATCCGTGCAGTTGGGAGACCAAACACTGCTTCCATCCTACTACCTAGGGTCGAAACCCAGGCACAACCATCACCGCGTCCATCATCCACTCCACGTGTGCGTCCCATCCCACGACCCGTCGCTCTCGTTGTCCGAGTCCAGGAAGTCGCCCTCGTTGAACAGCGTCGCCGCCAGCCGCATATTGTCGATGCGGATGTCGACGACGTCGCAAAGTCCTTGAACAGGCAGCGCGGGCGACGACGACCGGCGGCGGCGCCCATCGCGACCAGGCTCCGTCGACTCGTCCTCGCCGTTCGACGTGGTCGACTTGTCGTTCGCCGCCCTGCCGCGCGGCCGCAGCTGGCGTCTCTCAGCCCCCGACTCGGCCCTGCTTCGCGCCCGCTTGCCAGCAGCGCGTCCCTTGCCGTTGGCGCCTCTCCCTTCGCCCTCCTCAGCCGCACGCCCTTTGCCCTTGGCCGCCGTCGCCGCCGCCACCTGTGCCTCCTTCCAGAGCCGGAAGTTCTTCAGCGACATGAGGGCGGGATCGGGGTCGGGCCGCTTCCGGAGGAAGACGTGCTCGAGGCGATGGACCCACTTGTCGCGGAAGGTGGCACGCTCGCGCCAGTCGATATGAATGATCATGTGGATGACGAGGCGGCGGAGCGTCGGGAGCGCGGTGGCAGCGTCGATGAAGGACTGCAGGAAGACAACGTGCGTGTCGTCGGCGTCGGCGGACGTGCCCCGCGCGCCCCAGTGGCGCATGTGGACGAGTTCCAAGTCGCGCAGCGTCGACGGCCATCGCGGGCTCATCCATAGGGAGTTGTTGTCCAGCTCCGGCGTCCTGAAGCCTGGAACGTTGGAGAAGTCCATCTTGAGGTCTTCCAACGACTGGCATAGACTATGAAAGAGGCCGAAGGTGGAGATGCCGATGCCGTCGTTGTGGCACAAGTGCAGCTTCTTCAACTGATTACCGTGGTTCCTCAAATATGGTATCAAGCTCCAGTGTGTTAGATAGTGGCAGTCCATAATCGTCAGACCCTCAAGAGGCCTTTGCAACTTTGTGAAGAAAGCTGCATGCACAATGTTGCAGCTATTAAATGCCAAGTCGCTCAGATTCGGAAGGGCGTTAATTGCTGTTGCTAGTGCCGTCACATGCCGAAATATGTATTCTTCCTCCTCGTCGAAGCTCCACTCTTCCTTCGCCGCAAGTAGATCATACTCGAGGTAGCCAGGCAATGATTCAATCGAAATAAAGTTAGACATATGGAGAGAGCGTAGGGTTTGAAATGGCGCAGAGGAATGAGCTGCGCGCAGGGTCTCAGCTCCCTGGGGTCTTGGTATGTGAGCCTCATCCCAGACCCAACGTTTCAAGCGCACGTTATTGGCCTTTAAAGCTTCAAGAATACTGTTGCTGTAATGCCAGTGCGGCTTATTACTATGCCGTATGCCCACATCAACATGCGTCTTGAAATTGTTGCGATCGAAGATTCGAACGCTGGACAATTGAGGAACGTGCGGCAGGATCGATTCCAGCGTGAAACGGCCGCGCCCGGCATACGAGCTAGCGAGCGAGATTCTGATTTCTAGGTCGAGGCTGAACACCTTGACATTGTAGTTGATAAACTTCGTCTCCTTCGGCAGGGAAAGGACGTCAAGCAACTGGTGCGCTTGGCCGACTAGCGCTAGCGGAGGGCACCGGTAGAGAGCAGTTAAGGCGGGCTCAGCAAACGCCCGGCACGTCGTAGCAGCTTTGACAAGCCAGGACGCAGAGCGCGTGCTAGCCCAGGTGGCCTCGTCAACCATAGGGTACGCTGCGTACGTGAAAATCGAGAGGAGAATTTCGTACGGAAGCGAAGTCCACGGAGGAATGACGTGGTCGCTCTGAACACTAGATAAAGCTGGCTTGGCGCGGTGTTTGGCCGGCACACCAGACATTGTACGACCGCGTTTCGGCGTAGTTGCCGCTGATTTCTTCGCCTTCTTAGGTGTGACATTCTTTCGAGGTGAAGCACGTTTGTTTGTCTTCTTCAACGTACGAGCCCTCTTCGCCTTGGGCGTTTCCGGGGAACCGTTTTCAACATCGGATCCGAAGTCAGAATCTCCGTCGTCGTCCTTATCCTCGTCATCCGAGTCGGGTTCGTGGTAGGACACGGTCGCCTTTGCGCGAGTCTTCCTCCTCTTGGACGGTCCGGACGAGTTGTTCGCTTGTTCAGCTCTGCTCACGCCCCGAGAGGGCGCCGTAGCTTCTGAGAAATCCGATTCGTCGGCATAGTCGATCTCGCCAGAATCGTCCTCGGGGCTTGATTCGCGGTACGAGACGCCCGCAAGGTTCGAGCGCAGAGGGATCCCGGCTCGACGGCGAGACATGGCTGCCGAGGCGCACGACGATGCTGCCGAGCAGAGGCTCGACAAAAGTCCTATATTTCGCCTTTCGTCGTGCGGTTTCAAGGGCTCATGCCCATCTGGTTGCGAGCCAGGATGGCGGCTGCCGTACACTGTGAGTGGTGGAGTGACTCAATGATGCACGTGGTTGCCCGAATAGAACACCATGAATAGGCAGGAGCGCGTCTGCCCTCTAGGTTTGCCACCGGGTGTTAAGTAAGCGCGCCCCTTCACCTGCGCCGCATACTCGATGGATTTCGCGCAAGTCGTCGGTTCGTTCTGTCTTTACGACACCAACCTTCTGACAGGCATTGAAGCCGTCGACGATCGTGAGCGTTTGACAATTCGGGAAATCAGCCGAGACGAGGTGAGAGCCGACTTTTGGGAGCTAGCTGCCAAGCCACCGTCCGTGCGAGTGCACCAATCCGCGGGCCCCGATTCTATCCATCATCAAGCCACCCTCCTGAACAGCGTCCGAGTCGCGCGGCGTCCGTTGTCGAAGAGATTATCCGCCTACATCACTTCGATTGCGCGACGTCGGAAAGACGCGTCGCATTCATTGCGCGTCTCTTCGCATCCCCATCGGCGCGATAGTCTTTTTAATTCACTTTCCCACCCTCAATCGGCGCGTCGGCGCGGACGTGCTTACTCCCTACGACGCGAAGCTCCACGCATCGGCTTGGGGGCGCTTCCTGATCGGGGCGTATATCGCGCACGTTTGGCGACATTGGGCAGAGGCGAGCAATCGGCGCCGGCCCTCACGCTCGGGACGAGGGTGCGCATCAGGCTGGGCTTGTTTCGCGCCCTGCGACGCGATTGGCGCGTGCGGCCTTGCACCTAGTGGCCATTTGAGCAACATCCCAAAAGTTCGCCCGTGTGTGACCCGGACAGCCCTGCTGAAAGGCACGGCGCTGCGTCTGGCGTACCGCCACATCGTGGACGTGTCGCGCTTTCTCGGGGTCGTTGCCTGCCTCAGCCTTGTTGCAGCGCCTGCTACCCTCCCATCTTTCCATCACTGCGCCCTCCTTTCCTCTTCAGTCTTCCCTCTCCGTGGTGCGCCGACCGGGCAACCGCCCACGTCACTCTTCACGTTACCTTAACACCCTTCAGCTTCTTGTCATCACGCGTCAGAAGAGTCTGTTACCCCCCAAGGCACTCCAGCCAGAGGCTTTCCCAGTCCTAGAAACCTCATTTCACGTTCGTCCCTATTTCGACTGCCGTGTGGTATCGCCGGATCAAGCTCCATCTTGAGCACCCCCTTTGTCGACTTACGACCACCCACTTTTCTTTCATCCTTCGAAAGTCACGTGCAACGGCACTTCCCGATACCCAAGCGGGGATCATGGTCGACTCTTCAGCCTTAAAGAAAGCTCTGGCCGACTACCGGTTGTACCGAGAAATTTCGGCGTGTAGGAACCCGTCCTTTCTACAAAGGAACGTCACTAAGGCTCTAAAGGAGCACCGTCGACTACGGAAAAGGCAAGCACGATTGGGAAGCGCTTCCGGACCTTCCCGTACCGCCGAGCCACAAGCTCTAGATGAGAAAAACATGTATTCCGAGCTACCGCGAGAGACATGGCGGTACCCTAGCAAAGATATGCTGAACAAAATCGCTGGGAAGGGACCTGTTTTGATCGTCGACCTAAAGGGGTTCCGTCCGGACAAAGGGGACGGCCAGCGTCAGAATAGTGCTAACGCGATCGACCTAACCGGAGACGAGCTACCCAGAGGAAAGAAGAAGAAATTGATGAATGTGCAGATCGACGTTGAAATGGCCATTTTTGAACCAAAAGAAGGGGAACCTCATCCGGACGATCTGATCCGTAAAGACGTTCAAAGTGGAACACTGAAAGTGGCCAAGCGCGAGAACGACGAGATGACTTTTGACATCGATCTTGACGAGCGATTTTCGGTCGAATTCTCAAAACTCTTCGTCACTCTTGAACGTGGCAAGCGATGGAAGCGCACTATGGCCAAAGCGTACACGTGCAACCTAGCAATCAAGTTTCGCAACGCGGACGACGCGAAGTTGGTTTTACCACTTCTAGCAAAGAGTCCTGAAGAGAGGACGGCTCTGAAAGAATCATACACCCCGAAGCACATTTCATCGCGTTGGTCTAATTTGCCAACTTGCCCCCCGTCAGGGACTCTCCTCACCCTTTTTCGGTCATCCGCCGGCAAGAAAACGAAGATGGACTATGGCTTGGACGTATTCATGGCATGGAGTGCGAAAACTGAGACGCCCATGCAGTCTTACAATCGGCTGCTACGCCATTCGAGGCAAAATCAGGGGCCAAAGCCACTTTCAGATTCCACCAACCTCCCTCAGCTCGTCCGGCTCACCTATGTCATGGAACATGGCCAAAAAGCCCACTACGTCAAAACAAAGGGCGCCCTCTGCCCCTTTTGTACGCATCCCAAGAATGGGACTGGGAAGGACTTTAAGGAATTCGATCGTCTTCTACTGCATTTAAACACCGCCCATGACATGTTTCTCTTCAAGGAAGAGAACAAGACAGAGCGACCGTGGGACGGGAAGCTAGAGATCGACGCGACTCTAAAGTTCTGCCTGGCGGACCGACCTAGCGACGCCCGGCCCACGCACTCGGGCCGTGACGCGCGCGACATCAGCTGGGTTGCGCCGAAGGAGACGTTCGACATCGACCAGTGGTTCGCCGGCAACGGCGAGTGGATCACAGTTGGCCTGGGCGAGAAGAGCAAGCCGCCAGCCGTCAAGCAGCCGGCACCCGTGCGCACAGCACGCAAGCGAAAGGCGCCGCATGACGTGCCAGAGCTCCCTGTGCCGGTCAAGAAGCGATTTGCGGCACCACGTGCGCCTGAGAACGTTGTTTTCTTCCGCGCGCGTTCCAAGCGGGTGTTGTCCGAAGGTGAAATGCTAAGCGAGAGCGACGACGAGCCCGAAGAGGGGTGGCACAAGAACTACCGCACGCATGCGGACCACCCCGGCTACTCCGCTGCCGCCCAGCGCTTCATGGCGCGGTGGGACAACGCCCTCGCCGAAGAGGACGTAACCGGCGACATCTTCCTTAGCGACGCCGTCGTACGGTTCGCTCGCGGCCAACGTGCCGCCTTGCAGCAGGATCCGGCCTTAGCTGCGCCGTTCGAGCGCAAATTGCGCGAACTGCAGGCCGATGGCCTCATTGAGGAGGCTACGGTCTCTTACTGCAAGGAGACCTTTGGAGGGGGAGGGGGAGGGGTTGAAGAAGGAGTGCCGCCCGTGGCGCCCGGAGCGGCGGCGGCCTTATCGCCTGTGACGGTCCAGGCCTTGACAGCCGGTAAGAAGCTGCGCTACGTGCCTGGGGGAAGCGGGGGCGGCGGGCGCTACGTCCCCGTGAGCCCTGGGCGGCGCAGGCGCCGACACAACAATGTCGAGCGCGATAAAAACTCTGCCGAGCGTGCTGAGGCCAGGACGGCAGGCGATGAGGTCGCCGAGGAGGAAGGCGAGGAGGATGGGGCCGAGGAAGGGGAGGGAGAGGAGGGAGAGGTCGGTTCCGCCGGACCGTCTGGCGCTCCGGCAGTCGCCGCCTCATCCAGTACCCCAGATGAGGAGGCCCTGCGCCAGGTAATGCCGCCGCCTTCCCTCTTGCGGTACGAGCATTGCCTGTGCGGCAGGCCTGTCGAGCACATATTTAACAGCATCATGTGCTCGCACAGGGTAAGTGATTTGACCATCACACCTCGTATCAACGCGTACGTGACAAGGGCTAACAGTTAATTTTTGCAGGGCTGCGCTCGCAGGAACTACCACCTCAAGTGCGTCGGACTGACGAGGGCGTCGAGGCCGAAGGGGCCGTGGAAGTGCTCTGACTGCAAGCACCACTGACGGGCCCGTTGCTAGGTTCGTCAGCGGTACAGTCGAGTAACCCACGTGCCCTGGAAGTTCTTGGCGTCTAAGGAGGTCCGGCGGAGGTGGTAGGGAGTCGCTAGACGGTCCGGTTAGCGGAAGAAACAGGGGGTTGTATTTTGTAATGGAGAAGGGGGTAGGAAGGTTTCTTGCTAGGGGGTGGGAGGGTAGTTTGTAAGTACGAGAGATTCTAAGGGGCATGACGCGGTTGGTGTTCGATTTAGCTTTTACTCGGTCAGCAAAGGAGTCGGGAGAGGATTTCGTTCATTTGAGAGATTCTAACTTTGTTCTACTAAGCGTCTGGTAGAGGGGCGTTAACAAGCACTGGATTGCTTGTGTTACTCTGAAACTTACATCTTGCAATGCTCGACTCATGCTATATACCCGCTCACCATATACGTTAGATTTCATATTATAGGCTGAAGACTGGAAGGAAAAGGTAAATCCAATTCTTGATATTCGACTTTGAGCTACTCTTTGTTATCAGTATAGCCTATTAAAAATAGCCTAAGCTTATGAGAAGCGGACTTTGCGACTAAGATTCATATATTTATAGATCCCGAAATTTCCTTTCGAGGTATATCACTAGACAGAAGTTCTATTTTGTAGATGAATGGTATAACTAACTGGGAATCACAGTTCTTGTTCTATATATTAAGGCCGTATTAGCACCCTCTCGGAATTTTTTAGGTGTCTAGTGATATGTATTTACATTTAAAGACCGATAGCTTTTAGTATTTTGAAACGTTTTGTTGAACTTGATAACTACAAGCTCTTATGCAGCTCTTATATTCAATTAGAGGAGACAATCTTAATTTAGAAACTCGAATACAACTAGATCACGTAAGAATAGAAGACATCTATTCAATTAGGTTACTGATATCATGTCCGATGCAGCACTGATAGTTAGTATGACTTGACCACTGCCATTAACTGAGTCGGTAAACAAGCAAAGACGACCAGCTGTTGCTATAGCTTCTTTAATTGACTGAAGCATAAATAATTGTCTATAAACTCTTCACTCTTTGATAGTATCCATGGTTTTGTAGCGCTTTATTTCAATCATGTAATACTAAGTACACTATAGAGCTCTCTCCCTTTTCATGCCTTGAATGTCTGTGCATGTAGTTCATTGCACTTCTAACAGTAGGCAGCTGAGCTTGCACGTAAAATTTACTACTTCTATACGTGGGTTGTACCTTTAAGGCGTATTTCATAAATCAATATTTGAATGTGGTCTTCAACGAGACGCTATTGCCTCGACACTTTAGACATATTCGAGGGTATAGCTAAATACTACGGGAAATTTAAGTGTCATGAGAGCTCTGTGTACCCAAGCTGCTAAATGCATAAAACAGTTTAAGTCCCAATAAAGTTTATATATTTGAATATTCCTGCTTCTATACTTATGCTAATACTCAGTCCAAAGAAACTAATGAGAATGAACTCCTTCCTTGTTCTATTACTGCACAAGTTCGTTTATGCCAGATGCACAATTAAGATGCTATTTATTCACTGTATGACGTACGCTCTCTGAATGTAAAGAAATGAAATTCCTTGAGAAAACAAAACCCATGGCTTATAATCATTCTCTTTTCTGTCAGATAATTTTTCTAGATCGCATCTTAGATAATGATTTGGCTTCTTCGTGAGATAGAGTCAAATTTAGTTGTCTCTGCTGTGCGTGTTCACGTAGCATACAATAGGGCGCTTGAGTGTTCTAGCACCGTCTAGTTTGTCCGTGACTAAGTTAACTGGAAAATATGCCATTGATATAATCGGCAAACATTTGCTTTAGCGGATTAGTTAGTAGCAGAATGCCTTACTAGTAGCCTATCCTTGGTGTGACAGCACCTACGTCTTAACATGCAATACCCAAGCCAATCGAATAATCTATAGGCAAGTTGTCTAAATTGCTAATTGCACACTTTGCATTGCTAGATCACATATGGATTGTGACCTAGCTCTAGAATGTTAGCCCTAGGATATAACATGTTAACTGTGAAGTTTGGTATGGATATATGTATACGCAAATTTAAACGTAACAAGTTATAACAGGGCTGTAGTTGCCCTCAGTCTCCGTCCATAGTAAAACACGTGAATTAGGTTTCCACAGTGAAGCAGCTCACTATATATTGTATACACATGTTGTATTAATAGCCCACACTGGTAGGTCTATATTATGAACAGCATGGCTAGCTGGCAGTATGGTAAGTGCAGCAAGAGCAGTAATACGTGGACTACACGTCAGCAATGAACGTCCACAATTAAAAATGTGTCTGAACAGTGAACGCACTGCTTTTGCAAATCAAACTCATATCCTATGTATAAAGGAACTGAAACCCAAAAATGTTGTATTGCACTGCGGAAAAACTTGCGACAAACATAATCAACTTAGAGCTTTATTACCTTAAACAACAGCAACAATAAACCGAGCAGCAATCTTAAGGTAGAAGCCAAGAAAAGTTACTTGAAATCATGCCAGTCGAACATATACCTCACAGAAACACAGAAGAGTATGCTCTCTCGCTACTCGCGTCGTATTGGCACGAGCTAATGGAGGAGTTACATGACAACCACGCTCTGTCTGTTTTTATGTCCTTATTCTTGTTCAGATATGTCAGGCTTATTGGAAATACCTATGCGTATCTGAGGTCACGCCCGGTGCCGCTTCCTCCAAATCCAACATATTCGAAGAAGGATGTCACCGTGGTTATGCCGACCGCTGATCCGACGGAACAATTCGCCGCCTCCCTTCGTTCGATTGCCACTCAGGGTCCGGGAAAGATCCTTGTTGTGACCGTCGGGGCCGAAAAGTCCAAAAAGGCTAGACGAATCGCGGAGATCGTTCCGGGGAATATCGAAGTGGTAGACCACGGCGTTATGAGCAAGCGGGAACAGCTCTGCGCTGGCATTCGTCTGGTCAAGACACCTCTTGTTTTCGAGGCTGATGATAGCATCTTTTGGCCTGATGGCTTTATTGAGCACATGATAGCGCCTTTTGAAGACCATTCGGTTGGTTGCGTTGGCTGTACGAAGCAAGTTCGCCGCCTGAACTTGGGGTGGACTGCGGCGGACGTGTGCAACTTCATTGGAGCGAATTATCTCTCCCGACACAATTTTCAAATTCTGGCCACGAACTACATAGACGGCGGGGTCTTTGTAGTGAGCGGGAGATGTGCTGCATTTCGAACAAATATCCTGGCGGATCCAAGCTTCATGTTTAGATACCTCAACGAGTGGTTCCTCGGAGTTGGACCGCTCAATGTCGACGAAGACAACTTCATCACGCGTTGGCTGGTCACAAATAACTGGAATATCGCCATCCAGAGCGGACCACATGCCACAATGGAGACAGTCATTGGTGACACGGGTTGGAATATATTGTTCCAGAAGATGTTCCGCTGGGCTAGAACAACGTTTCGCTCCAACGCGAAGTCGTTGGTTTTGGAGCGTAGTTGTTGGCGTCGACACCCATGGACAGTATACGCTGAATTCATAAGCAGCTATTTCAACGCGGCTTTGTTCTACGACAGCGCGATGCTGCTGAGTTTGTGGAAGGCAACACTTAACCCGAAGGCCATGTTCGTGCTTGCCCTGTGGGTATTCGCTAGTAAAATGGTGAAAGCAATCCCACACTTCCGCCGTCACCCGAAGGATCTAGTCTACTTGCCAGTGTATGTTTTGTTCGGATACGTACACTCGTTCATCAAGCTCTGGGCTGCCTTCACAGTGTTCGACATATCATGGAGTTCGAGACCCGAAACTACCCAAACGGTCCCAAAATCAGAAAAGGCAACAAACTGAGTGTCAGCCAACTCCAATTTTTGGCCTTCTATTTCTTTACTTATTACTCATTAGTGAGAATAAATAGTCACGCAACCGACTAATAAATTATCTAGGTTGCTACAGCAGATACCCGTCCGATTGCGACTAGGATGATTGGGGATGAAGGCACCACGAAGGCACCACCATCTTGGGGCAATGTTTTAGCACGAACAAATTGAAATACGTGTAGCAGATCCCGGCCGCCAAGAGTATAGGCCTCGTTTCTAAGTTGGGTGCTGTATTGGACTTCTCACTATGCCCAGGACTTTATCGGGAGGATTAGGGCTTTGAGAGCGAAGGACAAACGTCATAGTCTTGAGCATAGGCAATGAGCCCAATTAACTCGAGGATGCGATAGCCATCGTGAAGCCAGGGGTGTGCTTTCGAAAGATATGGGTTATATGAGGCACGTGATCTCGTTCCCCACCAATGCAGGCATTACGCCATGTGGCGCTCAGCCACTCTTGCATGCCTACTCCGTCCTTACGCAACCCAAGCACATAAACTTCCTCGTAAAACAGCACGAAATGTCAGCAGAAACGGGAACAAGAAATATCGTCGTAGTTGGTAAGTAGCCTTTTCATACGAACAAAATAATCTCTAGTCATTTGTTTCGAGTTACTCCTAAATACCCCTGAACATAGATGCCACGGACTAAATCACGCTAACCTTGAAGCTTTCGTCTAGGTGGTGGCATTATCGGTAGCACAACTGCCTATTTCCTCTCGCGACACCCTTCCTATGACCCATCTAAGGACAATATCACCCTCCTTGAAGCCTCTAAGATCGCCGGCGGTGCCTCCGGTAAAGCAGGCGGTCTCCTCGCGACTTGGGCTTATCCAGCCGCACTTGTGCCTCTAAGCTTTCGTCTTCATCGCGAGCTCGCTGACGCACACGACGGGCGCGAACGTTGGGGTTACCGCGAGGTCAATTGTGGACAAGTGGACTGTAAGGGTCGCGCCATCGAAAAGGTAGAGAAGAAGTCGAAGGATGGAGCTAAGGAAGGTAGTTCGGTGTCGCTGGAAAAGCGGTCGGCTGCGGCGCTGAAGAAGCTCAAGGGCGCAGGTGTTCCGGAAGACCTGGACTGGCTGGATGCGGACGCAGTAAACTACTACGAGAGCATGTCTGGCCCTGGCGAGACGGCGCAGGTGCACCCGTATTTGTTCACGACGAGTATGGCAAAGCTAGCGGAGGAGAAAGGGGTCAAGATTGAGCTAGGCGCCATGGTCAAGAGCATAAATACGACTTCTACGAGTGAGAAAGCCGTGGAGAGCGTCATGTACTCCACACCTGATAGCGACGCACCTAAAACAATACTCGCGAGCATAGTCGTCCTCGCCGCCGGTCCTTGGACCTCGCGCGTCTGGCCGTCAGCGCCGATAACAGCTCTACGGGCGCACAGTGTGACCATCAAACCCACACGACCAGTTTCCGCCTACGCACTCTTCACTGAAATCAGTCTCGCAGCGCACACCTTGGGACGTCCTGCCGTCCGGGCAGCGCCAGAGATCTACGCGCGACCAGACGGCGAAGTATACGCTTGTGGTGAGGGCGATTCGCTCGTGCCGCTGCCCGCCACGACGGCCAACGTCGAAGTCGACCAGCAACGTTGCGATGATATTATCGCCAGCGTCGGAACCGTCAGCGAGGAACTGCGCGAGGGTGAGGTCCACGCCCGCCAAGCCTGCTACCTACCCAACACGGCAGTGCGCGGAGGGCCATTTGTTGGACTGACGAGCGTTACGGGGCTTATAATGGCGGCTGGGCATACGTGCTGGGGCATTCAGAATGCACCGGGAACAGGAAAGTGTGTGAGCGAAATGTGCTTTGATGGTAAAGTCCGAAGTGCGAATCTGTCGTCGTTGGACCCAAGGAAATTTGGAGTGTGAAAGACTTGAATGAATAACGTGTGAGAACCTAACTGTGTAGTCTGTATCGATTGCATTGTTTTCAGCAACGATCATCCGTTGTGTCATACTAAACCATAATATATTGGCTACGGGAAAAACAGTTAAATTGTTCGTCCAATGTTTTAATTGATCCCGATTTGTTTAAATATGCGACTAAATCTCTAGAAATTTCCCCTGACTCTCAAATACGCATCGGCGAAGGCCAGGGACACCACTCCACGGATTCATAACCAAACGAGATTAATGACTCCACCATGTGTATCCTTCACATCGTCCACTACAGCTGCAAATGCGCCCATCTCACAATCATCACTACCTGCGCACATGGCAGGGATGGCCAGAAGTGTGGTAACATCCAGACTGGTCATAGAGATGTAGATGAGCTATGCAAGAATTGCAAGCCAGAGGACAAGAAGCCTGATGACAAGAAGTCCGGGGACAACAAGAAACCAGATGGCAAAGATGATCCTAGGCCTCAGTCAGGCAGGCAGGAGCTTGACCTGCACAATTGGTAGATGGCATCAAAGTTACAGTCTGCGTAAAAGGGATTAACCAACTTTCATGCCCCTTGCAGCAAACCCCACAAATTGGAACAATAGATTTTTCATTTCCTAGAGAGGCTGCAAACTGACATATAGGTATTCAGAGCAGTTAGATGCATGCAGCTCCTAATGACCTTTTTTTAATGAATATAAGAGTAGCCCAAGCCAGATGTGATCCAGCTCTTACTTCAAAGATAGTCATCATTTTCAAGAGAGGGAGGCATCCCAGGGCCAAAACTAGGTGTACTGATAAAAAGTAAGTTTGAATAAACCACTTAGCTTGGGGAGTGCATGTTGGAACTACGATAAGAAAAACGACGGTAAAAATAGGTACGCAAATTACTCGTTGTGGAAATACACCAATTTTTAGTTAGCGCAACTGACTATAAATATATATAGAATATGCTAAAATCCTTGCTGTTCTTTGGCAAGATGGCCGAGTGGTTATGGCGTGTGACTCAAGCTTTCAAGCTTCCTCAGCGTAGCGAGGGTTCTCATGGGCTTAGCCCGCGTGGGTTCGAATCCCACTCTTGTCACCATATGTTTCTTATTTTGCTACTTTTCCCCCAGATTTAGTTGGGCAATATAACCTATTTATACGCACTCTTTTATTTCTTTGAGTTTTATTTTGATATTAGTGCTATAATAATCGTAAGGCGGCTTGTTTTCGTTCCATGTGACAGATTTGCAGAGCATGAGTCGGATGTCGTGGAACAACATTTATCGACTGCGGAGGTTTCCTGAGGCTCCATCCATTGTCTCGGTTCACCGGCCTTTCCCTACACGCTCTGGCACTATAACTTGGCCAGAGTTGAGCGTATTCCGAATTACGAGCAGTCTAGGTGTTTGTATTCCTTGCAGAAGAAGGCTATAGATGGCATCGCCGTCGACACTTGAGATGCTAATTTCATCGACTAGAGCAAGATTTAGACGTCACGTCTCGCCCAATCACACGCAGCAATAGCAGCACAAAACCGTCGAGACGGAAAAGGGCAAGCGGTAAAAGGGGGACGGTACTGCCTATTCAAGCCTACCTACCTAGGTAGCACACAAAACGTATCACACCAAACCATATTGCACACTCACGGCGACCTCAGCTGCAGCACCCAGCCACACGCGCACGCCAATACGCAGGGCCAGACAAGCCAACCAAGCACTTAAGAGGTGGGGAAAAAGAAAAAGAAAAAAGAGCTAGTCTTCTTTGCATAAACCTGCAATAGGCACTACTCCATCCGCACACCTCTGATTTCACGCGCTCGTCTACACGTCCACCAAGGTGCCACCAAACCCAACCTGTCTTTGAAGAGAACGGAAAAGGAAAAAGCAGTGAGGACCACAGAGCAAACCGACCAACCCGCCGCCATTTCCACTAGCCTAGCCTCCGCTGCCTGTTCCACGCTGCCTAACTAAGCCCAACCCCATTCAGCCCGCGCAGCCTCCTGGTGCCACACGTTCCATTCCGCTCCCTAGTCTTCCCAGTCACAAAAAGCACGCCTTGTACTCACTCACTCGCCAAGTTTTTATTGCAGGGGGGGGGGGGATGTAAAGAAGGGGGTGTGTGCCGATAACACGCAAAAAGGAGCCAGAGGAAAGAGCTAATATAGAAATGGGGGCGCTCGGTATATGGGCTTAGGGGTTTGGAGGGGGATCAAGGGTGCGTGTGATATCAAAGCCGTTTATAATTGGAAAGATTGTGAGAACAAAGAAACGGGGGGCACGGACGCGGAAACCAGGCCAGGACAAGAATGAATTATTTTCTTTTGACTACCAAACTAACCAGCAGGCTGATGAGAAACCGTATAGGGAAAGAGAGCACAGACTGGAGGATGGTTGCAGGCTGGCGGGACTGGCCGCCGGAAGAGGCTGCCGGTTTGGTGGCGGGTCGTCTACGAGTATCTTGCAACGGGTGCTATAAGCTGGGTAAGCCGCTGACCAGCGATCTCAGAAAGTGCTTGTTTCGAAATGTACCTTAGAAGCACTTGCGGTGGACAATGGACGGGCCGCTCTCGTCATACTCCTGCTTCGAGATCCACATTTGCTGGAATGTGGAGAGTGAGGCCAAGATGGAGCCACCGATCCAGACGGAGTACTTGCGCTCCGGAGGAGCAATGATCTTGACCTTCATCGACGACGGAGCAAGAGCCGTGATTTCCTTCTGCATACGGTCCGAGATACCCGGGTACATGGTGGTACCGCCAGACTAGTCGAGTTGTTAGCAAAGATAAACAGATGAATTATTTTAAAACGCTGGGATGCAACGTACCATGACAATGTTGCCGTAGAGGTCCTTCCTTACGTCGACGTCGCACTTCATGATGGAGTTGAAAGTGGTGACGTGGATACCGCCGCTCTCAAGACCAAGGACAGATGGCTGGAAGAGCGCCTCAGGAGCGCGGAAGCGCTCGTTGCCAATGGTGATGACCTGACCGTCGGGAAGCTCGTACGATTTCTCAAGGCTGGAGCTCTGGCTGGCTGTCTGGATCTCCTGCTCGAAGTCGAGCGCGACGTAGCAGAGCTTCTCCTTGATGTCACGGACGATTTCGCGCTCGGCAGTGGTAGAGAAGGTGTAGCCGCGCTCGGCGAGGATCTTCATGAGGTAGTCGGTCAAGTCACGGCCGGCCATGTCGACACGCGAGATGGCGTGGGGCAGGGCGAAACCTTCGTAGATGGGCACAACGTGAGTGACACCGTCACCGGAGTCAAGCACGATACCCGTCGTACGACCGGAGGCATACAGGGACAACACGGCCTGGATGCTGACGTAGAACGCCGGGGCATTGAACGTCTCGAAGACGATCTGGGTCATCTTCTCGCGGTTGGACTTGGGGTTGATAGGAGCCTCCGTTAGGAGGACAGGATGCTCCTCGGGCGCCACACGCAGCTCGTTGTAGAAGGTGTGATGCCAAATCTTTTCCATGTCATCCCAGTTTGTGACGACGCCGTGCTCGATCGGGTACCGCAGGGTCAGGATACCACGCTTCGACTGCGCCTCATCACCGACGTACGAGTCCTTCTGGCCCATACCAATCATGATGCTATGCGCGAGCGGTCAGCAATCGACGCCGACATGTCGGTGAGTGGACGAGGGGATCTTTACCCATGGTGGCGAGGCCGACCGACAATGGACGCTGGATCACATGTGTTAGCAGCCTCTCCAAAATCAAACCAGATGCTATCGGTGCAGCTGTACGCGCCCGAGAAAGCGTTGCGCCTAGTTCGAGATGGAGTGGGGGGTTTTAGGGGAACTTACGGAAAACCGCTCGCGGGGCATCGTCACCGGCAAAACCGGCCTTGCACATACCCGAACTGCGGGACCATCAGCTTATCATTTGGTGGCTATCAGGGTGTTCAGGCATCGTCATGGTGGAAGCGGGCGAGTCCCGACTTGGGCGAGCATGGGGACTAGCCGTAATCGCGGAGTCGAGAGCCCCGCAGATTGGTGCTTGGAGCTGTTTCTTACCCATTGTCGATGACGAGGGCAGCGACTTCCTCTATAAGGGATGGTGCGGGTCAGCATGGTGTTGCAAGATGGGTGCGCATGGCGTAGGACGAAAGACTTGTGGGCCCGGCGCCGGGCAGGTCACGGGAGGTTCAGCTCTCACCTTCCATTGCGACTGATTAGGCTTTGCAGAAGACTGAAAAGCGGCGAGAAACGGAGGGGCGTGAGTAGTCGGCCAAGAGACAAAGATGGCGGCACCAGACGCCGGCAGGCCGAGTGCAAGAACGAGGTCGCAAGGGCGCTAGGAGAGGAGGGCGTGGATGGGCGGCGTGGTCGAGGGCGACGAGCGTGAGAGAAAGGGAAGAGTTGAGGTCTTACGGCGGAGGGACGACGGGGTCGGGTTGTGTGTGTGGGCGGCAAGACGGTGCTAAGTAAGCGCCAACGCTCTTTCCGGGTTGGGCGCCGCGGGCTGCCACTGCCACTCTGCGATTAGACGGGCACTGTCACGCTGGTTCCTTCCGCGGCTCCCGCACCGAGGACTTTTGCACGAGCTCAGTTTGGTTAGGTATGCGAGCAGCGGGTTCCTTTGAAGCGCGCTCCGTACGCTCTTTATTTCGCGTCTCCGCGCTCCCTAAGTAGCAGTGGCTTCCGCGCTTATTTCACTCCCAGGCAACGCCATTCTGCAGGACCTATTTATTGCGTGTGTTCGTACGCTTCGTGGTCCACGCGTCTCCCTCCGCCACCGGCGCCTGTAGAGCAGGTAACTTGCCTCCGCCAGGCACCTGCAATACCCTCTTGGCAGCGGTGTCTGAGACGGTTGATGATGGGGACCGCCATCGCACCGGCCGACTGACGGCCCACCACCTTTCTTCTGGCCCCTATCTTGCGTGAGTCGGTGGCATCAAGGCGGGCACGAGCATCCTGACGTCCCTGCGCCCCAGCCACTGCGTGGCAGTCCAGCCCTTCTCACCGCATCGCGCGCCCCGTTCTCGCACCCCTGCCGGTCTGAGCGGCGCCCCGTGCAGAAGCGGGGCATGGCGGGGTGAAAATGCTACTTCCGACGCCACTATCACCACCCCCAATTGACCGCCGTGATCACAAGCTTTTGAGCCTCAAGGTACATTGCATTTTTCAGAATGCCATCAGACGCGCCGAGGCTTTCGCACGAGGCTTGTAAGCTACGTGCGGCCGCTATCGGGCGCTGTTGAGACTCCCGTCGTAGGTACCATCTGCTAACGAGGGGCCGCCCGCCCAACGAAAATGCGAGCCGATTCGCGAAACCTCCACCATATTCTTTCGTCACCTTGACGGTCTGCGTAAATATAAAACGTATGAGCAGCGAGCGGCCTCGGGCATTAAAACCTACCATACTTATTTTGAAGCTTCTCTCCGCTTTGAATCTTCAATTTTCAGTGAGGCGTGTCAATTTTCGAACGAGGTGAGATCCGCAAGCGATGGCTTAATAAACCCTTGCCTGAACTTCGCGCACACCTACAGCTCTCGACAACACAACAACGACCACAACCACCCCTCCCAAGCAACCTCATTTGGACCCTCCAAACCGCGCATACTACGTACGCACCAACTACCACCATGACTGGTCCCATGGATCCCGGCCTGAACGAGCTCCTCCGCTGGTCGGTCGAAAACTCGGACGCCTCGCGCGGCGATCCCGGTAGCCAAATCAACCAAGGCCGCTCGGGACCGCGCATCGAAGGTCTCACGGCCGAGGCACTACAGTCGATCCTGGGCGGGCCGTCAGATGCGGACCGCATGCGCGACGCCATGACGGCCATCATGTCGCCCGACGTCGACCTCGATAACAAGCTGACCGCCTTCGACAACTTCGAGCAGCTGGTCGAGAACCTGGACAACGCGAACAACATGGAGGTGCTGGGCTTGTGGGATCCGCTGGTGAGGCAGCTGCAGAGGGAGGAGAAGGAACTAAGGAAAATGGCGGCGTGGTGTTTGGGAACGGCGGTGCAGAATAATGTCAAGGGGCAGGAGAAGGTACGTTTGAACTTTTGCTGAATACGTAACAGTTGGAAGAATTTTGGTTGCTAACATGAGTTCCAGATGCTGTCGCTTGGCGTTCTACCTACTTTGGTCGATCTGTCGCTCAACGATGAGGACAAGGAAGTGCGCAAGAAGGCGATTCGCGCTGTGTCGTCTGGCGTGAGAAACTTTCAGCCCGGGCTTGATGAAGCAATGAAGACGATACCGGACGAACACAAGGGTAATGGGGAGGTGGATGCATCGCAGATGGATCAGGTCGATACCATGATACAGAGTCTGCGGGATAAGTCTGAGAAGCTTGGTTAGGAGTTACGGATACTATAGGACAAGTCGATTAGGGCCGATTAGGACCGGTATAGCATTACACGGCGTTAAGGCTAGACATGAGGATATGAACAGGGCACGGGTCACACAGATTCCAAATTTTGGCATTGGTCTCGCTACATGGTCTCCTGGGTATATCTTTCGGGCGTGACAAAATAGCCCAACGATGCAATCTTTGCGTACAATCTCTGCTCGAAAAACGCCTAATTACCATCCCCTCTTTCATCCCGCAAACTCCAATCCCAATATGCACAATGTAGTCTAACTCTCTAGCCCCGAAATATCATAGACAGCCCAACACCAGCCCCAGAATCTCCATGAATGCCCCCCTTTCCAGCCGCGCTTTCTCCAGCCCTAGCCCCACGACCAACAGCCGTTGCTCTTCCGGCTCCTTGGTCACGATGGCGCTCGCAATCTGCGTCACGCACAGCTGGCCCGCGACCTCGCGCTCGGGCACCGTGCCGCCCAGCACCGTCGTCGCCGTCAAATGCGTCATTGGGAGGAGCCCGGGATCCTTTCCAACGGCGTCACCATCGTCCTCGCCATCCTCGCCGTAAGAGGGGTCCGCGGCGGAGGCGCTGCGCTGCGAGGAGAGATCGGGGTCCGCGGCGGCGAGGGGGACGTGGACCTAGGGGCCAAATTGTCGAATGTGTTAGGACGGAGCGAGGAAGAAGAGGAAGGGAAAGGGGCGGAGAAGGTTGTAGTACCCACTGGGCCAGACGCCCGCTTTGCGAGATGGTGACGAGGATCTTGTCCGCGAAATCGACGGCCATGACGCACGTGGGTATGCCGTCCACGTCGCCGGCGGCCGTCCGCGTGCGGGCGGGGAACGTGTCGCGGGAGACTTCGGGAACCGTGTCTGCCTCCATGTTGTTAGGGCAGTATTCCACCGGATAGAAACAGAGATTTGGGGCGCTGCTCTGGTGCGCGCACGGCGCGCCAAGCCCCCGCGTCTTCGAGCCCACGCGAGGCGGTGGGTCGAGGTACTGTGCCTCTGGCAGAAAATCTAAATTTCAGACCCCCCGTCGGAGCACCCGCGAAAGCTAAAAAGGAATTCTGACGCACGTTCACGAAGAATTGCCCTTTCCGAATTTTTTTGGAATTCAAAAATGCCGAAGTTTGTGCCGCGGCAGCGCAAACATAAAACACGAGCGCGCGAACAACAGCAACGAAATGGCGCCGGTGGAGACGATTCCAATGTGGCGGAGGTATTTCCGGCGGACAAGGCAGAGCGGGAGGAGAGGAAGAGGAGGTTGAAAGAGGAGATGAGCACGGGGATGTCGGGGATGTCAACTAAGAAGAAGAAAAGACTGGATAAATACATTGTATGGAAGACCTGTCTGCTTGTCGAATATTCACGCCATAGATGCTAATGAAGTGGCGTCTTTATAGGAAACCAAACTGAAAAAGGAAGAGAACTTGGACCTTCTCAAGAAGCTTGCAGAGAGCAAAATCGATACGAGTCTGTTCCAGAGCTCGAAGAACCTCGGTCGAGTGCATAATACAAAGCGAGAGATAATGTCCAGGGCGATGAGGGAGAAGAGGGCTGGAATCGATGTGGACAGAAACGAGGGACTCCTGAGAGAACGGCAGAGGGAAAATGAATCGTCGGACAAGGAAGAATGTTCTGGGGAGTCTGAGAATGAGGTGCCGAAAGAGCAAGTCGAGGAGGCATCTACCCAACCCCAGGCCGCCAATGGCGCCGCAGCCGGATTTGGAAGCGGACTGAAGAGACCATTGGAATTGGATGAACAGGGCAAACCTATAATAACGAAACGCAGGAGAGGTGAGAAAGAAAAGCCGACAATTATAATACAACTTCCCGCCCAGGGTGAGGATTCAGAGGACGACGAGGAGTCCGAGTGGGGAGGCTTTAATTCCGAGGGCGGATCAGAATCTCAGCTGGATGGTGAGGAGGAGCCAGAATCCGTGAGGAGCGTAAAAAAAACCGAAGAGTCGGATTTGGACGAAGATAAATCAGATGCTACGTCTGAAGACGACTCTGTTGATGAGAACAACAAAGAGTCGCGAAAGGAGCGGTCCTCGGCTTTCAAGGCTTGGGCAATCCAGCAACGGAATAATGCTATAGGATTTACGCCCTCCGAAGCCCCAACCGAGGCATTCTCAAAACTGAATATTCCTAAGCCTGTTAGTTTCGCTCCTCGAGCCCTCGAGTCGGATCCTCTCCCGCCAGAACTCGATACCAAGACAACGACGGACGAAACGAGGAAGGCCTTTGCTGTTGAAGTGAATCGACCTCCTACGATTCAAGAGACACGTCTCGCACTTCCCGTAGTTGCAGAAGAACAAAAGGTTATGGAAGCGATTTATAATAATCCAGCAGTGATCGTATGCGGTGCGACTGGAAGCGGGAAAACAACACAGGTGCCACAGTTCTTGTTTGAAGCTGGGTATGGCTCTCCAAATGGACCAACGCCAGGGATGATAGGTGTTACACAGCCACGACGCGTCGCGGCAGTGAGTATGGCGGCTAGAGTCGGTGAGGAATTGGGAAGTGTGACAAACAGAGTTGCGCATCAAGTACGTATAACGACGCAAGGATACATTAACTAGGAAAGCTGACTGTGATCCCAGATTCGGTTTGATAGCAACGTAAGCGACAATACCGCGATAAAATTCATGACCGATGGTATTCTGCTGCGGGAAGTCAACGAGGACTTCTTCCTGCGGAAGTACTCTGCAATTGTGATTGACGAAGCCCACGAAAGGAGCGTCAACACTGACATTCTGGTCGGGATGATCAGTCGCATAGTCCAAGCTCGGGAAAAAATCGCTCGAGGAGATCCAGCCTTTACCGAGATTGCTAAGAAATTCCCGAATACCAAACCATTGAAACTAGTCATCATGTCTGCTACCCTTCGTGTGTCCGATTTTGCAGACAACAAACGCTTGTTCCCTAGCGGACCCCCGCCCGTTTTGAATGTTGAAGGGAAGCAGCACAAGGTAACCGACCATTTCGCTCGGAGAACAGAGCGGGATTACTTGAACGAAATGTACAAGAAAGTCCAAAGAGGTCATAAGAAACTCCCCAAAGGTGGAATGCTGGTGTTCTTAACAGGGCAAAATGAGATCATGGCATTGTCTAGGAGGCTGAAGGACGCCTTTCCTTCGACGGATGGAAACTTGAATAAGGGACCCAAAGTCCGTGTTTCTGCTACTGAAGGTAACCACTATATTTTCCCAATTACTTTGCCATCATTCTGACTTTCCATGTTTTAGCTCCTGTCGAAGATGAAGATATCGATCTCGGATGCGGTTCAAACCCTGCACTAGAAGACTTCTCCGATGACGAGGATGCAGATGCCCAGGGTACGAATGATGAAAAGGATGAATTTGTGATTAGCGACGAAGACGAGCCGCCAGAGGATATTCCCAAAGTTCACGTCTTACCACTATATTCCAACCTTCCGACGAATCAGCAATTACGAGTCTTCGAGCCTCCACCCGAGGGATCGCGTCTCATCGTGGTAGCAACAAACGTAGCCGAAACCAGTCTGACAATTCCCGGGATCCGCTATGTCTTTGATTGTGGTCGGGCTAAGGAACGCAAATATGATGCTGTAACAAGGGTCCAGAGTTTTGAAGTCAGTTGGATAAGCAAGGCAAGTGCGAGCCAAAGAGCCGGTAGAGCGGGGCGTACAGGTCCTGGTCATTGCTACAAGCTGTATTCTTCCGCCGTCTATGAGCGGGATTTCGAAAGCTTTACGGTACCGGAAATCTTGCGTGCGCCTTTGGAAGGCGTCGTGCTACAGTTGAAGCAGCTGGGAAAACAAGCTGTCAGCATTTTCCCGTTTCCATCGCCTCCTGATAAGCACGATCTCGCCCGCGCCGAGAAGCTGTTGGGATACCTCGGTGCACTAAGTCCTCTTGATGGCAGTATTACGCCTTTGGGCCAGAAGATTGGGACATATCCTCTATCTCCTCGATTCGCACGTATGATTTGTCAGAGTCAAACACCCAACGGGGCTGCCGTGGCCATCGCACTTGTTGCAGCACTTTCTGTCCCAGAGTTCTTCATTCCTCAAAATTTAGTGGATGTCCATGCTTCAAACGGGAACCCGGAAGGAACGCCGTCTGATAAGTCGGAGGATTCGGAACCGGAGGACCCAACAATTACTGCTCAGTCGACCTACAATATTGCTCATCGAGACCTCTCTTCTTGGAACCGTACTTCGGATGCTGTTAAGCTTCTCAAGGCCCTTCATGACTATAGCCGCGCTCGCGATTCTTTGAGGTTTTGCGCAGAACATTTCCTCCGCCCAAAAGCTCTCCGCGAAGCAAACCAGCTACGCCTACAAATAGAGACTATCGCCTACTCTGAGTCGGCAACATTCATACCTTCAAACCAGACACAGCTCTCTACGCCAACCAAGCAGCAGCTACGACTTGTGCCAGAGCTCGTCACGTCGGGCTTCATCGACCAAGTCGCCATCCGCGCCGATCTTAGTCTAGAGCCGCCCGAGCTAGCGAAGCGACCGCGCAGAGCGGTCGATGTTCCCTACATCACCCTGTTCCCGTCACATGAACTATTTGGCCGTGTGACCGCGGAGACAGATCGCTTCGTGTATGTCCACCCATCGTCCGTACTCGCAAGAGTCGAGCCCAAACATCTCCCGAAATATATCGTATACTCTAGACTTCAACGGGGCACCGAGCGCACCGTCGGCGACGGCATCAACAAGAGAAATGTCCGCTCGCCTAAAGTGCGGATGCATGCGTTAACGCCAGCGACCGATGCGTTGTTGTTGAAGTTGGCAAAAGACTCCCCGCTATTGGAGTGGGGCAAGCCGATTGGGAGGATCGGGATTTTGCCGACCGAAGGGGGGAGGGAGAGGAGGGAGTGCGATGTTGTGCCGAGTTTAGTAGGCCAGAAGGGAAAGATTGGGTGGCCGTTAGGGAGTGTGAGAGTTGTGCAGAGGAGAGACGTGAGAAGAGGTTGGGTCGTGGAGAGGTTTGTGGAGGCTTAACGTGGATATTAAAAGTTCGTACGTAGATCCGTATCATAAAAATTCTGCATCTTCGGCTAGCCAACCTAAGTTCTCCATCTCAAAAATGATTGTAGGGGTCTTTAAAATCGAACCCTGGAACAGCACTTGATGCTTCGTTGACGATGCTAATGCAATATACTAATTACAGGAACTCATGGCCTAATTTTTGTTGTCCTTCTCCAATGCAACCTCCGGGCATTGCCAGATGTGTAATTCAAAAGCGCGCAGCCCGCTGAGCATCTTTCGGTATATTAGTGGGTGAGTCTGTGAGACGCCCCTTGGGATGATTTACGCCTTGCTACAAGCCGGCTTGTTGGACGACGAAATCCGCAGCGTCTCCAGCATCGGCGCCGTACGCCAGATGTGGAGGGAGGACAAGAGCACCGCCATCGCAAATGTTGTCGCCGGCGTTACAGAATATCTGGACTTTGTCGGCCGCGATATTCCCAACAGGGTCACCATTGTCAGGGTCGCCGAAGATAACAACTGAAGAGGGAATTAGAAAGAATTCGTTCAACAGACATCACGGAGCGGACGCGTACCTGAATTAACAAAGTCCGTCTCTTCAGCGCTCAGCATGTCGGCCGCGTTGTGGACTAGTTGGCCGCCCTGGCTGTACCCGCTCATCACGAGCATAGTGTCAGGGCACTGTGCGAGCACATCCCCAACCAACTGAGCCATGAGCTGGCTCCCTTCGGCATCACCGCCGGCGAGGAATCCGGGAACGTCAGCGGGATAGTCAATGCCCTGGACAGCCAAATTCTCCGCCCCGATATCGCCCTCAACAGCATCAAAGAAAGGAGGGCCGGCTACGGTGCCAACATTACCAGGCTCGGTGGTGCCACGGGCGAAGAGGATCGTCATCTGAGTACAGCCATCGCCGTTGACGAAGTCGTTGCGAGTACTGCCAAGCTGGCGTGGAGAGAATGATGGGGCTGCGTGGACAAGTCCGACAGAGAGAAGGAGTGAGATGACGAAGCAGGAATTGGCCATGCTAATTTCGGAACGGTGAACGAAGCGTAGAAAAGGAAAGCAGCTGTGAAGTAAGAAGTGAGTGGGAAGTGAAGAATCAAATTCAAGAACGAAGACTTTCACGACGGCTCAGCCAATATTGTGGGATTTTGTTGTTGAATGAACGAGTTGTCGAGGAACGAAGGTGTAGATGAAAGCTTCGAGAGCTCCTTTTCGCAAACGTTCGCGAGTCTTATAGCAACATCACAAAAAAAGTACCGAGGTATGTTGATAGTTCTATTTCTGAGATGGATCGTGGCCTTTGCTTGGCGTTTATGCATTCAATCTGTTTAAGAGTTAAATCTAGTCGGACCACACAGATTTCGCTAAGATCGAATCACCCAGCTTCCCCGGAAATGTGACTTTGGTTCTCCACAATCCAAATTCGATGCGGCCGAGCGCCTTAGTGAGCCCAAAAGCCCATTTGTTTCTCGCGATGCTGCCCTGGGTGTATCGGACGAGACTGACTCGCCGTAGACTACTGTTTCAACAACAACGAGCCTCGGCAAAACCGTTCTGTCGCCCCCTTGCGCCCCCGCCATTTGAGAACAAATGAAACAGCTCAAATCCTATTTAGCTGAATCTACAAATATTTGAGTTTGGCACTAAACAGATTGACAAATCAACGCTGGAGTTGCCTTCAAAGATCCGAGGTTGGGTGTTAATGCGGTCCCTTCTCCACTGCTCCTTTCATAATCTGGGGTACCGAGGGATGCCAGCAAAGGCGCCTCAGAGGCAATGATTTGCTGACATCATGTATAGTCTCACTCTTGTTTAGAGAAGAATTAAGTTTCGATTCACGACTGGGCTGTTTAAGTTCCAAATGAACATTGTTTCTTCAATGCTGTTTCACGCCGAAGTGTACCAGTCGGCCGCGGGTTCTTGCTAAGGGTTTGAAAGTATACGTTCACGTCCTATGTAGTCCTCAGATATTTTTAATTGCATTGATACATGCTCTCTTCGGGTTGGAGGGATTCGTTTATTCTCTATAGCACAAAGGTCGTAGCTAACGATTGATGGCTGAAACTTAGCAGGGCCCCCTTAGCATTAGACCGGCTGCCGAGGTAAGTCGAGTATCGACTGGGAATATCCCTACAGCAAGACGAGAAGTGTTGGAATCAATGACGACATTAATTTATTTGTCTAGGGAAGGAACCAGATGCAGTGGAATACTTCTGATTGCCTGATTCTCTACATAGTCCCCATACTAGGCGAACTTTATACGTAGTACAATGAAAGGGAAAAAGGACCACCAATATTTTGGGCTCTGGATTCTAGAAAGCTTCACAAGGCTAGCGATCCCATCTCCCTAAATACACTGATGCGCCCCGTATTTCCTTGCCAATTTTTTTTAATTTAAATTCTAAGTATTTGCCAGCCCCCTTCAATACTCACCCATTGCGTTCAAGGCCTCCTCAGTTATCCATCGACGCCAGGAAGTTCCCGCACTTCATAGACTTCTCACCGGGCCTATGATTCCAATTATGTTATTCGATTGGCGTCTCTCACACGTCCCGGGGTCGCGATCCGCAAATTTGCTTTTTCGTGGCCTCTGCGAGTCCTATAAACTGTCGTGCAGCAGAGGCACTAACGCCCCTCACATCTTTCCCAACTTCTTCTCATCAACACCAGTCTCATTCAGCAGTGCCTCCTTCTCATCCGCAGAACCCATCTCCGCATCCACAATATTGCTCGCTTGCACCCGCTGAACCTCCACCGCCAACGTCTTTTTGCCTCGTTCATCAGAATCTATGAAACGATGTTGCACCGCAGAAAGAAATATAAATAGCGCCGTCAGCTGCGGCGTGAGCCCAATGAAGAACGTATGAGCCTGCAAAAGGCCAGTCCACTTGCCGAAGAGCGAGACAAGTATGGCGCCGGAGTACCAATACCCCTGATATTTATCATAGCGAAAGCACCAGAAGAACCCGGCGTAGCAAACCGCGTAGACGATGGTGGAGATCAAGAGATCGTGAGGTATCGGATATTGCACGAAATTTGGTAGATACGCGCGGAAGAAAATTGTAGATGGGCAATTCTATTTATACAAGTGTGAGCAAAGGCACTCGTGAAGTACTCTAGATATTGAACCATACCAAAAGGTGAGAAAGCACATCTTGAATTGGAAGCCGATTGCAAGGCATATGTGGCACGATGATTGTGCTGTTATCTGCCCGATTCCCGCTAGGTTCGAACAGTTTCAATGTATCGTATCTTGACATTACTGCTGCTCCACTAGCCATGCCGATACCGAAAAGGACTACACTAATGCGACGTATTAGGATGAGAAGGCGCTGAGCGAGACTTTGCTTTGGTTTTATGGTAAACGAAATCATCTTTGCTAGTCTTTGTCGATTAGAGGATGAAAGGATAGAGTGCATGTGGTTCTAACTGAATGATGGTAGTAGGTTAAATATGAAGATATGAAGAGACGACCGGTCAACCGCCAACGCACATATGCATCGGTGGACGAGGCTGGAGCTTCGATTGGGTAGATGCGATTGGTGGAGAGTGCTCTATAGTAGCACTTCATTATCGCCTAGAATTAGGCGAAATTTGCCTTCCCCGTTGCTACTACATGAGTGCTTGAATAGTTCCCCTTCAGCCTTGCGCTGGTTTTGCTTTTCTTTATCTGATTGAACCTAGCTACATATCTGATGACCCCGATGCTTAGAGCCTTGCGCTAACATGGCCTCTAGGATTGGAAATGTGCGCCTAGCATGTATGGTAGATCATCCGCAGGCGTCATTTGACCAGTATTTGACAATCTCGTACACCGGCCCAAGCAAGCTTACTACGTATGTCTCATGGAGGATGAAAAATCCAGGCTGCACTTGCAACACAATCAAAAAATGACCTCCTAGGCTTGATATTAGTTGCCCACAGCTGTGCCATGACAACAGTCCAACTAGGCACGAAGTCAGCTCCTTCAAAAACATTTTCAATAACTACCACGCGCGGCTGTGGCGCCTGCTTAAAGCGGCGTGAATGAGTAGCAAACTCAAATCTAGGGTAGGGCAGCAATAGCAAGGTCATTGTACCAGACTTTCAATATAGTCGCTACTCATTGTCAAGTAGCAGCTGACAAAGATGCTTGGGGATATCGAGAAGAACGATTAAACCTGCGGAGTACATGTCCATTAGGTTGCGATGTGAAGGCGTTGGGATGGTGGGCGAGAGCAGGCTTGGATATATCCACCCATCAATGGTACGTACCGTTTCGTTCACCCATGGCTCAGCCTCGCGGTAGTCGGGACCTAATCCCACCGCGGAGTCCGCGCCAAGCCAGGGCACTGAGGCCTAATATAAGCACCAATCTCTAAGACTCCTCGCTCGGGTCATTCTATTTCCGTCATTATTTAGTAGGTTGGACCGCATTTCCGCGCGAAAATGGCTATCCGGCTTCAGAAAGCCTTGCGCCTCTTCTGGCGACTCGAGACTCGAGGTTCTCGAGTTTTCAACCCATCTGCCAAGAAAATGAGGTAAGATGCAGCCACGTCCAAATCGACCTATGAATCTGATATTTAAAAGCAGAAACACCGCACAGCCTCAAGAGCAATAGCAGAGCCGCAACCTCTCCCAAGACAACATGAAACAGCGGACTTGCTGCTTGAAAATAGGCGTCAAAAGCGCAGCTCCAGTACTAAAATAGAACCCTGATGCTTGAGACCAATAAGTAGAATAGCTCAACTACTTTTCGACATTGACAAGCTCTGCGGTGCGAAACACTTCGGCAGATGAAGTCGCATACCATTGGTGAAGAATCCCGGAGCGTCTTTCAGCCTGCGCTAAGGGAGAAGTAGAGGCGTACAGTCTCCTCCGCATAACCCGATCCAGCCCTCGAGTCGAAAGAAACAGATCGCGAAACAGAAAAGGACTGAGAGTTAAAAAAAAAAAAAGGCCCCGAGTTATAAGCGGTCTGGCCAAGCGGCCTTTGAGATGTACCAACACCGTAGTCGTCATGGTGGTTATTTGAAGGTAAGAATCACGGTACTCCGGACTCCGTACTGCAAGTGAGAACTCGCGGCGAGGCCAACGATGGGGTCAAGTGCGTGGCGCATGAAACGCGGGATCAAGGACATCGCCCGGTCCGTGCCGTGACGTGTCGAAGCGACGGGCAGCAAACGACGCACGAAATGGCTACGCGATAACCGTCGTACGCGTATGGAGGAGTACTCTGTGGCCGGGAAACCACCGCGTCTAGATAGAGTCATCGCTGATGCGCTGACGACGGGACGCAAAACACATCAGGACGGCCGCCCTGGCACCCTACGATAGGAGGCCGGGTAAGATGGGGCGACGATGACTCCGCGGCGCGCAGGTTCTCGACGGAGCCGGCGCAGGGCGAATGATTCGCGCTCGTTCGCGGCAAGCCTTTCCCGCTCCACAACGTTGCAGGCTCGGGCGCGCTTCACAACCCCTGTTGGCTGCACGATCGGCGGATTCGGCGCTGCGCGAACTGCGCCGCCGGCCAAACAAGCCACTTGCGCGACCCGGCGTACATGCAGGCCAAGCTCTGGGACTCTGTGCAATTGTGCACATTTTCTCGTGCTTTCCCGGCTTGTTCGTGGCATTGTTGTCCTGGTCCGATGGCAAGGGGGGACTCTTCTTAATCCTGTTCAACTCGCATATACGCCCGTAAACACCCAGCTAGCCACCCTCCTTTTCTTTTCCTCATCTAGCCTTCGTATCCCTCATCTCATTAATTATTGTGCTCTCCTATATCCTATCTTCCTTCTCCTTTGTCTGTGCGCCAAAAATTTTGTCCCAAAATCTTCGTTGCGTTCGCTTTCAAAAACCATTGCAATGACTTCCGAGCGCTCGTTCTTCCTCGAACTACCAACTGAGCTCCGGCTCCACATCTACGACTACGTTCTCGAGGACTCAAATTCGATCACTATCACAAGTCTGCGAAAGACTACAGCCACCAACTCTAACAGCTCCTCGCGTCCCTCCACCTCCAACTCCACATCCTCGGACTCTGGCTTGCCGGCAAACCACGTCCCAGTCCTACGCAACCGCTACGACCCGGAGTTGCTCTCCTTTACCAGTCCGCCGTCATGGGAAGACTACGACCGCAAACGGGGGAATATGCACAACGATGACGCCGGCGACGTTTTGCCAGCGCCATTCGCGCTACTGCAAACGAGCCGCCAGGTCCGCGATGAGCTATGCGCCCACATGGGGATACGCATCAACAAAACCACCAATAAGTCGTCTGCGGGCTCGGACGTCGGCAACAACAGCAACAACGGGAGCGGTGGCAACACTAGCGGCGGGTTCCACGGCCTCCACCTCTACGTATCCTACCCGTACGGCGTCATCGCGCTGATGCAAAACCACGCCGCCCTCCTCCATAACATTCACTACGTGCACATAGCAGGCGCGTACGAGACCGCGCACCTGAAGTCATGCTCCCAGTCCTCCTCCTTCGATTCCGGGTACGCGTCCTCCGACTCCTCCGCATCTGACTCCTCATCCTCGTCCCTCCGGCGCCTCCGCACCCGGCGCCTCGCGCCGCGACTCTCGCGTAGACCCTCGCGTCTCGCCTCGCCAACCCGCACAGCTGAAGACCCCTACTCCCACTCCTTCGCCACCGTCGCTGCCGCCACCAGCGCCCTGACGCGTCTCACGCGCGCCCTGCTCCCCTCCGCGCCGCACCCGACCTTCCGCCAGCTCAGCCTGCGCGTCTACTACGCCGGCGAGCGCAGCTACAACGCGCTGTGGGACGACTCCGACGCGCCGTCGGTCGTGCCGCTGGCGAACGCGTGCGGCGGCAAGGTGCTGCTGGATGTGAACCGTGGCGTTGGAGCCACGGGTATGGGCGTCGTCATCGAGCCGGCGCCGGGCGCGAGGCATCTTACGGTCCGGTGGCCTAAGTTGCCAGCTGGGGTCAAGAGGGCCGAAGGGTGGGTCGTGGAGCCGGCATGGGGTGGGGTGGAAAAGGTGGGGGCTAGTAGAGACTCAGAGAGGAGGGGGAGGGCCGGGAGGAGGTGAGGACAACTTGAATGGCAACGGCGGAGGATTTTACTTTTTGGGCTTCATTTTTGCGTTTTGTTTTATTAAGAGGCGGGAATAAAATTTGGGTAGGATTTAGCTTGGATCGCTCGGCTAGGCGTGGAAAAAAGAAGGGTGCTAATACGAGCTTCGGCATCGAGTGCAAAACACTGTGAATTTGCATTATGGGCGGCTGGTTCCCCCCTTTGTCACGATGAACGGATGGTTGGATGGGACTTTTCACTTTAGGATACCAAAGTTGGAAGATAATGTTACCAGGCTGTAAGTTTGGCATCTTTTCTAGTCCGGAGACATTGCATACCATCCTTACTACCGCCACTGAGCGAGCATCGCTGTCGTTTCTTTTGTTCAAACTTGTATAACTATCAGGTTACGCGTACAGACCACCTTAGTGTATACTAGCAGAGATAAATACGTCATCTAGTCTGAATAGCGACTAGAACTAAAACTCGATATGTTCAATGTCTCGCAATATTTGGAGCACTCTACTGTATTCGTTGACCGCATTGAAGTCATCATGGGAAGCTCTACCCGGGCTGAGATTTCACATGCGCTGTCAGGTATCTAGGCGACGACTCAGCCACCAGGGCTGAGTTTAGATACTTCCAATAGCGGAACACAATCATCATTCCATGACCACTCACCTGACCAGTCTAAGGCAGACATACTACGTTTACTTCCCCCCTGTAGCTTGAAAACACGATGCTGCGGCATTTAGGAGCTGCATGTGCCAAAAAAGCATTATCTCGTTCCCTTGGCAGCTGAGCGAACTGTTCAGGCCAAGTAGCTGGGTGTGCTGTGCAGTCATATGCCTTGGTTCAGGCATACCGCAAAGATCAGGCGAAATCCGTATGTGCGTGCGAAACTAATATTGGTTACTGAATGAAGCTAGTGAATATCTTGATACAGATTAGAGTGTGGAGCCGAAATCCGAGACCAATCACAAAAATTGACCTGGGCATTTTTGTACATTACAAAAACAGGCTGTCGACACATCACAAAAAGGGTTACTAGTAACTACCTATATTATACTCGAGTGTTCTTCACGGCATACTCGTTACTATTAGATAGACCGGTATGGAGTACTCAAGCTTGTACTCCGTATCATCAACGTAATGTACTCCAAAACACTACACATCTGTCAGACGCAAGTGTCCGAAAAAGAACATTCTGCACAAAGGTCAGTTCTTCAGCTCTCCTCGTACTAGATAGAGTATTTTCCGACCAGTCGTAGCTATGTCTCAATTAGATAGTTCCACAAGAACACCCCTAGCAAACAAAAATATTGTGCTTTCAACAGGGGCGCATGCCCACCATCGACCGCCCCGATCACTCACTGCCGCCCCTTGATAACGTCCCCCGCTTTCTCCACAATCGTATACACCATCTGATCCGCCATTGTGGCCACAATGGTCGGCGTAGTCCCCGCATCAATGATACCCAACTGATTAGTTCCATGCACGAGCAAGTCTTCGTAAACCATGCCGCCCATATCGCGCAGTATCTTGGCCCTCGTGCCAATCGCATGGGACTTTATGGTCTGATACTGTATCCCGCACCCAGCCCGCAATCTGGTCATGGTTCGAAACCGACGCCCCTAGACTCGTCTCGTAAGGTAGGCACGTGGTGAGAGCGTCCCAGCTCATTGTACTTGCGCATGTTAGCGCTCAAGCGCAACCATGATGTCGACGTCGACCGGGCTATCAGGGCGCCGGTGGTCAACCACCGGGTTCGACCAACGGGTTGCTTCGGTCGCTGATGAACGGTGCTCCGGATCACGGTATGCAGGTTGATGATGGAGCGGCCCGGCTGCCCGCTAGTTAGCAGCTCCAGAAATGATACGTTCTGTTACGCAGGGCGTCGCAAAAGCCTTCCACCAGCGGGTCTTACAACTTGCAGGCCGAAACGAATAGGCGTCATAGTCCTTGGAAGTCTCGACTAACATGCCGAGCCAGGCGCCGAGGTTTTGGTAGGCGGGAACGCTACGGAAATTGTTCAAGCTACCGCTGCCGCCCTGTGCTAAGTTCTAGACCACGATATTGCTTTTAGAACAAGGGGGTTGAATGGTCTAGTCTGAGCTGACGCCTACTACGTAGTACAGGTATAGCCGATGGACACAACATAGCCTTGATCTTGGGAGTTCTAGGCCACTCCGGGAAGGTCGACTTGGATCCCGATACCTGCCTTCTCCACAAGTCGAACGGCAAGTTCGACTGAGCTGAAAGACCTGCGGCGCGTACAAGCATAACTTGCTTGCCCGGACAGTCGTTTTGGCGTCGTCGTCGCTGCTGCCGCTAGACATGGTGGAGTCGATAACTCTAACGCACATGGCAGGGTCGCCCTCGAACAGGATCTTGTTGACCTTGGAACGCGTGGCGAGGTTGGAGGTTGGGGCGTGCATGGCTATGGGTGTCCCAATGGTCGCTGCGTGCATCTGACTGCTCTTGCTCCTCAATCGTATAAGTCGGGAACCAGAAGACCATTGGTATCTGGATGGCCGTCAATTGGAACTTCGCCCTCAGACAATTGGGCCACGGCATCATATATCAACTCCGTTTCTTTCTGTCAACATGGAATTTTGCTCGCTTGACTCGGATAAGCATACTAATTCGGCTACTTTATGATGGCGAACATGAGGCGTAGATGTAAGTATTAGGATCTTGGCTCCAGAGTGCATCAATGTCTTGCGTAAATGCTAAACTCCTAAACTCCGCCCGGATATGGAGAATTGAAGTAGACACCCTAGAGAGATGTTAACGGATGCTCTGAATATTCTGTATATCATACCTTTTCGAAGTGCGGAGGAATTCCATTATGTTCACCGCAGAACTGCCTGCAACATCGCCGAGTATAACAGATATAGCTTGCCGCTAACTTTTGGGCGGGGATACAGACGTCATACCATACATGCTACTAGAATCAATGCCTTCTCTGCCACCAAGAATGGCCGAAGTGGTATCTGTGAGACTGTAAGAATCCTTGGCAGTTCAGGGTGGATTAAAAAGCGCTTACGCAAAACGCCATTCTCAAGCACATAGGCACTATGCCTTGAGGTTTGAGGAACTCTTCCATGTCTTCAAATTCAACTTATTGAAGGCAAAGTCCTCATAGCTGCCGTTCTGATTGAGTCGGTCACCAACTAGCAAAACCCTTCGAGACGAAATTGTGTATTAAAAGCACCTAAAAAGCGCCCACACGTCTGGAAAGAAGCAGAAAAAAAATGAATCCAAACCCCAGCCCCTGCTTCTCCATCCTTGACCTTCCGTCAACGAGCCCTATTATTATATATATGTAAATATATCGTATGGGTACAATTCAACTGGCCTGAGCAACACACATTCAAGTCCAATAGTCCAATGCGAGGCAGACCGACAAGCAGATGCTCCGTCTTCCTATCTCTTAGAAAAACAACCAATAAGGAAAGGTCAAGCTAAGAAAACAACAATGCGCAACAATTGAAACAGGCCTAAACAACCGAAAACACATCCACTCAGACATCGGGCGGATAACCGATGCTACCAGGCCGCATTTCTACAATGCAAGCGCCGCGGACGCCACGACAGCACGCAAAGCTCCCAATCAGAAGCGAAAAGAATAGAAAAGCGGAAAAAGTGAAGAAGGGAGCAAGGAAAAAAGACACTCTAAAATTATTTCCAAGCCCGGCACCCAAATAGAGTCCTCACTCCATCCAAGCCCCCAAAACCCACCGCACCGCATCCATCACCCATCATCTTCATCCCAATTCATCTCCAGCATCATCACCTCATCCTTCTCTTCCCTTCCGCCCCCACAACGACATTCCCTATCGCCCCCTACTTCGCCATAACATCAACATACCTCCCGCCCCTTTTTCCTTTCTTCCCCGCGCCCTTCCTCTGTCCCGGCGCCCCCAACAAATCATCAATGCTACTCGCATTGCTCATGCTCGTCGGCGGGCGACTCGGCGGGCCAGCTACAGCGCCCGGCGGCGTCGTGCCCGAAGACGGTTGCGGCGGTGCTGCCGCTCCACCGACCGGGCCCTCCGAGTCCGACTCGGGGCCGCCCCCAAACCTGGCTGGCGTGCCGGCCCTGCTCGGCGGCCCGCTGCGCGGCGCGCTCGTGGGCGGGCGGCCACCGCTCGGCGTGGCGCGCATCGGCGGCGGAAGCGGTCCCATCGCGCCTGGCGCGCTCGCCGTCGACGCGCCGGAGGTGCTCCTGGCCATGAATGGTGCAGACGCCGCTGCGGCGGGCGGGCCAGCTGAAGACTGGGGCCTCGATCCAGGCGGGCCCCTCGGGGGCGGCGGCGTGGCCGCCGGGCCAGCCTGCGCCCCCGCGGAACCGCCGGCCTTTTTGTTAACCCACTTCTTGAGCTCCGGGTCGTACACGAACGAGTTCTCCTCGCCGAGCTTGGCACGGATGGGGCCCGACTGCTGCTGGCCGAGGCCGGCGCCGTCGGCGGAGCCGCCGCGCTTGAACCAGCCGCTCAGCCAGCCCTTCTTTTCCTGGGCGCCCCTGGCGGCGTCAGCTTCGGCAGCGCGACGGACGGCATCGTCGGCTTCGCGGTCTTCCTTTTCTTTCTGGGCCTTCTTGAGAGCGGCAGCGCGGGCGGCAAGCTCGTCGTCGTCTTCGTCGTCATCCATGAAAGACTTCTTTTTGGGCATCTCGGGCTTGTTGGCAACCTTGCTGCCCTCTTCGTCCGATGGTGGGTCCGGATCTGGCTGGTACGGCTCGTAGCTAGGCGGCTCGTAGCTCGGGGGCTCATAGCCTCCACCGGCGCTGTCGTTCGCCGCGGTCGGTGCAGCATGTTCATCTACCTTGTCCACTTCCGCTTCGGTGCCTGAATTGTGTTGCTGCTGCATACCTTCCTCCTCCACCGGCGCACTAGGCATGTAGGATCCACCAGCAGCAACCCCAGTCGAAGGCGGACTATACAACCCCATCGACGCCGGTGGTTGAGCATTCTGGGACGCACCACGCACTGCCGCAGCAGCGGCAGGCTGCCTCGTCGACGTTGGCGACAGCTGCGATGGCGTGTACGGCGCATAGGGTGACGACCCCGACGCGGTCGACTCCATGGACGAGCGGGGTTGATACGCCGGTTGCGGCTGATACGCGCCTTGCTGGCCCTGTGGCAGATACGGCGACGGCTGCGACGGTGGCCGCTGTTGCCCGTGGTGCTGTTGATGTCCTGGCATGTACGGACTGCCTGACGCCGGCGCGTATCTCGAGTTTGCGCCGCCTGAGTGCAGGGGGGCAGTAGGCGGTGTCCCATACGCGGGCCCCGTCGGACTCATCATGGAGTTAGGCGTGCCCACACCACCTCCGCCAACATACGCATCATACAGATCTGCGGTCGCTCCCGCAGCCGCGCCGCTATCCGCGGACGGACCTTGGGGCGCCAATCGCCCAAACGGGCCTTCGCCTCCCACGTGACCCCCATCCCCACCGGCCTGCCTCTGCGCCGCATCATCCTCGTCGTCGCCCACCACAAACGAATTGAACCGCGCCCACATGCTCCCGCTAACCTTATCGATGCTCGGTTTCGAGATCCACGCGCTCGGCGCGAGCCCGCTCGTGATGGCGCCACCTCCCGCGTTGCCGGCGCCGCTGTCCAGCCTCTTGGCGAGGTCGTCCAGCGTGGCGAGCAGCGCGCCCGTGTAGTACGGGGACGCGCGCGTGGAGCTCTTGAGCGCCGAAGCGACGGCGTCCGCGTACCCGACGGCAGCGGGGCCGAAGCCGTGTTCGACGAGGAACCGCGCGCGCTGCAGCTTGTACGCCTGGAGATGAGGCAGGGGGGCCGAGGGCGCGGCGGCTGCGTTGGGCGTCGAGGTGCCAGCCGTGCCGGAGAGCGACGGCGCCGCCAGCGAAAGCGCGTATTCGAAGGTCTCCGTCAGGACGATGGACTCCGGGTCCTGGCCGACGGCGGCCGGGTTGCAAACGTGATCCGCGCCGAGCAGGACGATGTTTGCGAGCGGGTCGTCCGCGCCAGATACGACGGCCGCTCCGGCTCGCACCGCAAAGAGGAAGCACACGTGCGCGGCCTCGGGCCTCGCGTACCCGGCCAGCAGCCTACCGAGCGCCGCGATTCCCGCGACGTCACCCTCAGAGCGGTTTGCTAGCACCAGCGCGAGCGTCTCGCGCCACTTGTCTAGGCCCGCGAGGGCATCCTCGGCCGGCACGCCGCCTGGCCCAGCTTTAGACACCATCTGGAATCCCGCGCGCGCCGATGCCGGCACTAGCTCATCAATGCTCTCCTCCCAGTTGCCCGCAAAGATCTCGTACAGCGCGGCGAGGGGCTTGGTCGCCGACGGCGATGTCGCCGCGCCACTGCCCAGCTTCTTGACCTCCTGCCTGACGAATTCCTGCACCACTTGCTTCCAGACGTCCCGACCAGGCAGCGTCGAGGCGACGAGCATAGCATGCGCCCAGAGGCGCTGGTCGACGGCGTGCCAGACGGCCTTCTCGCGATCACCTGCCTCGAGGAAGCGCCGCAGTTCGTTGACGGCGGCCGGGTTGACGGGGTCAGACTCGATGGCCACGCCTGTCGATGAGGACGACGGGACGCCCGACGCCAGATCCGCGGCAGTGCTAAACTTAGCGTCTTCGCCTCTTTGCTGCGTTCCATCCGTAGCCGGCGCGTACGGCGACACCACCTTTCTGACCTTTTCCTCGACAGCTGGACTACCATCCAACACGCCATCGTTCTCCACCATAACTTGCACCACCTTCCAAAGCAACACCTTCTCTTTCGCTCTCTTGAGCGCCGGCTCTGGCAGCTCCTGATGCAGCTCGGCCTCGCCAACCTCCCTCTCGATCTCCTCTACCGCGCTCGTCAACCACGCCAGCACTTCCTTCTTCTTCCCCTTGGCGCCCAACTTCAACGGTCCGGGGAACCCAGCCGTGACGCGCCTCGGTAGCACCGGCGGCGGGAGCACGTCCTTCATGCTCTGGATACGCACCTCGCCCGCGCCGCACTTCAGCATCGGCGCCGCCAGCCCGCCGCCGTACCGCGGGATCTGCTTCGGCAGGCACGTGACGAGCGCGCCGCCAGGGCCAAAAGTCGCGATCGGGCAGCCCTTCCAGCGCTGCAGCGGGTCGTGCGCTCGCTCGTCGTCCGGCTCGATGAAGCCGAGATCCTGGCTGAAGCCGCGACGCCGTGGCGGGAGCGCCGCTGTCGGCGGGAAGTGGCCCTGCTGCGGCATCTGCTGCGGTTGGAGAGGAGCAGCCGTGGGCTGCGGCGGACCCGCCGGCATCGATATCGTCTTGGTGAGCGGTGTGGGCACCGCGTCGTGTGCCGATGCCGGCCTTTGCTGGCCTGGAGGAGGCGCCGGTGCGCCTAGAAGCCTGCTTTGCGAGGGATGCGAGTACTTGTTTGTCGCACTAGGGCTCTGTGTGCGCGAGCGACGCGGGGGTTCGAACGACACAGGGGGATCTGCCATCGCGCCACCAGGGGGGGGGCCGGGTGGAGGTGCATAGTTACTCGGGCGCTTGTGCGGCGGGGAGCTGAGCTCTGACGGGGGCCTAGGCCCACCATGAGATGGAGGCGGCGGTGTCGCCGGTTTCGATCGTTGCTGTTCTGGCAGGACGTCCATCTGCTGCTCCTCGTTGTTCTCCATGACCTCGTGCAAGCCCGTGCCTCTCCTAGCATACCCGTGGGGTCCTGCGTGCGTGTCGGGCACGCTCCCCGCCGACGCCCGCCGCACGACTTGCTCTGCCGGCTGCGGTACATGCGGGGTACTGTGGTGCGCGAGCGGGCTGCTCGTTCGCGGCGCGAACGGTTGAGCGAAGTGCGTGCTAGGGGGCGGGTGGGGTGGAGGTGTCTTCTGGGGCGGGGCATGTGTCATCGGCGCCGAAGAATACCGGTTTGTCGCCCCCGCTGGCGGTGGTCCGCCCATCGGTGGAGCAGGTGAGTACCGCGTTGCAGCTGCGGGAGGAGGCCCGGCTGTGGCAGGCGGCGGAGCGGCCGTCGGCGCGGGCGAGTAGCGCGAGTTCGCAGGCGGGGGCGGCGCATGACCGACGCTTGCTCCTGGAGCGGCGGGCGGAACAGGCGAATACCTCGACGGTGCGGCGGGCGGAGGCGGCGGAGGCAGGCCCGCGCTGCTCTGAGGCGGCGAGGGCTGGATCGGTGCCGCCGCGGGCTGATCCGCATACACGGGCATGCGCTCCGGCATGTGGAGCCCTGCACCGGGCAACGAAGCCTGGCGCTGCATGTGCAGTGGCCCTTGCGGAGGAGGACCGTGCTGTTGCTGCTGATGCTGCTGCTGCTGCAATTGCGGGGTGTAGCGGCCAGACGGTGTAGCATGGCGCGGCCTGCTGACGACGGGTAGCTCAGCGAAGAAGTCGGCCGACCCTTTACGCTCCTGCTGCGGCTTCTGCTCCGAGTGGTTCGAGTGGCTGGATGGCGGAGGGGACATGCTAGCGCCGGACATGGAGCGGGCCGGCGGCGGCGGCGGCACGCTTTTAGGAGCAGCAGCGGCACCGCTCATTGAGGACATGCTGGCTGTTCTCGGCGGAGGTGGTGGCGTCTGATGGACGTGTTGGCTCTGCGGACCTTCGAAGTGCTGGCCATGCAGCACTCGCGCGCTCGGCTTCTTTTTGGGCGCTAGGTCCTCGGGCAGGTCGTACGGGGAGTGGTACCCACCCTTGGATTTGTCGACGAAGCTCTGTGCCGACGGATGTTGGGGCCTTTGCTGCTGCTGCGCCTGAGGGTAAGTGCCGTAGGCACTGTACGGCGACTGTGGCATCGGAGATGGTCTTACGCCAGGAACTCCCTGTCGCTGTTGCTGCTGCAACAAGTCCATGAATTGCGGGCCTGCCGGAGCGTAGGCGATTGAGGCAGAGCGCGCCGGTGGTTGCTGCTGGGCCTGCTGTGCGGCTGGAGGAGCGTATTTGTTCGTGGTTGATGTAGTAGAAGTAGAGCGAGGCGGAACCTCGACGGGCGTGGTCTGGATGTCGCCAGCGATGGGTTGATTGGACTGAACAGCGGCGGCGAAGGCATCTTCATCGAGGAAACCCTCGCCATCGTCCTCGAAAAAGGCAGGCTCTGGCTGAGTAGCCTGCTGTTCTGACTTAGATTGCGGCTGGTCTTGTTGCTGAGACTCCTCCTTCACCTCGCCCAGGTCGTCCTCGAGGAGTTCGTCATCGCCAAGGGCTTCTTTCCACAGGGCGTCCAGGTCAGTGTCTTTGAGTTGGTGTTCCTTAGTAGCTGGGGCTTCCGTAGGTTGTTCCGTAGCCTTACTCGTGCCGTTGACAGGCGCGCCATTTACAGGCAATACCTCAGTGCTGAAGTTAAATGCGTCTTCATGGTCGTCGCCAGTGCCCCAGTCAATCGCCGGTGTAGAGGTAGGTTTGTCTTTTCTGCTTTCTACGGGTTGTTCCGTTTTGGCCTGCGTCACCTCTGGAGGCGGGGGCACTTCAGCTTCCACCTCCTTTGCTGCATCCCCACCACCAAAACCAAAGGCCCCCTCCATACCTGCCTCATCATCCCATTCGATAGGAGGGAGCGGCTCCTCATGCTTCGCCGACGCCTTCACTTCCTGCATGAGCGGCTCCTCAGCGCTCTCTTGCACGGCCTCCTCCAGAAACGTCGCCTCGCCCTGATGCTCGTACGTGGCCTCCGCGGGCTTGCCCTCTTCTTGCTGCTGCTCATGTTCCTCTTCCTGGCGCTGCTGCGTAACACTTGGCTGCTCCGGAACCGGCGGTGGAAGAGGCGGCGGAGACCGGGCCTCGGCCTCAGGCTCGCCATCAGTCTCCGGAGCCACAACTGTAGGAGTAGGTTCTGGCGGACTGGGTTCTTCCGGACTTGTTTGAGGCGGCGGCTGCGGTGGCAGCGACTCCGGCTCCACCTTGGGCGCTGCGGCCGGAACGCCGAGGGCACCAGAACCAGCACCCGGCGCGGCTCCTTGCGTCGGCTCCTCCATCTTAGGCTTCTCCTCCTCTTGCCGCGGTGAATCCCGACTCGGCGCTTGTCCCTGCTGCTGCTGCTGTCGCTGCTGCTTCAAGCGCTCCTCCTTCTCCTTCTGCTCCCTTGCTTTGCTCTCTAGAAAGGCCGGCAAGTCCGTGTTGCTACCGTAGCGGTCGAAGAAGTCGTCGTCCGAGGGAGGATCGTGATTAGGCGGCGCGGCAGGGCGTTCGATGGACCAGCGGAATGGTACCGCGGGTGGCCGCTGCGGCTTGCTGTTGCTGCCGGCTCCCGATTTGAAGGTAGCCGAGGCGGGCGGGCTGATGTGGTCTGGTCGCAGCGCTGGATTCCACGACGGGTTCGAGGTCGGCGCTGGGGAGGACGCACCCGAAGAACCGGCGTAGGCGTAAGAAAAATTGGGCGCGTCGTCGTCGGCTGATGAAGCGTGGGGACTCGGCGCCATTGTGGGTGCGGGCGTAGCTTGTGGGACGTCTAACTGGGATACAGTCGGACGTAAATTATGGGCTAGTCGAAATGGTGGAGAGAGATATGGGATCGCCAGGTATCTAGTAGGCAGGGAAGAAATGTGCGGAGTAATAGATTGAATAAAAAGCTATCGGTATCGTACCCTTGGCTCAGGACGCGAAGAGGTCGACAATAGAAGAAAATGTAGAAGAAACAAAGGAAGTATCTGGAAATAAACGGGCGTTAGCTCTCGATGTATTGCGAGTGGTGAGCGACCCTGCTCCGCAGCGAAAGTTTCGCTTCCGCCGAAATGGATGACGCCGAAATCCCGTTCAGGAGACGGCGGGAAGTGCAGTTCCGGCTCTCCTCCGCAACCACCAATTCCTCGCGACGGTGCGCGCTCCGCACATGCTCCGGCATCACCTGCCGCCTTCGAGATGAGGTCGCAACGAGGCGGGATAGCGGACGAAGCAGCGTTGACGGAAAAAGGCATAACGCATATACAACACGTACCTGTACAAAGGGTGGCGCACCTTAGGTCGGGCTCAGTCGCGAGCCTCGCTCCCTAGCTCGTGCCACACGGGGCAAAAGCGGTCGTCGCACGCGCGGTCAGGCAGGCGAAGCGGGCAGTGGGATAGACATTGACGGTGCATTCCCTTGGCTTGCCGGCGGGGAAAGAACACGGCGCGGCGTGCGTGTCCTGGGGAGGTGGAAGAAGAGGCGTGAGCACGGAGGTTGGAGAGGCGTGAAAGGGCCGGGACACGGACGGGACGGAGGGTTTGGCTGACGGAGTCCGAGCGCGCACCAATCCATCAGGCCAGCCTGGAGGTCTTGGCACGGAGAGCCTCCCGAGGCCCGGGGCGTCGGCGCCGAACCCCCGGCGCCCCGGTTCGCCGGCGACTGCACCTGCGTACGGAGGAGTAGGCCTGGCCTGATGAAGCTGGTGATGCCGCGCCCGCGCGTGTAAATCCGCCGGTTCGAGGTGGGCTTTCTCCCACGTCCTTTCTTCTTGCCCTGCTCTCTCAAAGGTGCATCGCGACAGCACCCTCCCAAACGCCACCCGTGACGCGTGAGAATCCCCGCCAGCCCTCTCCGTCCGTCTTCTCGGTGCTCGCTCCCAAACGGGAACACCTTCCTCCGCTTTCATCCGCCGTCTCACCAATCGCCGCTGCCTGGCCGGTAACACACCACCGCGCGCAATCCTTCGAACTATCTCTGCGACTATACGCCCTGCACCATCGGCAGTTTCTCCGCCTGCTTCTACAGTATCTACCGCCTGCTGCCGACACCGCGATCCCCTTAACCGCGATAATTCGAAACCCCCGATGTACCTCCGTCCACCTTCTCACCCGCTACAACTACAACCATGACCACACCAACGCCGCCACACTCCCGCCCCTCCTCCAGCCCTCCCTCCCCTTCCGACTCCGACCCCGACTCCGACCTCGACCTCCAAGAACTCGACCCCATCGCCGCCTCCTCTTCCTCTAGCCGCGCCCTCCCGCACCGCCGCTCCCGCGACTCCCACCGCACACCCTCCTCGTCATCCGTCCTACAAGCCCTCGGCGGCCGCATCCCGCTGCGCAACCTGCGGCGCGGACACCGGAACACCATCACTCGGCGAGAGAACGACGACGAAGAAGAGGACTTGCGGGGCCTGGTCGAGGATGAGGACGGCGACAAGCGGGACTCCGCGGGCGAGAGTCTAGGCGGCGATGACGCGCCGTTATTAGCGGGCGGCGGGCCGGGGCGAACTCGGAGGAGGGGGAGCAGGGAGGGAGAGAGGGAGAGGGAAGAGCAATGGAGGGTGCGGAGGCGGCGAGGAGGCTGGAGCGAAGCGGGAGGGGTGGTCGGACGGATGGTAGACAGGGTGCTCGGGCGCTCCGCGAGGCGCAGAGCCGGCGTCTATCACCCAGATGAGGACGAAGACGGTAGCGCCGAACCCGAGGCGCCGCTCTCGTCGCCTTCCACCACGCGCACCGTCCTCGTTGCCGCGCCACCCTCGGCCCAACCCGCGCGCTACCCTTCGAACGCGATATCCAACGCCAAATACACCCCCGTCTCCTTCCTGCCGCGCACCCTCTACGCCGAGTTCTCCTTCTTCTTCAACCTCTACTTCCTTCTCGTCGCTCTCTCGCAGGCCATCCCGCCTCTCAAGATCGGCTACCTGTCCACGTACGTGGCGCCGCTGGCCTTCGTGCTCGCCATCACGCTGGGTAAGGAAGCCTGGGACGACATCGCCCGCCGGCGGAGGGACGCCGAGGCCAACGGCGAGGGCTTCACCGTCGTGCGCTTCTGGGACCCGGCGAGCAAAGGCGGCAAGGCGCGCGGCAAGAATGAGAGAAAGAGGACAGGGGCTGCGGAGAGGCAGCGGCTGAGGCGCCTAGCCAAGGGCAGGGACAGCGCGAACGAGCGGCTGACAGACGCGGAGGATGAGGAGCAGGCCGTCCAGAGCGCGAGAGAAGACGAGCTCGCCGGCAACTCCTCGTACGAGGAAATCACCAAGCCGGCCCGCGACCTGCGGGTTGGCGACGTGCTCCGTCTGCAGAAGGACCAGCGCGTCCCCGCCGACCTCGTCCTGCTCAAGACGTTCGCGCCTGAGCCGCTCCAGAAGCGACACGACATCGACGCCGCGTCGGCGGTCCCGGCCGCAACGGAGCCGACGTCGCCGGAAGCCCTCATCGAGACGGCGGACGAGGATGCCGCTGCAACGTCCTCCACGTCGAAACCACTCCCGTCGCCGCCGTCGCAGCAGGAAGCTGCAAAGGACGACTCGGGCGGCGAGGCCTTCATCCGCACCGACCAGCTCGACGGCGAAACCGACTGGAAGCTCCGCCTGGCGGCGCCGCTGTCGCAGACGCTCCCCGTGGGCGCGTTCACGCGCCTGCGCGTCGTCGCCGGCGCGCCGGACAAGAAGGTCAACGACTTCGTCGGCACGCTCGAGCTCCTGCCTCCCGGTCGGGAGCAGCAGCAACAACAGCCAGCGGGGGGAGGGGCGGAAGAAGGCGCCGAGGCAGACGCGGAGGAGCAGACGAGGTCGGTCCCACTGAGCATCGACAATACAGCCTGGGCCAACACGGTGATGGCGTCGTCGGGCGCGGTGCTGGGCGTCGTCGTGTACACGGGGCGCCAGACGCGGCAGGCGCTGTCGACGGCGCCGTCGCGTAGCAAGACGGGCCTGCTCGAGTACGAGATCAACGCGCTGACCAAGATCCTGTGCTTCCTAACGCTGGCAGTGTCGTTTGTATTGGTGGCGCTGGAGGGGTTCGAGCCGAGGGCAGATGCCGATGGGAAGGAGCCCCGGAAGTGGTATGTTAATGTCATGCGGTTTTTGATATTGTTCTCGACTATCATCCCGATTAGTCTGAGGGTCAATCTAGATATGGGGAAGAGTGTTTATGCCTGGTTCATTGAGAGGGATAAGGGCATTCCCGGCACCGTGGTTAGGACGAGTACGATTCCGGAGGACTTGGGGAGAATTGAGTATTTGTTGAGTGATAAGACGGGGACGTTGACGCAAAATGGTGGGTTTGCTCTTCTTGGACAACTCCCCTCACTGTTTCTAGACATGAGGCACGGTGCTAACAACGGAACTACAGAGATGGAAATGAAAAAGATCCACGTCGGCACCGTATCCTATGCCAATGAAGCCATGGACGAAGTCACCTCATTCGTTCGCCATGCCTTTTCCCCGACCCTTTCTCCGGACTCCCCGACCCCCACTTCCGCCTCAACCCTCGTCACCCCTTCCTCCGCCTACACAGTTCCCACCACCTCAGCCACGCGCACCCGTCGCGAAATCGGCTCCCGCGTCCGCGACGTCGTGCTCGCGTTAGCGCTGTGCCACAACGTGACGCCGACGGCAGACGGGGATCCCGGCCCGGACGGGCAGCCCACGATAACGTACCAGGCCAGCTCGCCGGACGAGATCGCCATCGTGCGGTGGTGCGAGGCCGTGGGCTTGCGCCTCGCCGCGCGGGACCGAACCGGCATCGCGCTCGCCGCGACGACGGGCCCCGCTGCGGGCAAAATCGTCGTCAAGGTCAAGATCCTAAACGTCTTTCCGTTCACGAGCGAGGGCAAGCGCATGGGCATCGTGGTGCAGTTCTTGCAGGGGACGGAAAAGCCGGGCCAGGCGAGCCCCGATGGCGAAGACATTTGGTTCTTTCAGAAGGGCGCCGACACGGTCATGTCGAGCATTGTGGCGGCCAACGACTGGCTGGACGAAGAGACGGCCAACATGGCGCGGGAAGGGCTGCGCACACTGGTCGTGGGCCGCAAGAAGCTGTCGGGCGCGCAGTACGCCGATTTCTCGCGGCAGCACGCGGCGGCCTCGCTGGCGCTGCAAGGGCGCGACGCGGCCATGGCGGGCGCCGTGGCGGCACACCTCGAGCGCGGCCTAGAGCTGCTCGGCGTCACGGGCGTCGAGGACAAGCTGCAGCGCGACGTCAAGCCGTCGCTCGAGCTGCTGCGCAACGCCGGCATCCGCATCTGGATGCTGACGGGCGACAAGGTCGAGACGGCGCGCTGCGTCGCCGTCAGCAGCAAGCTGGTGGCGCGCGGGCAGCAGATCCACACGGTGGCGAGGCTGCGCAGGAAGGACGGCGCCCACGCTGCGCTCGCGCTGCTGCAGAGCAATCCGCAGGCCTGCTTACTCATCGACGGCGAGAGCCTCGGCCTCATGCTCGGCTACGAGGCCCTCAGGGAGGACTTCATCGCGCTGGCAGTGAGGCTGCCCGCCGTCGTGGCCTGCCGGTGCGCCCCGGGCCAGAAGGCCGAGCTCGCGAAGTTGATCCGCGCACACACGCGGCGCCGCGTCGCGTGCATCGGCGACGGCGGCAACGACGTCGCCATGATCCAGGCTGCCGACGTAGGCGTCGGCATCGTGGGCAAGGAGGGCAGGCAGGCGAGCCTGGCGGCCGACTTCAGCATCGAGCAGTTTTGCTACTTGGTCAAGCTGCTGGTATGGCATGGAAGGTGCAGCTACAAGAGGAGCGCGAAATTGGCCCAGTTTGTGATTCATCGTGGTTTGATCATTGCCGTCTGCCAAACGGTGTATAGCGTTGCGAATCGGTTTGGGCCGGATGCGCTGTACAGGGTGAGTTTTCCTCTTGTTTCAAGCCCCCATCGGCTGGCGATCTTATTTTTCACTTTCATTTCTTTTTCTTGAAGCATGTGCTTACCATCTTTCCAGGACTGGCTCCTCGTCGGCTACGCTACCATCTACACGTCGCTCCCTGTCTTCTCTCTCGTTCTCGACCGCGACGTTGACGAGTCTCTCGCCGCGCTCTACCCGGAGCTCTACAAGGAGCTCACGCCGGGCCAGTCCCTCTCGTACCGCACCTTCTTCATCTGGGTCGCCGTCTCCATCTACCAGGGCACCATCATCCAGGGGCTGTCGCAGATCCTGGTCCCGCCTCCGCCCAACGTCAACACCGACGACGGTGAGGACCCCACCCCCTTCGACCACGATCTCGGCGTCAACTCGCCCACCTTCCCCCGCATGGTCGCCGTCTCATTCACCGTGCTCGTGCTCAATGAGCTCGTCATGGTGGCCGCTGAGATCACGACCTGGCATTGGATCATGGCGGCGAGCATCGTGGGCACGGCGGCTATCTACGTGGCTAGCGTGCCATTTTTAGGCGATTACTTCGAGCTTAAGTATGTGGCGAGCGTGGGCTTCTTTTGGAGGGTTGCCGTCATCGCGGGCCTGAGCTTGGGGCCACCTTACATTGTTAAGTTGGTGAGGAGGAGGGTGAAGCCGCCAAGTTATCGGAAGGTGCAGGGTGTTTGAAAGGATGGCGGATCAGAGGGGGTTGAAGTGGACGGGGCGGCTGGTTGATGGTGATGTGCATGTGCATGGGCATGGCTCTGGCGCTTTTGTATTTTGCTGTCCTTTGACGAAGGTATGGTCGGGCGGTGGCTTTGTTTGATTAGCATGTCTTTCGAGGTGGAGTGAGCGACCGACATGTTGTTGTACACTTAGGAGCGAGGGTCTGTCGATCGCAACTTTATTTCAAGTTAATATGCTCTCTCGATTTATAACATTCATGTACTCGAAAAGTGGTTGTGGGCCGCCGTGATGCGCGGTTATAGTTCATAGTATCCATGGAGCAAAGTGCTAATACGAATACATGGGATACACAAGTTTCAAGAGCTAGGATGTGGAAGGAGTCCTTTCTTGTCCTGGAGCTAGAATCGGTTTTCAAGCCTTAGAATCGTTTGTGATGAACTTGTGAGAAACATAACCCTGAGTTGAAGAGAGACCATGTCGTAATCTGGAGTTACCGGACTAACCATCCACCCCGTCCTTGATCCATGGAATCGGCTGCTTGCCTTCATACTACATGCCAAATGCTAGAACTAAACCCCAAATTTCCCACGCACCAATTTTGATTTCTGCTAGACGGGTTTTGAGGCCTACCCAGTCTCATAACTCAAACCTTGGATAGTCTCCTCACAATAACACGCTCGCCTCCACACTATCTTCAGCGGCCTTTCCGCATCTCACACAAGATCCTCCGTATCTTCGTCCCCCGCATTCTAGTCCTGAGCACCGCCTTTCCCGCCTTTCTTTCCCTTAGTTGCTCCGCCAGCCTTATTCACCGTGGCAGGCTGAGCACTACCCTTCCCGCCAACGTGCGCGTCGGTGATGGGGCGATGGGTGGCGTCTGGGTCGTAGCCCGCTTCTGTGGCGCGCTTGAGAACCCTATAGATGGTACGCTTGTTGACGCCGGTTTGTTCGGCGATTTGGTTGTCGGAGATGCCGTTGGTCTTGAGGGCGAGGATTTGAGCACGGGTGCAGATGTCGAGAGCAGGCATGGTTGGCTTGTTTGTTCAAGGTATGAGGAGGCGATTGTTCTTTAGAGCTCTTGTGTTTGGAAGGGGTGATGGATGATGGGTTGGCAGTGAGCTGGTTGGTTTTTGAATGTGTTGGATTCTTGCGGGGTAAGGCGTGTTATTGAACCTTTTTTGCAGTGTGTTGCTTCTGGGTCTGAAGGATATGATGGCCTTTTGCAGACTTCGGGTTGTCGAAGTGTTCAAAGTGTCGTTGTCAGAAGTTGGTTAGAGAGTCAAAACAACAAGGCTTTGCAGTGGCTCTCAAGACAGCCGGTTGCTTCAAAGTGCTGTTGATTAGATGTGCGGAGAGTCAGAAGATAAGACAGAAAGCCGGTTGTCGAGCAGGACTTTGTGTGCAGGTTCAGATTTGGAAGTGCCAACCCCATAGGCCAAGGAAAGTGTTAGATGGCAACACTGTGACGCTGTGACAGGACCTGTTTAAGTGTTAGAGATTGCGTCACTACGGAAACAAAAAGAATGTTCAAGTATGAAATCCATAATATCACCTGAACTTCTTGAGCACTCCTAGCTTGACAGAGTTGCCGCATCCAATTAAATTGCAATCGTCTCAAATGCGCGTTCAATTAATACATTAGATATGTGAGCAATCACGTTTTCAGCTTGTCATATCTGTCGAATGTAAAGCAACCCTACAGAAACTACGGAGAAGTACCAGTCACACCAGGCCCGTCTTAACCCGGAAACAAACCCATATCAACACACTCCTGGTCAATGAGTGCACCTGTCCCGCCTCTATCGCGCTGCATAATCCGCATTTAACAAAGGAATGGCTAAATTCCTCTTCTGGAACCCGCATGCGTCCTCTAAGTTCCGCCAAACTACGTCGAGGTTAGTTGATCCTAAGTCCTGGTGTGTCTTGAGCAAAAATATTGCTAAAGGCGGCGACAATTTGCTAACCGAGTCGTCCCCATAGACACTCTGTATATCTGAAAGGACGTACTCAATCTTAGCGATTCCGTTGTAGCAATTCATTCCTCAATAGCCCTATATAGAATGCCAGGTACCCTGTCCTTAATCTGCACGAATGCAGGCGCTTTTCAAAAAGTGAGAAAGCGAGGCCTCGTTCTCCCATGCCGTGTGCCCGGAGCCACTACTGTGATCGTTAGCGACGCTGGTCGACGCCTTCAACTGCAGCTTCCCGCCTCTTACGGCATCCTTTGCGCGTTCGGACTGATAGCCCGGCCTTTTGGGACCCTAATTAATTTAGGAGCTGTCAGCTAGGGACTTGTTTGTGTGAGTGTATGCGTGGGTCCGGGTTTGAAGAGGCATGCTGCGTAGTAGCACAGAATTTTGTGAGCGATAGAAAAATGATGGATCGCGCCATTTTCAGGAACATATACTGAAGCAACTCGACTATAACTTCCTTGAGATTTTGGTTTTTGAAAACGTCCGTCTGGATATATCTTAACGGCGTAACAGACCAATCACGAAGCCTTGAACCTCTCAAAAATCCCGCGCGCCGCCACCGTACAGTAGTCCCAAGTCCCACGTCCCAACGGCACGGTTCCCCGCCTTCTAGCCCGTGCGCCAGACCGGGCGTCTATACCCACATATTTTACTCACTTACAGTCGGCTCGCACCATTTTCTCAAGCTTGTTGGGCCGCGAACTACCCCATTTCCACAAGTAGGTGCCTAAGTCTCCGGCTAACCGTTCGTCGCTCATCGTGGATCCCTGATGTCTCGCCTCGCCTCGCCTCGCGCCGTTACTGAGGGATCAAGGGGCGTCGAGAGGATCGAGTGGGTGGCGCTAGGCCGGGGCTTGCGGTAGCGTATACTTCATCGCTCCGTGCTCCACTTCCGTGGGCCCTTTTCCCCCTTCTTTCTTTGCTGCTCAATGACAGGGATCCTGCGCAAGTAATGAGAGATAAGAGATCGACTGATGCTGCCGGGGAGGGATGAAGCATAGGAAGATGCACGATACGTACATATGATGCGCAACGAACGACGCGTGTGATGGGAGGCGGGAATCGGGAAGATCACTGGGTCAGCTGCTGCGTGAATCATCGGGTGTGCATGCGAGCTGAGGGCGACGCGGCGATCAGGTTTGGAGGCGAGTGGAGGGCCGTGGGCGATCTTGATTTGCGCCTGGGGATGTGTGGAGGCGGTGGAGTCGGTGAAGATGGAGACGTGGAGCTCATGATGCGTGCTTAGGTATATTTGTTTTTGTCTTTCTCAACCAAGCATCGTGCAGGAGGCTTGGACAAAGATCCGAATAAGAGATCGCTATTTCATTGGTTCCCAATGGATCGTCTCGAGACGGGGCGGAAGCTTGTCGTAATCTCGTCCAGTGCAGTTGCACTCGAGTGCGCTGAAAAAAGGAAATTTTCATTTTGTACGAAGCAAAGTACAGTGTGCTCAATTGACGTGCTGAACGTGACAACATCTTGTGAATATCCTAGCTAGTCCTCCCGTGTTTTGAATTGCGCACATGCATAGAGACTGAACCACACCGTGGCTCGGTATAAACTTTAAATAACAATGAAGTTGGATATACGGAGCAACATAGTGGATATCTGCGCAAGAATAAGATGTGTTTCTAGAAGATATGCCCTTAATGGAAGAAGGGATCACTAGGTAGGTCCGCACAATCTTAACCTTGTACCGCTCTAACCGCCCAATCTCGTTTCAGCCGTCGGAACTGTACCTACCTTTTTTTCTGTCAAGCCGCTTTCTGCTGCGTCCCATGTCCTTGGGTATTCCCTGTAGAAAGAGCAAACGCCGCACAATGTCGCGTGCCTTGCAACTCTCGATTTCGTTTTGGCGTGGACTTTCTAGTACGCACCGCATACGGAGCATTTTCCCGGCATCGTGGTTTTTTCTTTTTAGGAAACAAGTCCTGTCCCAGTCTGCCTTGCTCCTGCGTGATGTAAATGAGACGCATGGTACCTGACATTTCAAACAGCGGGTGTTACCACGTATGGATCGCAACGCCTATACGTGGAAAGTGGCCTATATTTGGAAGCCTTCGTGTAAACCTGTGCAGAGCATTGAAATTGGGTCCACGTTCAGAGATGGCGGCCGCCTGCGAAGATCATGGGGAACGCCGACCGGAACTCGAGATCGTCGTTCTTCTTTCTCCGCTCCCGTCTTTCTCAGGCAGCCAACGAACGGAACTCACCCGCATGTTCCGAGAAGCAGGAACCTGCAGGGGCACCCATCAAATCGCCTTGGCTATTCCCAACCCTAAGGAAACGATGGATCACTTCCGCCTCGGGTCCGCCATCCTCCCGCCCCAAAATCGCGTCGACATCGGTCTAGGGCTAGGGCCCCTTGTCTAAATAGTCCGATACGTTCCGCGGAGCGCGGCAACCCCCGGCCAACTTTGTACCTATCGTACACGGGACGCGATGTAAACATACTACGTGCGCAGCAATAGCCGTTACCAGCGACGGGGAAGAAGCAAAAAGGGAACATGCCGAAGCGAATACTGCGTATGTAGCGGACGCCAAATGTGACAGCCGCACGTTAGGCCCGCAGCATCAGAAATGCGGCCGCCGCATGCTCTCACTGTAGTATTTCTTATTACTGCGGTCGGGCAGCCACTCTCGTCTCAACCCGCAGCAGCGCGCCAAAATTACGGGCTCGATGGGAGGCCCGACGGACGAACGTCCCGGTCGAACGAATTGCAGCAAACCGGGGCGCGACCGATGCCCGTCGGGGAAGAGCTTCCGCGAGCCCTTGAGGAATACTGGACCGATGAACCTACTGCATCGTAGTTCCTGCAGCCGCAGACAAGGCGGGAACCCCCACGCACGCGGGCCAGTGATCCGGGGCGCCCTCGCTCGTGCCCAGCGCCCGGGCTTGCGCTTGTGGCTTTCGAGGATCCGCTTGTTTCTGCCTTGTTCGAGTCGAAGTCTCGAGGGCCTCGAGGCGGGCACTGAAGCGTCGCACTATTTTCACGTTGAGTCCGTGAACCCCGCGGACCATGCCGTACACGGTTGGCGGGCGGGGAGAAGATGGGGACGCCCAATGCCAGGGCGAGTTGACGGATGGATGCAGTAGGCTCGGCCGGGGCGAGCCGGTTCGACAAGCTACAGTAGACGCACATGGGGCTTGGTGCGTGGTACATACTCCGTACTCCGTTCGCCTGGCCGACTTGACTCAAGCTGGGCGAGGGTCGCTGCAGCTACTCGGCACGGCTCGCTCGAGGCGGGCAGGTCCGCCGTTTGCGAAGCGATTAGCGCCGTGAACGGAGTGCGGAGGAAGCATCGACTGACGGCAACTGAAGACGGCTGTTTGCAGCGAGGCTAACAACGACAACATAATTTTCTGTTTCGCGCATCATGCGTGTGCGAAGTTATCCGACCGGTGCCGGGGATAGGCATCTGGGACGATCCTGCGCCAGGCGGCCCAATCGATCTGTACGCATGCGCGGAGCTGCAAGTGGCCTCCAATTCGACGTCCATCGCCAGGAAGCGTGCCCTCGGGCCCCAACTTCTCTAGACAGGCCCGCCACGCAGTCCAACCGACGACAGCCCTGCATGCGTGCGGTCCCGAAATGATGCTCTGCGCTAGCTGGGCCCGCGGGCCCGTCCCACCCATGCTCACAACGGCACGTCAGGTCGCCTTGTTCAGCTATCATGTTGCGGCCAACGCGGGAAAGGGACGATCGCCGGCGCCCTGGCCGCGCTGTTGGCAGTTGCTGGCGAGTAGACCTGGTTCCGCCCGCGCGGGTAGATACTCCGTATCGAACAGGGCTCCTCCACCCACCCCGGCGCTCGCGTTCGCAAGGGAGCTCAGCCGCCGCCTCGCCGGGTGCGCGGCTTTACCTCCCCCGTAGTAGGCCATCTTGCCGTTTTTCTGCTACCACTGCTACCATTCGTCGTAGTCTTCCTAAATTCAAAAACCATCGCGGCAAATTAAATCGTTTCCCTTGCCTCAACATGGCCGATGCCTGCCGCGATGGCGAGGCTTGCTGAAGTACTAGAAGACGTCAACAACCTGACGGAACGGATCGATCGGACTCGCCAGCAGCGATTGAACCAGTTGTTTGGCGAACGAGAAGCTCGAGGTTAAGGGGTAAGAGTAGGTAGGCGACGTCGTCGGCCTTCCGCAGACGCACGCCCTTGATGCTCCTAATGAAGCCTTCGTCCTTTTCCGTCCCCTCTTTCGTCTTCTTCTTCCCGTGTGATTTCTGTACGGCACGGTGGCGCTAAGAGCGAAGCGTACTGTGCATACTGTATTTTCTTTTTGGCGCGCGCCCGCTCCCCGGGTTCCCCCTCCTCTCATCTTTTTTCTTCGGGGGCGCAGGTTGCTGCTGCAGAGTACATACATAGTGCTGTTGAACCTTTTTAGTTCGGCGGCCCTGCAGACTGGAGTCTCAGATCTACAGTATACCGAGCCTTTCCTTTTCCCTTTACGCCTTGGCTTTGGCTACCTCTTGGGTGTCGGGCGGGACAAAAGACCCCCACGCCAAATAGAAAACTTGGGTTCCCATGTGTTTGGTGTGCTAACGCCCTATGGTACCTTACTGTCGGATTCGCAGCCTTATTCCTTTTTTCTGTCCTTAGTTCTCCTGTATACATACCCCAGACTCTCTCCGCCTTTTGGCACACAGGTCGACTCTTGACTTGTCTTGACTTGTCTTGCTGTCTTGGCCTTTCGTCTCAGGTGGTCGACCGAGGAGCGTTATTGCTGTTGGATTGCGTATCGTCGTTTTTACGTCGTCAATCTCTTCTTGAATCGTCTTCGTTATATTTCGATATATCATTTGCGATATATCAGTAAAACAGCTGCCATGTCGGGGACCATAGCGCCCATTGGGGATCTCTCCCCAGAGGATCGTGGCCCAGTTGCTCTGGTCGTAGCGTACATCTTCCTGTTTATCACGCTGTCAACGGCAGCTCTGCGTATCTACACCGTGCTAAGACGGCGGCTGGATCTTGGTCTCGACGATGCGACGTTTATTATAGGAATGGTATGTTGTATCTCTATTTTTGTTGGACTTTTGCTTTGTAATTGCATTGGAAAGTATAGTATTCATCTTTTCCTCTGTTCTTCGGGCTTACAGTAGTTCAGACATTCGCAATTATCACAAGCATCTTAGTAGGGAAGGCGGCGGACGCAGGTCTGGGCCAGCACATGGACGCTCTTACCACATCGGAAATTGAACGTTATTTCAAGGTGAGTTCTGGCTAGCCTTCATACAATGATTTGCTGTAAAGTGGAAAGCAGGAACGGAAATTGACCGTACTATGCAGTATATCTACGCCGCCAATTTCCTCTCGATCTTCGCTATGGTCTTCGCCAAGTTTTCCGTGATCCTTCTTTATGTGCGTCTAGCGCCGCATCAGAGCGTTCTAGGCATATCCTGTCTATACGGTCTTGTCACCATCTGGTTCCTCTTCTCGCTCTTCGGCACGGCCTTCCAATGCGGCATGCCAAATCCGTGGGACTACCTGCCTTCGCATTGTGCCTCGAAGGGTAGATTGGCGTATCCTATCATCATTCTGAATGCGGTTTCGGATGCAATCTTATCATTATACATTCTGCCGACTATTTGGCACCTCAATGTCAGCTTGCAAATGCGATTGGCGGTCATTGCAAGCTTCAGCTTGAGGTTCCTGTATGTCTCAGCATTCCAGCTCGTCTATGTCTTAGACATTTTATTCAGAGGCAGGGCGACTGACTACAAGACTTCTCCGTTTTCCACAGGGCTGTCGGTGCGGCAATCGCTCAACTCATTTTTACCATTCACGCTCTCGACTCCGAAGACCAAACTCGTGCGTCTCTTTGCCCTCTTTTCCTCCCCATATCCACCCCATGTCCACCTCGGAGAGTTGACCCGCTAACACCTTACAAATAATAGGCGCCGCTCTCGACGCTGTGCTTCTCCTTATCGTTACGACCCACCTCTCCGTGATCACAGCCGCCATTCCGCGTATTCACTCCTTCCTCGCCGACCTCCAGACGGGCCACATGGGCGCCGGCATGACGCAACGCGAGATCGAGCTCTCGAACGGAGCGTCGGGTTCCTCCAACGCGAAGAGCAAGGCTAGCCGGTTCACCATCGGACGCTCGAGCCGACGCAGCAGCTCGCACCACATGGCTAGCGGATTCCGCAGCAAGATCTCCAAGCTCAGCGGTAGCGGGAAAGAGAGCCAGGTGCTGAGTTCCGTCGACGAGAGTCTCACCCTGGGCACGACGCCAACGACGACGGCGGGCAAGAAAGGCGCGGCCGCCCCCGCCGTGTCGGCTGGCGTGGCTGATGGTGGCGTCGGACATGGTGGCGGTAATGGACAAGAGCTAAGACTCATTCCCGATACCACGAACGTAATTAGTACGCGCGTGTATAGCGGGACGCCGGAGCGCCCAGGCTACGTCCCGACGGCGAACGGCGGATCTTTGGGGCGCGAGAGCGGGAAGAACCACGGCGCCACGATAGCGAATACGGCCATGACCACGACCACGATATCGACGCCAAGACGTGGTGAGGCGGGAAGCGGTGGCAGTGACAGGGAGGGCCTGGAGGATGCAGAGAGCACGCGGAGCACGTCTTCGCTGAGGAATAATGGCGTGTTTCAGAAGAGGGAGTTTATGATGGAGGTGGAATATATGGATGGGGAGGAGAGGTCTGAGAGGGGCGAGAGTGCCGTGCCACATGATACGATTAGAGGTGTGCGATAGGAAAGGGGGAACGGGAGGAGTGATCGGGATGACGAGGGAATGAGTCGGGTGGGATTAAGGAGCGGGAGGAGTTGGTTGGAGTTGGGGGAGGATGAAGACGTAGTATGAGAATAGTGGCTGACTAGGGCGAAGGCGCACCGAGGTTTTGGGGGAAGTCATTCGTTCAAGGACGCCAGCAAGCGACACTCTGGATGCCTGTAGAGGAAAAGGGACCTGCCAAATGGGAAGGACGTGTTGGCGAATCTAAGGCGTTCTTTTGGGGGAGATCTTAAAACGTTGGGGGGGTACCTCTCTGGCTATTTTACCTGGTTACGATTTACTTTTATTTTCTTCTTTCTGAGTATTGCAATATACCTCTTCTCTCTTCTCGTTGGCCGTTTCGCATTTTCTTTTCTAATCGTGTACGAGCGATGGCGCGCCTGGCGTCTGTTGGAATCTCTGATTATGGATGATTATAGATGCAAGAACAACATTTGAGGTCTTGGTGATACTTTAGATAGTTTGGTTAGTATTAGCTACGGTCTAGATTATTGTCCGTATCCCCTGATGTTGTTTTGGGGGAACGTTCCGCTCATTTATTTTATCTACGTAACAGTAAGTATTGCGTGGCTGGGCAGACTGGTCAGCGATGCTTGAATTTTGCAGACGGTAGAAATGTGGGGTGTTTGAGTAGACACCAAAAGTAGCAGGCATGAAGCCAATTGGAAGTTACTGCTATTCTACTAGAAGTGCTTCGATCCGCCTACATTAATCTATCTATACTGCATAAAATCTAGCATTACTATTTGCGTATCTAGCAATACTACCTCACTAGCAATAAGTCGTCTGATTACTGTCACCTCTACTGCCAACTTGGAACATCGTAAATACTTAGGCGTAAGCTTTAGTACTTATTCATGTGAAATACAGAGCTCCTGAGGCTGAACCATCATTTCGAATTAACGCCTAAAACAACAAGCCTTTTAAACCCAGTCCACCTGAAATGCTATTTACAAAAAGAAATAGAAAGTAGTCTCCACACAAAAGTACACAAGAGCCAAAAAGGAAAATCAGCCGTACTGATACAACAACCGCACCCCTAAAACGCTCTCGGCCGTTCATGCAATATAATTTCGAGGCCGTCATTACTCAAATAGGTCCAAGAGCGGAAAGAAATAAGTTTCCGTTAAAAGATTACTTCTATGCCTTCTCTTTCGCCTTCTTGTCTTCCAACCGCTTTGCAGCCTCCTTTCTCTCGTTTATCCGGCGTTCTTCTGCAGCCACCATATCTATGCCGACTTGGTTAGTATCGGTCTTGAGAATACAATACTCGTAAGCCAATTGGCATACCTTTCCAAAGATCCTCGCCCTCGTAGCGTTCGTGATGAATCTTCTTCTCAATATAATGCTTGTGCTCCGGATCATTCGGATCCAGCACCTTGATCGTTTCCCATCGACCCTTGCCCTGGCGCGCATCATTCGTTTCGAACGCGAAGCTGGCTAGCAGCACCGCCACGGTCAACCCCTGCGCGTACACACGCGCCTGCACCAGCTTCTGCGACGCCGTAAGGTAGCGATTCCGATTGACGATGGCAAGAGCGATGCCCATGCTGGCGACCCAGCTGCCGAACACGATGGGGTACCGATTCTTGCTGGCCCACTGCTTGACGCGCTGCAGGGCGGGCTTAGCCGCCTCGGCCTCCTCCTCGGCGGACCGCGCCTGCCGCGCCTCCAGGAAGCGCTTGTTGGGGTTGTGCGCCTCGTCGTAGGCGGCCGAGGAGCGGTCCGCTTGCACGATGCCGAGGAAGGTGCCCGACGAGATGACCAGGAACGTCTTGAACGGGATCGTCAGAGAGTTGAAAGCGGGGAAGCGGCGGCTGGCCGCCCAGACGCCGACGCCGCCTGCGACGGTGCCGACAATAGTGCCAATGGTGCCCCCCTTGAGTGTAGCCCTGTAGGAGAGGTGTTAAGAACTGCTTATGGATGTGTTGGGAGGACTTAATGGCTCGTTGCGGAGACGGATCGAGCCGAATCGTCAGGAAAACGTACCTGTAGTGGGCAGCCTCTTCTTCCTTGGTGAGAATCTTCATGGTGTCTAGCCTATCCGCCGGTCTAACGAAGACTCCAAAAATTTAAACGCTTCTTCCCCTAGGACCAGATGCGTAAAGAGTGAGAGCAAGGGAATAAGAAAATTCGAAGCTGACGATGTGATTTTTCCGCCGCCAGTCGACAGCAGAATATTTATCGTTCGGCGATAAAAGAGTCAAGGAACGCGATGGTGACGTTTTCTGGTCGGCGAGGTCGGCCGATACGCGCTGATTCGCCCGGGCGATCCCGGGACGGTGACTAAAACTCCATCGATGCCATCACTCCACTTCAGTCAGCCATCTCCCGAGACTTTTCCGTCCAATTGTCATTGCTTTACGAGGGCCGCCTTAGCCTGTCTACACGCACAATTATGGCTTTTTCCGAGGTATTGCCTGGTCGACCCCAACTAGACGCTCCTTAATGACAAATACTTCAGTTTTTACTGCTCCTTGGACATGGCGTATGCGGCCATCTTGCGCGAAAGAACGGTCCCTGAGAGACCCGACATTTGAAGCGCCCCTTCCTCGGAGAATTAAAAAGCTGGTCTGGGCCTTTTGCTGCTCGCGTGCCGTAAGCTTTTTTGTCGCGTGTTTGCTATGCGACATGCTCCAGCTTTGATCTGTTTTCGCCTTCATCACGGCGTTCCGCATTTTCGTCGCCGATATTGTCGCCATTCAGCCTAGCAGTTCTTTCCTGGTTCCTCTCGTTGAAGGCACTAAGCTAGCAAAGTGCTTGAAGTTAAGCTCAAGTTCCATTGTAGTCAAGAACGTATTTTCCTGCGCCAGTTATGCTTGAGCCTGGGTATTATTGGTGTGCCCGTTATGCGTCTAACGTTCGACCCTTCGAGCATATCTGGAAATTCGTTACCACCATATCGCTAAGTCGAGTTCCCTTCTTCCTTAGCCTCAGTTGTTATGTCCCATTATCACGACTTTCCATTTTCGAGTTAAGGAAGCAATCCATATCGTAGTCGAATGTGCGCGATGAGAGTCTTGCCAACCTTTGCCAAATTATGGTATGTTTGCAGCAAAGTATGGTGGGCATTTGTCTGAGAGTGTGGCAACCTCGTAGGGTGGGGTACTCCAATTACCAACGACGCGACCTGACGTCGTTCAAGAAATTGATGGATCTTATACTGCCCTTTGGTCGCATCCAGTACGAGGATTGGAGGCCATACTTCCTTGTCTGATTCAGAGGAGTAAATGTACCAAGTCACCGAAATTCTCTCGCGAAAACCTGGAAGAAGAGAGAATTATTCCGGCCACGAAATATGGAACTGTGCTCGGCGGATCATTTGAGGACGCGCGCTCATCGCCTCGATTATGAATGACAACTTGCCGTGGTGGAAGATACGCATCTTCTGTGGTACTCTGTTCTTATGCTGAATTCATATTCCGGCCTGCCGGTATAGTGCGGATATCTAGTGGCATCTCAAGTAATGACCTCTTATTTCATTTTGATCCTTTGAGCCTAGCCTTTGGAATTGTTTAGCTCCGCGGCCTGTACCTGATTAGGGGTCGAAGCCATTGTTACCAGTCCTGCGATTGACAGCACTATCATTGTTCGAAAACATGATCGGCGTGCTTTTTCGGGGATGGGTAGAATTAACTATCAAGAGATTGTACTTGCAGCAATGTTGGAGACGATGGCAAATGTGCCACAGATGCGGCCGAAAGTTTAAGCTGTTGTTATCTTGACGGGAAATCACCTCAGGGCATAGTCGCCAAGCGAGGCGACCCCTCGCTTTTGACCTGTTTACAAGAACCAGCTCTTTACCCCCTTCTTTTCCTCTCATACTTTCTAGTTGCTCTGTCCTTCCCGTGCGCCGCATGAGTGTACGACACTAGTAACAGCCAACCTTCTGGCGCGATATCCGCTTTTTACCCTCTTTCCCAGAGATTGCCTAGTTAAGAATCTGCCTTTTGGTTCTATCACGGGATTTCCCTTGTTGGGCGTCATAGAGTATGCAGTGTTAAACAGAACCTAATTGTGGAAGTTGTAGAGGGAGTGTTAAACTCGCTCTACGATCTACGTATTTGGGGTAGCCGAACGAAGCAAACATGGTGCCAGCTTCATACGGCGCGGAACTCGTGACTGCTACCGCTATCTACGAGGTTCACGATTCACGATACACTTGAAATAAATGGGTCACAGTTTCGTCGTAATCACTATTATCTGTCCATCCAGCTGAAGGCTGGCTTCCTTAGTAATGCTCTCTTAAGTAAGATTACCTTGTCGGCTTATATGAAACTTTCACCGATTCCCCTCCTTCAGCATCTTGTCTATGACATGATCGCTCTCCATACTGAAGCTTAAAAGCTAGATACCTCGTCATCACAACGTCTTGACCTTTTCCTTCTTCAATATGCTTTCAACAGATGGTCCTATTCTTTGTGCGGTGGAATAGATTGACTACGGCATCGTGTCTGCTTGCGAGCTCTCTATTAGCTACAATAACCAACGCTTCTAGGTCCTTCTATCGCACAACCTGTTGCTAGGTTCCTCTGTGGAAGATACACTGCTCAGAAGGCTTGATGCGGTCATCGAATCTCGAGATGAGCTCGAAATAGATGATACTCAAGAAAAGATTGCCGACAGCGTTTGCGAAGCCCGCCAACCGGTTTTTCGACAGATTCTTCCCGTTACTGATAGAATGGACGCAGCAAGTGGACCTACAGACTTTCTTGAACCCTCGGACCTTCTATTTCCAACTAGTCATCAGTAATAGAACTGCAAAACTTATCAAGCGAGACGGCGCCGAATTCTTCTCAACACCTCATTAAGGTTCTGAAACAAATAACTAGACTCTACCCCATTTCTCCCCCTCGGCGGTCCAAGTTCTAGAGTAATTTAGAAGGAACGCTATCATGAGTGTCCGTGTTTGCGGCGAGGAACAATACTGTAAGCTGGCCGTCAATCAAACCAAAAGCGCGGTAAAGCGAGAATTTACCTGTCTCAAGGCTATATCGGACTCTGGGCTCCCTCTCTCCGTTCGAGTGCCGAGGCTCATAGGCCTCATTCAATCGGACAACAACACTACTGTCCTTAGAAAATTTCGATATGGGAGGTATTACGAGCGCCCGTAAGAAGAAATAGGCATCTCCAATATAGGAGATCGTGAGGATGCTGCACGAGATTGGTGTCGTATGGAGTGACGGTAAAGCGGGTAATGTTATTGTAGACACCAGTGGCAATGCCTGGGTTATGGATTTCGGTGGGAGTTGGACAGACGGATGGGGAGATGAGGAACTAGCAGCATAGCCGTATGCGAGTAGGGAGCAGATTTGGGATTTCCTAGTATTAGGAAATAGATAGATTTGGAACCCTTAAACTAGCATTCCAAATTTTAGAACGCATGTTAGCAAAGTATAAGCGCTTTGTAAGGCAGCCATTGGGCTGCCAGAAATAATCACCGTTCAACAAACTAAAGCAGACAAATCTAGCCGTGGACATATACTAGATGTCGCGCCATTCGATGCCCTCAATAATGACAACTTCTGGAGAGACATCAGCGATGAGGGGGCGACAGAGATCGCAGAGATATGAGAAAGCGAGTATGGGGAATAATAACGCAACGAGTTGAGTTCAAACTCGCTAATGGACCGTGGCGTAAGGAATTCTTCCTCCGCATGGCCACTGGCGGTAACTGTGAGGCTCCATACGTGTGTATCCTTTTGTTGGAATAATTTTAGAAAGCATGTTGTATTTATTACCGAATATTAGCAGTATACAGTAGATACAGATTTAGTTTAGATGTTTGTCGTGGATATAACTTCCAGTATAAGAGCGTAAATCGCATGTACTGTTTGTTCTGGCTTGATCCTGCTGGACTCTGTCCAAAGTCGAAGCCCACTTAATATAGCTTGCGCAAGGTCTTGTTGTACGACTCCTTCTCTACACTTTAATTCTGCACTTGATTCTGGAATTTTGCCGAGCAGATTCTGTGGTGCTCATGGAATATAGTGTCTAGCTTGGAACGTGTCTAATATAGCTCTTCTAACAATGTGTTAACAAGTAGTGTGCTGCGCATATATAGCTTTTGTCTTTGACTTTAACCTAGTTAGTAGTTGTGGATATTAGGTACCAACTGTGTTGTTTTCATTTTTGTCTTTCCAATGAGAAGTGTTCGCTTGTTGCCTAGCATTGGTGGCTTAGACTTCACCATCAAACCATCCTGCGCTTTGCCACCTCGTCTATCATCTACTAGAGAAAAGAAGATTGCACATGCATCAATACTCACCAACCTCCACCAATATGTCTTGGGTTTGGGTGTGTCCTATTAAGAAAAAAGGGTGAATTGCGCACAACGCCCCAATATTACTGTGTCGGCTCCGACTCGGATAAACTAACTAGGCCGTTCCTTGGCATTTTGGCTGCACCTAGCACGGCCTGTATATTATTTTCTTGCTGATTGGGTTTACTTCTAACTTTCATCCCACCACCTAAGCTCGAGGTTCGGGGTTGCCAGCCAGGATGTCAAAGCCACCGCTTCCCGGCTTCTTCTGGGGTTCGTAATTGCTTTTGCGATAGTCTTGTGCTTGGATTTCTCTTTGCTCTACTTTGTTTTCCTGCGGCTCCTAGTTTATCGCCGACGCCTGACGTTATGCCACACAGACGAAGAGAAGCAGAGGTATTTCAAGATCGGGCAGAGTAAACATGAAACTCCCACCTCAGCTAAATACACGTGGGACAACGTCGAGAAGAGAAAAAGGAACGATGACGAGGTATGTGATCCAACAAGTGTTTCTGCGTTTCGGGCGTTCGTGAGACTGTGGAAGCGTCACGTGGATACGTGGTTCCTGTGTTCGACGCGAAAGCTCCTAAACTCTCTGATGGTTTGTCCATGCGTACGCTAACTTGGGCCTTGTAGAAGCAAGAGCGTGCAAAATGGACCAAGCTTGTCGCAACCCAGCGACTCCGTCGTTCGAAACTTCTCTCCTCCCCTTTAGCTACGATTGGCTATGGACGGGAACTTGGGAACTTTCCTCGGCAGTCTTGGCTTATGAACGAACGTGCGAGGTTCATCGGGAGCCAATGCAAGTCTCGTAGGCTTCTGGCGACAGTGCTCGAGCCTAAGGGGCCACTGCATATAGGGCAGCGAGGTGACTTAGAGAATTTTGCCTACGATCCGGTCGGCCAGGTCATCTTTGTGCTGCTTCATCACAGACGTAGCTCCCCTGAGGTATATAGGTCCACTCAGCTCGCATGCCTTCCTTTTCGAATGAGCACAGCCCGCCAAGCCGCGTTTTCTTCTCGAGGCCGTCATACGCTCTGCGGCGGTCTTGTACCCTACCCTCCGACCCATCAGCTCGACGTCGCCAAATACACCGGCGATTATAGCTTCGTCGATGTTCCTGATATGACCGTCTTACGCGCCTCTGAAACCGAAGGCCAATGCGTAACCTCAGTCACCGGCGCTTGTACTGGCCACCACTACATCGACCTTTTGTCCCCTACCGACCTTATCCGACCAAATACCGATGATGACGAGTATCGTTACAGTCCACACAACTTTGGCTGCATAACAGACGGCTTTGAGGACTACGACCGAGTCGCCCTTAACCCTTTTATTCGGCATCCACGCTACTTTGATGGCCGGCTCGAGATTGAGCACGGGTCGTTCCATCTTCAACATCCGGGCGCTGCTGTTAGTGTGGGTGAAAATGTCTTCATTATAAATATGCTAGACTCTATTCGGGGACGAGGTGCGGAGCCTCGCTTCCGAGTGCAGTCCGAGATCCTCTCGCTCGCGTGGCTCTCCGAGTCGCTTATCGCCGTCGGTTGTCGGAGCGGAAGCATCTACGTCTTCTATACGGGCTCCATGCGACGTGTTTTCTCTTTCCGTCATGTCGATCTCGATCACAAGCCGGCTGCCGCTGCGGCCCTACGCCGTGCTGACGGCTCCGGACTGCGCCTTGTTGTCGCCGGATTCCCTAATGCCGTCGCCTTGTATGACATTAGATTGCGACGGAGCAACCAGCAGCCACTTCTGGTTCATTATCGCGACTATGTGAACGCCGCAGACCCGGATGTCACGATGGACGTGGCGGGTGACGCCTCGAAAGGCCAACCAGGTCTCGTGGCTGTGACTAGTGGCAATAGATTTGTCAACATATACGCAATGATGAGCGGTGAGCTTCTTCGGCGGGTGGACTTTAAGGTAGTCATGGCAGACCCATCGCTGCGAATATTGGGCCACGCCGAGGGCAGGTCCAGGAGGATTCGCATGAAGAGCTTGAAGTTTGTCGATATGGAGCAGGACGCCGAAGACTGGAAGGGTGACTCGGTGTGGTCGGAAGAATGGACCCATGATTGTGGAGAGGAGACCGAGTGCGACAGGAAGAGCGTACGGCGATACGGACCTGAGGAGACCTGGGAGGGAGCCGATGAAGATGAGCGGATGTACGACGGGGGAGTAGGGACTGTTGGGAGGCGTTTTGGCTCGGGGAGATTGTTGGCTGGCTGTGACAAGGGCATTATTGAGATTGCGTGGTAAGGTTTGTCTGTCACGTTGCGATTAGGTTTGGGCCGTCCATGTAGTCGGAAGCGCTTGTGTTCCAGCCGTACCGCGATGGAGACTGAGACATAATATGCAAAGGCCGCATGTAGTTCAAATGTCGAGAGGGGAAGTATGTGGAGAGCACGGCCACTTTCAACTCACAAGGCAGGTTTTTCTGGCGGATGTATTGTTACTAACATTGCATGATTAACTACTGTACAGCAGCGTCCTATTTTTCTGGGCATTACCGGAAGCGCTAGATTCTGGAACTTCAGGTGGCTGACACCCATAATACAAGCACATTAACTATTAACGTGTTTCATCACCGAGTCGTCAATATCACCGAGCCGACAGCGCCCACCGATCCCGCATCATCCCAGACGAACCAGTATAATGCCTCAACAACCACGCAAAGATATTAATGCGCAGGAAGCTAGGATTAAGCTTGCTCTTCAAGCTATCGAGAAACGCGATATTAAATCAGTACAAGAGGCTGCCCTGGCCTACAACGTCCCCCGAACCACGCTAATCGACCGACGCGCTAAAAAATCCTTCCGACGCGATTGCCAACCCAACTGCAAGAACCTCACGCCTATAGAAGAGCAGGCGATAATCGAACACATACTCAACCTCGACGCGCGAGGATTCCCCCCTACGAAGGATATGCTGCGCGAGATGGCCG